>NW_019167926.1:10355874-10798462 GCF_002303985.1 Durio zibethinus | reverse complement strand
AAGTTTAGGACTTTTTCGAAAGGATAAATTTACTTGGGTGGTTAAATACACATTATCAAAAAAGATTAACAGTGACTCCTCTTATTATGTCTAATGATAGGTCCATAGATTTATGCGTTATGACAAAGTATAATTAAAAATAAAAAAACTTGTTTGAATACAATAAAAATATAAGAGTTTACTTATATAAAGTTGTAAAATTTAAGGATTTTTTTATTATTTTAATCTAATATTTTCATCAACCCCACACAATTCATGATTTTTATTAAAAATTGTAATATAATAATTCTAATTGATATACTGCTTTATCCATATCAAGTTTCATTATGAAACAATCTCTTCACTGGAAATGTTTTAGACGATTTGTAGTACTGTTGTGGTAGCATGACTATAAGTTGGAGACAATGAATTTGAACAACAAATGAAGCTAAAAGCCACATGGACAATGTTGAACAAAGAGTGAGGGAGATTAAAGAATGAAGATACAGCATAACTCCGTAAGATAATCACAAAGCTTTCACTTTGACTACTAAAATAATTTTGTCATTGTACCTGCGAAAGCTCATTAATTAGACCAATTAATCAAGAAATACTCCCAAAGTTAACCCAAAATTTTCATTTTACGACCTATTTGATGAGTTCAAACAAAAAGTTTTCTTTAATTTAGTTTAAGCATGAGGAATTCATATTCAAAAGTAGGGTGTTAATGAATAACTTCAAATATCTAAAAACAAGAATATTAAAAAGAAATTTTTTTTTTATACTCAAATTTTTTTGGATATTTTTTTTGTCAATAGAATTCATATAACCGTCACGACTTTAATAAATATTATATAAATGGACACATAAAAAAATTTTAATCTGTCACTAAATTTAAGACATGACAAAGGTGAATGAATTTGATAGAGAGATTAAACTTGTTCAAACCAAGATTATAGCTAGTCAAGAGTGAATGAAAGGGGTCAAGACAGTAAATCTTACATTAGTTGCTTATTTTACCTATACTTGTTGCAAGTGAAAAAATATGTAAGTATAACCTTAAATCCCAAGAATTATATATGAATATTAGAATGTCAATCAATCATATTACATATCTATTTGGGCAATAATAGTTGATAAGTAGAAGTAATTGTAGTTTTTTTAAAAGATTAGGTCTTCTTTTTCACTTTTCTCTTAGTAGCAACTTTCAATGGATAGATACCATTACTTAAAAGCTAAAAAAAAACTTTAGCCAAAAATTATTAAAACCATAGAAACTTTCCTATCAAAAGTTTATTGGGCTAGAAGTTTATATGATCGTTAAACTATACTAACCCAATAAAATGTACAAAACCCATATGTAAGTGGTCACAATTAATTATTTGGGCTTTCATGCTTATTTTGTATTAAAACTAAACTTATTAGCCAGTTTTATTAAATTATTAAAATCACTAATTAATAGTAGCCCATTTATTGGAAAATTCAAATATTCTCCCACTTAAGCAATATTAATTAGGTTGTTTGATTTTAAGAAAACATAACCAAAAAATAAAACTCCAAGCTAATTACCTTTACTTTGATGTGACCATAGTTTTTTAAAAATAATTTAGCCCTTGAGATAGTATCTTAATAATCTTGTCCAATAAAACCATTTAATACTAAATCATGGTAGCCATTATGCCTCTTATCAACATAGGACCAATCTATAGTTACAAGTACTAATGACTTTATCGACAATGGATCTTAGTATGGTTATGTAGCAAGAAAATAATACCTAAATGTGATCTTAATGTTTTATTTTCATTATTAGTACTCTTGTTGATTTCTCTAAACTTATTAAAAAATCTTTATGGCATTCAGTTGTGCATGTATGTCTCTTCTTTATCCTCGAAGTTCCTTATTGATATCATTTATGAGACATAGTCAAATGAAATTAAAGTTATACTTAAAACAGATACCAAGTCTTAAAATTTTATAATATGACTTGTCAATATAAGATATGCACATGCAATAACAAACATATATAAATAACAACTATGATGTATACATAAAATAATTGTGTCCACTTCACTTGATGGTATCTCATGGACTTATTAATCTCAAACTATATCTTATAAGTAATTAACAATCACATGCAATTTATTTAACAAAATAAAGAAACCTAAAATAGTAATTGTTTCAAAAGTAAATTTGCAATGCATCATTGTAACCATCAACTTAATATCTTAATATGTTCTATTTTTCATACCTATAAAAATTCATATATTAAGCTTGGCAATACCATAATCCTCACATAGAGAAAATACGTAGTCATGTAATCAAATTACAATGACTTTATTGCTCTATTGAATCACAAACATGCTCCAATTAAATTTTGAATGATAAATAAAGAGCATTTCAATAAATAAAGTCATAACAAAATTATCTTCAATAAATGAAATCATAATAAAATTATGTATTGTTTGCCTTAATGCGAAATGTGATAACCATTATTATTCTTGGACTTCCATGATGTCACTTTAATAAACCACTTACAAACTAATAATATATTATGAACAAAATTTCATATTCATATGTTCATACAAACAAATTTGTCAATGTTTTAACGTGAAATTATTTTCAATAAATTTGGAATTAATTGAATTGCCAATCTTTTATGTCTAAAAAATGTCTTAATTAATAACCTATTAACTCCCATTAACCTTAACACATATGATATCTCCAAATTAATAATTTTATAGCATTTATGAGTTCTTACTACTTTAAAACATATGCAAACAAACTCCCATTGATTTTCACTTTCTTTAAAAAAATAGTTTTTGGCATTAATAAAATATTAATGATAACAATAATAAAATCAAAACTGTTATATTATCATTCTTTAAAATAATTGTCAAAATTAGTTCACATATAGTTCAAAACAATGGAAGTGAAATGAGAAAAAATTATAAAATTTTGCTCTTTCTGAAAAGTAAACCAACAATATTTAAGGAAGATTATCAAGAAAGGAATTGAACTAATAAAAATGAAACAAATAGTTTACTTATTTGCACAAAACTTCATTCCTCAAAACTCTCACACATGTGATAAGTGTAAAACAATATTCTCTCCCTCACATGTGAGTTCCTCAAAAGAAAATATTAATTTTTTTTAAAACACATTGTAAACAAATGACAACAAATATGCCCTTTAAAATTGATAACTGTTAGGTTTGATAATGGTAACTAAGATAATCAAACAAATATCTTAATTGAGAGTTAAACAACTACAATAAATATTTATTAAATTATTATATTTCAACAACTCTCAATTTTACTTAGGTCAAATTGAGATATCATAATGGTCTAAAACTTTCTTGTATGGAAACTAACCTTTTTAGTTATCATAAAACACTATATAGCATATGTATATCCCCATATATGATAAATTCAAGTGACTAACAATATACGCATTTACTATGTTGTATAAAACATTTAACAACTTATCACTCATGGTAAACATTGACTTATGATGATATTTTTCCTAGCATATTGAAATTTAAGTACAAAGGCCAATAAATGATCTAAGCAAATAAGACTTTAGCAAGTTAATATTTTTACTAGTCTTATCCAAACAATCAAGGTACCATATCATAAATTTAATTTTGGATTTTTTTTTAAAGAAAATATTATCTTTTTGTGTGATCACACTTTAAAATAATGAAAAATACAATGATTTTTGAAAATATATCTCATTTGGGCAAATAAATTCCCTAGGTCTATTTATCTTTTCACTTCATAAAAATGTTTCATAATTATCTTTAAATTAAAAACATATAATCATCTCATTTGGGCAGGTAATCACATGTAGTTACCTAGAGACAATCCATAGCAACATAAGAAATTTCATTATCATTATAGTTCTACGAATTTTCTTATGTCTATTTATACATATGATCACTCCAAACAAGATACTAATCTAAATGTACTTTTGTAGATCACTAAAAGTTAAAAATTAGAATGCTCATTATCATTTTATGCATCTTAAAATTTTTTGAATCATATTTCATAATCATGCTATCAATCAGTGTAAACACTTAGCATGCCATACTACTAAGAAAATTATCTTAACAGTTAATTATATTTTATTATGGCATTTCAAACTTTCAAGCATGACTGCAAGAAATTTTAAAATTAAAAATTGACTGGCCACAATGCGGTTATTTTATATATAAAATTTAACAAAGTTCACAATCTTTATACCATAAATCTCAATATAAAAATATATGATTAATGTCAACAATGCTTATTTTTCTAGATAGTCATATACAAATAATGATTATTGTATAAACCAATCTCATATTCACATGAAGAATACAATATTTTCAATATTATCAAACATGAGCTATGAGAAAAAAAATAATAAGGCTAATTAACCTAGCAAGCCTAAACAATATTACATTTTAGTCAAAACTTTAATACTTTGAAATTTACAAAACTAATTTTGTTAACTCTTATAGACTAAAACTTTTATTCATATCATTTACTTTCACAACTCAATTTTTTTATTACATAGGATCTTTATGGTAATATTTATCGAGTTTTATGATATAAAAAATATGCTCTAAATACTTACTAAGAAATCAACTTTTGCTCGTTGCTTTCTCAAAATATCATAATTAAAAAATAATTAATATCATATGAAAGCATACTTGATTTAATAAGTATTTTGTAAAAGCAAAAGATTTTAAAATCTAATCTAGCAATTTATGTGAACCAAATTCACTATACAACTATTTAACACATGTTATTTCCCATAACATAATTTCATAACTTTAACAATAAAATTCTCCCATTGTTCAACAGACTAGCATAAAACCTAAATGTCTTTCATAAATCATTATAGCTAACATATATGTTTTATGTGTCCATGAAAAATATGAGTTTTTAAATATATATCATATTATGCACTTTAACAGGCTTTAAACTTAATGCCTAAAATTTCAAATTATGTGATATATATAAAACTAAAATATTGCATGCATGCTAAACATATTTATCACACATAACACATGCTCTCAAAATAATCAAACTTAATTTTACATATCACATTTTGTATAAGCATGAGCTTTCATAAAATCAGTTTATCAAATAATGATATATCAAAACAAATCAATATAAAAAACTTATTGATCATACATGTGACAATTATTTTTCATGGATTCATATAACTAGACAATATTTAAAGGATTCACAAAATTATCTCAAGTAAAAGACTTTATCATCACAAAATGCAACATTTTAACAATTGGACAATAATCAACATAATGTTCAATACTTAGTGATTATGTCCAAGAAAACAGCTATGACTTAGTTAAACTTTAAATCACTTTTTATCACTTTTAATTAGAGCTACTTAATCTCTTATCATTAAAATCAATTATAATATTCAAGATGAAATAATGTAACTTTTCACATATGAACAGCAATTCGTACAAATAACACTTGTTCATGATGTATTATTTATAATTAAACTGAACAATCCAAGCACATTATCATAAACTTCCCTTTTGGCAAAGAATATGATATGCTATTAGGCACTTTTCACATGAAGTGAATATGAAAATATTCTACTTTTCAAAAAACCTATCCCTTTTAGACAAACAAACTTTTAAATCAGTATACCTTCAATCATGATGCTTCATGTTCACTCCAAATTATCAAACAAAATAACTCATTTTGGAAAGACAATTGTATAAAGTAATTTGACAATACTTCCATTTCTATACATGAGAAATTCTTTCAAGTATCAATGAGTGAACCACTTTGGTAGCCAAAAACCTACATTAACCAATTATATTTCTCATACTGAAAATTTTAAATTGCTCATAATTTTAGTTTGCATACTTTACTGAGTGTATGCATTTTGACCATTTCTTGCGAGATACTTGACTATGATGTTTCTCTTTAGATCATTAAAAATTGATCATTCTTTTGTGAGACACTAATATTTAATACATATCTAGATAGATCATCATAGGTATGATATTTTCTTATAAATACTTAAATTGAATGTGTTTCACTAAATCAATAAGTAATTTATTGCATTCAAACCAAGTGTCTTGAATTTTATGGATAATTTAATATTTTCATTCAATACTTTATTCTTATGTATCATGTACCAAAAATAAAATTTTCACAAATTAACAATGATACACAATATCAACATAGTTATGGGAAACATAAATTAGTGTAAAAAATATTATAAAATCCATTTATTTGAAATGAATAACTATTCAAAATTATTTGTTCATTAAATGAAATTACCAAATAAAATTATTAATTTGATACTAACTGTACCTAAACCTTATGGAGTTTAAATCTAACTTGCATTTTAAATGAATAACAAAAAATAAGTAAAAACAAATTTTACTAAATTTGTTAATTGTGCACATAAAATTTAGGTTGAGAGTATGTAAATCTTAAATATGCATAGGGAGTGTACATACTTTCAATAGACTTCAAGCATGCCCAAGTATTTTATTATAAAATAAAATAATAGAATTCACGTGCACAAAATATAATAATTATTTAATCATGCACAAATACTATATAATAAATATTTTATGCCATTTAAAAATTTCATAAAAATAATAAAAAAATGTAGCATAAAATTTTGAAACTAATAAAACAAATGACATCGAAAATAGATTCGAAATAAGTCCAAAAGGTCAATTTATTTATTCTAGCACTATTCATTGACTTGGTACTATTCATTGAGTTTATATTGTTCTAATTCAGTATTATTCATTATCTCTTACCTCCAACTAGGTTAACTTGACTTGTTAAAGGCACAATTCAACCCAATTCAGATTTTAGTCCAAATTACATTGTTTTTCTTAGTTTTTAATATAATGAAACCTTTAAATATTTAATTAGGACATAATATACAAAGCCCAATCAATAATATGCATCAAAAACACATAAACCACCATGAATTTGAAAACAAAATCTCATGTTCATACCCATTCTTGATCTATTTTTATTACTTGATTTTCTTTCTTCTATTTTTCATGTTTTCCTTGAGTTTTAATACAATTAAATGTTCCAAACTTTAATTAACACATATATTTACAAAATTCATGCTTCAAATTACATCACAACATGAATCAATATTGATTTGAGCCAAAATTTTTGGATAAAAATCCATGCATAACCCATTTATGATTTCTTCCCAATTGATCAATTAAAATTCAAATTTCATGAAATTAAAGCACATGTTTCAATCTAAAAACATATGGATAACAATATTCAAGAACCAATTCAGATTAAAACACATAAAACATTGATGTTTTAAAGAAATTTTAAATTTGGTTCAAATCTTGATCTCAAATCTTTAAATCTTGATTTCTTACTCTGCAAAATGAATTAAGAAATGTTCCATACATGGTTTTAATCCTCTCGTAAAGGAAAACAAAAATCCCAAATCAATTTTGAAAAAAGAAAATTGAAAAGCTAGGCTTGCATCAAACATAAAATTTCATCCCAAAACTTAATTTCACGTGAAATTAAAATTTAAAAATATAAATTTGGATCCTAATATCACATAATTAGGCTCTAATACCACATGTAAGTATAACCTTAAATCTCAAGAACTATATGTAAATATTAGAACACCAATCAATCATATTGCATACATGTTTAGGCAAAAATAGTTAATAAACATAAACAACAACTACAGTTTTTCTAAAAAGATTGGGTCTTTCTCTTCACTCTTCTCTTATTGGCGGCTCTCAATAGGTAGATATTGATATTTAGAAGTGAAAAGAGGAATTTAGCCAAACATATTAAAACTTTAAAATCCTCATCATCAAAGGTTTACTAGGCCAAAGGCTTATACAACCGTCAAACCACACAACCCAATAAAATATTTAAAACTCATATGTAAGTTATCACAATTAATTATTTGAGCTCTTATACTTGTCTTATATTAGGACTAAACTTATCGACCTATTTTATTAAATTATTAAAATTACCAATTAATAGTAGCAATTTACTAAAAAATTTTAACAGAATGTACTAGAGCATAAGAACAAATTGATATAAGGAATTTGATCTAACCATGCCAAAATAGTGAATAGTAACAACATCGATCCTAAATAAAGGTGAAAATATGTTTTTCACTATTATAATCCCTATAATTATCAACGTGTTCATCTCAAATCTTTTTATACATACAAAAACAAGCTTGTAATTAGATGGTTACATATATATTTGCTGAAATAATTATACTTTTCACCAATTGCAGAGAGTATCATGGACATAGAGATAAAAATAAAAACAAAAAATTAACCACCTTATAAAAGGTTTGCCACCATTATTAACGTCATACATGGAACAATTACCTCCTTACAATGTTGAATTTATCTCATATTATAAACTAATACAGTGAATTAATTTGAATTTAAGACAATTAACATTAAATTACGAATAATTATTGCCATACCATATTGTAACATATCGATTATGTAGTATGATTTTAGTTAAGTATAATCTCGTTTTAATTCTATAACTAGACAAATATAGCATGGGTCAATTTTGACTAATATGTTATAGGAGGTCCCTACTCTCACCTCTATATATATATGAGGTTGGCCCATTAGGTTTCATAACTTTAGTTTCTAGAGGAAAAGAGTAGTTTTCCCTCCTTTCACATATAGATCTCCGTTTGGACACTTGGAAAAAACATTGAAAAGCTTATGACAATGGTAACACATCCATAGACCTTGGTTAAGTGGGATTGGGATCTCGTTCGTGTTCTAGTCAATTTTAGTTTCAATTTTAAATTATATTAATGACTTGGTGAGCTTTTGGTCAAATCCAATTATTGGTATCAAAACCTAACTCACCGTAGAGGTCACTTACCACTTTTATTTATTGTAGTGCCATTTGAGCTCATTTTGAGCTTTTAAAGTTTTAGGTTCTTTGAAACCTATATGGTTTTTTACGATTTTGGGCTCCAAATTTTAGTTTTATTATGAGCATGAAAGAGGTTAAAATAAGATTTTTTTTAATGCAAAATGGTGTGAAAATGGTGTGTTTTGGGATAACGTGTGTTGAAGGACTCAAAATTTTATAAGAATACCCAAAATGGGTGAAAAAATAGACTGGCACATGTATTACACACATTAAAAAATTTTGTCTATGGTATGTGTAATACACGCGCTTGTTATTCCCCCCACCTGCGGCATATGTGTTACAGATGCCATGGTCAATCCCTCAAGTACATGTAACACACATGCCAAACATACATGCGCTTGACAAAAATTAAAAAAAAAAAAGGAAAGGAAAGGAAAATTTTGTAATGAAATTCTAGTTTTACCTTTTAGGGGTGTTTGGTTTATGAATTCTTATATTCCAATAAGGAAAGTGATTTAGGGGAAAGTGATACTAAAGAGAAATGTGTGATTCTTGGGTTTCTATAGACTTAGGGAATATAAGATTTTTGTATTTGATTAATAAAAATGTAAGATTACCTAATAAAGTCTTATTGTACTGTTTTTTATAACACATGATTAACACGTAGCATTCATAATATTGAAATGTCGTCTTTTCAATAAAGATTGCAATTTTCTTATCTTAAAGACATTGTTTTTGTTGAATTCTAAAAAATATTTTTTTTCATGTTTTCAACAAAGCCTATGTTTTTATCTTAGAAATATTGTCTTTTCAACAAAAACTATATTTTTAACGAAGACTGCATTTATATCTAGGAAATATAATTTTTTCAACAAAAATTATGTTTTAAACTTGGAAATGTCATCTTTTTAATAAAGACTGCATTCTTATCTTAAAAATGTCATATTTTTAACAAAGATTACATTTTTTTATTTTAAAGACATCACTTTTATTGAATTCTGAATTTTTTTTTTATTTTTAAGTAAGATTTTATTTTTTTTTATCTTATAAGCATCATTTTTGTTAAATTTTAGAAAATATTTTTTCATATTTTCAAAAAAAGATTTATTTTCTATCTTAAAAATATAATTTTCTATGATCAACCATGTTTCATATGTTAAAAATATAGTACTTCTGAAACTATAAAAAAAAAAAATCAAAATTCATATTTTTCAACAATCAACTACGTTTTTCTTTTAAAAACATTTTTTATTATAATTAATTTTTTCATAACATATTATAACATATGATTACGTTATAATATAACAATGTTGTGTAAATGAAAATCTTTTACTTTACTTGTACAAATGGGTCTTAATTTATCATGTAATTATATTGATTTTCAAGGATAAAATAAACTGTAAAAAATTATTACTGAAGGCAAAAATGGGACAAATTTTATATTTCATCCGGAATCTTAAAAAACCTTTAAAGAGAGATGGGTTTCTGATTTAGGGCTATTACCTTCCTATTTTTACACTATTAGAAGTCTTAAAAAGCCTCATGAATCAAATTTCATGAACCAAACTAAAGAATCAAATTTTGAAAAGTAAGATTCTGGCTAAAAAATCTAACTTTTTCCCCAAACTAAATGCCCTCTTAGTGTTTTGGATCATTTTTTGGACTTTTTTTGTTGTTGCTAGGCCATTTTTTACTTATCTGGGCCACGTTTGTTTAAATTTACAACTTGTGCCATGTTGTAAATTAAATTTTGGTCATTTTCCTCAATTTTTCCCATTAAAGATTTTTTTCCTTTTGGATCATTTAGGTTTAGGCCTATTTGGATGGGAATTAAGGAGTGATTTATTATTGTTGAGCTATTTTGATTAAGCTAAGCTTAATTATTAATTTGTAAGGCCATTAATTTAATTAATTTTGACCATTTTGTTAACTAATTTGGGCCTAATAAATTTGTTTGATTTAGGATAATCTTAAATTAAATTGAGGTCAATTTTAAAACTAATTTCATTTAGGCCATTTAGGTCTAGGCCATTTTGTTGGAATTAATTTTTTTGGTCATTTTGTTTTAGATTTAATTTTGTTGAAATTAAAACTAGTCCTAATTTAATTGATTTTCACCATTTTGCCTAAAACCATTTTAGTTAAAAATTTTTGTAAAATATTTTGGTCCAAAATTAATGGCTCCACTTTGTAAAATATCAGCCTAATTAAATGGTTTTAAATGAATTATTTTGGATATTTTGGTTAGCCTAATTTTGTGAATTTAAATTTATCCAATATGCTAATAATTCATTTAATTTCATAAAACCCATTTAATTAATAAAATTACCTTATTATTTGAATATTCACTTTAAATCAAATTACTTGATTTTGTCAAATTTATTTTCTATATATGCTTTTGGATATAGCATATTTCTATTATAATTAAATTTTGGTCTAAAAATTTTATGAATATTCTTAAATTACACAAATTTCTAATCAGATTGGTTAGAACTCACCTGTCATGGGAATAATCATGAAGATTTTAAAGATGTTTCTTGTAATTTATTCTAAACAATAATAAAGCAAATCCCTTATGATAGTTGCAATACTAACTAAGGTATGAAGAAATAGTAACATTTTTCTTGTTGGACTAGTTATTATTTTGAATGATGCTTAGGAAGGAAAGGATCATGAATAGGATATAATGTGATTTAGCTACCTTCTCAGTAGCAAGTCATTTCAACCTTATATTCGACCAATTTGGTATCATCCTATATAGTAAGCTTCGAGAAAATTTTAATTTCTTATATTAATAGAATAACCTTCACGACATGATTTTGTTTTTCATGCATGATGCAAATTGAGTTATTCTATGAAGTCTCCAATCGCAGTTTTGTTTCTACAACTATTATCTAACAAAATCAATTCAGATAAATGGTGTGTACCACTTTTTGATGTTTAAGGTGTAATGAATTTTAAATGTTTCCTAAGAGTTGACCTACATTTAATACCCATTTTTAAGAGATCAATTGAGAATAAAAGCATAGTGTGTGTTTTAAAGATACTTTAATTAAGATTATCAAATAATATATAGTATGTATACCATTAGTAAGCACATCAGATAGAGTATTTGGCACACTGATAACTAAAGATGCCATTAAGAATCAATTTAAAAAGTTCCATAAGGTTTAAGTATTGAACCATATAAACCATTCTCCACTACTATATTAGATAGGGAAGATGGTTTCCATGAATGCATTTTTGAAAATGACCTAATGTGGTGGGTTTTAAACTGCTTCTTTCTGGTGGCGACAATGTAAAATTCACTTATAAAGTCTAGAAAAGAAACATAGGATTTAAATATCATGTGTTATAACCATTTAAAAGAAAGAGGCATTATAAGTCGAAAATCTCATTTTGTCCTCTAGATGATACAAGTCAATACTACTACCAAATGGAACATCATTGGGAAAGGTCCTACAAAAAGTCATTTTAAGTAGAAGAATTTTGTTACGCCTACTTTCTAATTTGATTCCACAAATGTCTATGAATCTTGAAATTAGAGAAATTTGGAAATGTAAGCCCATTTTGTTAAATTAGCTATAGGAAGGCAATTTGTAAAAAAATTTTGAATTATAAAGTGAAACAAGGCATTTTGTTAGCCTTTTTCATTCCAATCTAATATAGAGACTATAGCTTCTGCTTTTCATGGTGGGATAGCAGTACTATTTACAAACATGGACAATCTTATTCAGTTGTACATATAATAAATGATGTAGTTATTAGTTCTAATCTTGGTAGAATAGATGAAAAGTTTACCATGTTGTAGCATGGGCATTAAGGACATTCTAAATTTGGCATGTATTGCATTAAGAGAAATCTTACTATTAATATAAGTCATGATTAGTAGATACAAAGAACTTTAAAAATTGATTTACACCGACATTTCTAAATTATTTCCACTTGTTACTTTTAGTGGATATAGGTACTTTATCACCCTCACTAAAAACCATTTAGGTTTCAGTCATGTGGAGTAAAAAGTCTTACTCTGTGAATTTAAAGTTTTTCTTAAATCTACTGCTGCCAAGTTGTCAAAAGATTAAAAATTAAGGCTACAAGATTAGACATAAGTGATGAATATTGTGGTTAGTATGATAAAATTAGGTGCAATCTTGGACAATTCTATTAAGTTTTTTGTAAGATTGTGGTGTTGACGCCTAGCATATTATACTTAGAATGCTGGAAGAAAATAAGATTTCAATAAAAGGCAATCGCACACTTTTATATATAGTGAGGTATATGTTAAGTTATTCTGCATTTTTGGATTTCATGTGGAATGAAACCTTCGAGATTGTAACATTCAATCCGGATCAAGTTCTAAGCAAAATCAATCCCTAAAGATTGTCATAAATTTTGATAAGACTAGAAGCTAATTTTTTAGCTACTTTTCATGTTTAGGGTTATAATATAAATTTATAGGCCCACAACCCGTAATTAAGAAAACTTGATTGGAAAACTATCAACGGCATTATGTTGGTTGTTACATCAACTTAGGTGATTCTAAATTATTTCATCTATTAGATTATGTTAGAACATTGAGTTTGACAATTCAATCTATTGAAAAAATAGCTTAGATACTATGAGTGTTGGCTTTTAAACTTTACAAAGTCATCCTCATTAAAAGATAGGTTATTGTGTCAATCCCTATGTGATTTACTCATTAATGGAAATGCTACAATTGGATGAACTAACAATAGATCCTAGTAATCTCATTTTTGGAATTGCACTTGAACTGACAGAGAAACATGAATGTAGTGTTCATGTGTCTTTTGATTATGTTATGTTTCACAAGACTTTTAGTGGCCCTAACTTTTTGAGTTAGACATTTGTCAAGCAGTATAAGATTGCATTTGTATCTTATAGTTATGCGTGGGATCCAAATGAATGACCATATTATTGTAGTCCACTTGATTTTAAATAGACTTACAAGATTGAAAGGAACTCCACATGCCAGGTAAAAAAGTTTAAAGCTAATATTATGGTCTAAGGTTTCAAATGAAGAATTGATTGTAAGGAATCTTTTTGTTCAAACTAAAGTCTTGAGAATCATGTTAGCTTGATCACCTTAAATTCTTACCTGAATACACATGGGAATGCTAACTTGTCACCCCCTAATTAAATTGTTGACTGTTGGATTAAGTTAGGTCAGCCATGTTAGCCTTAGACATGTTACTCAGAGCTTAGGTTAACCAAGCCCAACACTCTCATTACACTAGGTATATTCATTCAATTTTCACTCTCTTCTTAAGATTTATCAATTTCTCTTTTTCTTGAATACTGATTTGAACATTGTGGCACAAATGTTGGAGAAACCTTCGACCTTCACTAGTAGCTGACCTTTTACCTTATGATTTTAGGTATTTGCCTCACGAAGACAACTTGTCACCAACATCTATAAATGGGCATAAAGCATAAAAATGTAACTATCCTTCTTTAATTCCAATAAGAAGAGAGAATAGTGAAGACAGTGTGTTGTAAGCAGATTATATTTAATTAAAAAAACTAATTAATTTAATGGGATTAGGTGTATTTTTAGTTTTGAAAATTTCTTACCAAATCCAAATCATGTTTCAATTTCCCACCTTTTTTTTCATAGTTAAGCCATTTTCCAGCTTATTTTATACATTTTCTTGATCATAATACATGAAAAGAAACTTTTTTTTCTAATTGAATTTTGAGAGATTTTGTGCCAGTTAGCATCAAATCTAGACTTATTGGATCCATTCACTCGTTCTTACTTATTTTGATTTTATAAATTTAATAATTTTTATATTCATTTTATGTAAAACATTAATAATTTATATATTCATATCATGTTTTACATGAAATTGGGTATCACAATTTATGTCAATACTAAATATACAAAATTTATTTTTATTTTTATTCAATTCATATGTGATTTTTACTAAAATTTTAAATCATATCATTTTTAAATTTTTTTATATATAAATTTTATATTATATCATTATATTATATTTTAAATTACGAAATTTACTATTTTAATGAATTTTTTATCAACTTGAAGAAATTTTTATCTATTTTTCATATTGAATTTAGTTTGATATTTTTCGAATAATGTATATAATTATAAATTCTTAAAATTCTATTCAAATTCGAATTGAATTTCCATATGATTCGATCTAATTCAAATTCTACCAGTTTGGTTCAGTTCATCAATTGATAATTTTTATTTTTTTATATATTATTTTAAAATAATTTTTAATATATTTAAATAGATTTAGGATAAAACAATTATTTTATTTAATAAAAATTTAAAAAATATATAAAAGCTAACAAAAATATATAATTCAATTTAATTCGATTTTTTAATATTTCATTCTTATCCAAAATTCGATCCAAACATAATATAAACATTTAATATTTGAATTTAATTTGAATCAAATAAAAAAATCAATTCGAACCAAATTAAACATTATAATTTTAAATTAATTTTTAATTTTTTCGATTTTTTTTTCACATCCCTATCCACGTCTTGTCCCCACAAGCCAAACCCTTCTATTACTAAATACGCCTTCCAAACCTTCACTTGATTCAACAAAAACACCCAAACATATGCCCGTTTCCAAACTAAAAAAAACCCTAACCAAGTTGTTACTTGCTGTTTGACAAACTCTATCTTTGTCTTTATCGATCAACTCGTTATCAGTGATAGTAGATTTAAGATTTTTTAATAAAATGTTCACATATACTATATAAAAAAATTCTAAATAAAAATTTAAAGTAATATATTGTTATGTTATTAGAATTATCCATTATGTATTCGTTTTAAAAATATATAACTATATCATTACTAATACTTAAAATACATCATTCCCAATTCAAAATTATTTGATTTCAAAAAATTGATTTTGGATGGAGTAAATGAAATTTAAAAAATTAATTTTTAATTTTTAAATTATATTATTTTTATAATTTTTAATATAATTTTTAATTATATTATTATGTTACTTTAATGACTTTACTTATTAGGCGCTGCGCTCGAGACCCGGTTTGCTTCCTTGTCCTTTTTTCCACCGAAACCAAGCATCCACGTCTTGTCCCCACAAACCCAAACCCTCCTGTCCTTGTCCACGATACTCCTCTTATCTGTCCAAAACTTCAATTTCAAAACACCATCCAAGCCTTCTCACGATTCACCGCAAGCAACCAAACACCTGCCCCTTTCCAAACTAAAAGAAAACCCTAACCAACTTATTTCTCGTTTCTCGACAAACTCTATCATTGTTTTTATCGATTGATTCATTGTTATGGATGAATTTAAAATTTTTTTCTAAAGTATTCTATTATAAGATATATAAAAATTTTTAAAAATATATTACTATATTATTATAATTATATATTAATTATTATTAATATTATCAAATACATTATTTTTAATCTGATATTGTTAAATCATCATTAAATATCAATAAATGATTAATTTAATTGATTAAAAAAAATTTTTTAATAAAAAAATTTTAGATTCAAATTTTGTTAATAATCATTTATTGAAAATTTTTCGAATTCATAATTTATAATAATTTATCTTAAATTATTATGTATAATATATTTTATCGTAACATAAAAAATATTAACTATTCTTCGAATTTTTTTTCAAAAAAATCATCATTAAATAACTTTAAAAATAATTAAACTTTCAAAATTTTTTTATTTTTTAATTTTAGAAATATCCATAAACACTTCACGACAGCTCTTGCATCTGCCCCTGATTACTGTTGCTGTTTCATTCTCGTTGCTTCGCACTGTCGCTGTTACACTAATATCAATGCATCACCGATCTTCCAAACCAGATGATCATATCAGACCAGATTGGACCAAACCACTCCAATCCACGCAATTAGGCCAAATCTTCAATTTATCTCCCCGAATCTTGAATCAGGTAGATAGTAAATTCTAAAAACATTTATTTAATCTTAAAATCATATTATTGGTATGATAAGCATGCAACGTCTATTGTCCATTAATACGCATAATGTAATACTTTAAATGTGTGATGACATGCCATATAATTTGATTTAGGTTTAAGTAATTTTGTCAACTATGTTTATTTTTCAAGATTATGGATAATTAATTTATTTAATCATCATGCATATGACTATATGTCATGTATAATTCCGTCGTTTAGATTTGTTACATATTTTGCACAAATAAGTAATGGAAACATTATTATTCTGGCCATTTCGAATGCCACATAAATTTGTCATTTCATCATTTATGATATATTTGTCTGATTACACTTTCTTGATTGAATTATAAGCATGAATTGTTTTGTTTTATTTTACGCATTTGAATAATTTAATTATTGTATTGCATCATCTTAATAATTGGTTGATCGCTTAAAATTGTATCTTTTTAGATGTACGCGGGACAGCCCATAATAATAAATATTCATAAATTGCATGAAATGAATTCAAACAACAAAAAATGTTCTTTGATTCGAAAGCCCAAATGAATTCGGTTTAAAGTGACAAAATAAAGTTTATTTATGGTAGACAAGATTCAAAGATTTGATTCATCTAATATTTCATATTCAATCTTTGAATCAGATTTTTTGATAAAAACAAAACTATGATTTAAACACTGGTCTTAATTTTCAACATATAAATAAATAAAATGACAACTCTTAATTATTTTTAAATCACAATTGAGAGTTTAAAGATAAAACTCCCAATGCTCACAAGTCTAATTAGGGCCGGCAATTTAACCCGTGCCTGATGGGTTTCGATTCGACTCTATAAGATCGATTTTTTTTTTTAATTTAGGTTTCGGGTCAGGTCGGGTAAGACTAGAAAAAAAATCAAGATTGGGTTGGGTTCAAGTTTTAAGCAAACTCGACCCGATCCGATATTATATAAAAAATTATTTTTTAATTAATTATTTAATTAATTAATTATATATATTTATATAATTATATTTTTAAATATTTATATTTAAAAAATAACATTTTATTAATTTCGGGTTGATCGAATCGGGTACGATTTATATAATATCAAGTCGGGTTCGGGTATGAAAAAATAAAAAAATTTTCAGGTCGGGTCAGATTCAAGTTTGATGATATAGGAAGTCGGGTCGGGTTCGAGGTGAGCAAAACCCGTCTCGAACCTGACCCGATGCCAACTCTAAGTCTCACAACTTTCATTTTTAATTTTTTTTGAAAGATTTTGTTAGCGTCAATCAAGCATAAATAAGATTTTTTTTTAAAGAATTGTTCATAAAAATATACGTAAGTTTGTTATTTAGAAAGCGTTTGATTTGTGAAATCGTAAATTTTAAGATAAAATATGATCTTGAAAAAATACGATACTTGGGGTTTTTTTTCATTTTCAATGTATCCCATGTTCTGATTCACTTGTTTGGTTGGAGAGAATCTACATATATTAAATCTTGAATAATTACTATAATCTTATTGGCAAATATGATAGTAACTTAAATAATTTAATTTTTAATTAAAAGAGGATTATTTAAGACATTTTGATCAAAAAATACTTTGAATAATCCCTTATAAAAAATTAAATAGGGTTATTCAAGGTGTTTTTAGCCAAAAACTCATTAAATAATCCCTTTCAATTTTTTTACTAGGGGATTATTTAAAGCATTTTTGACTAAAAATGCCTTGAATAATCTACTCCAAAAATTTTTTAGATTATTCAAGGTGTTTTTCTCATAAAATGCCTTTAATAATCTTTTTTTTTTTGGATTATTCATGGCATTTTTGTCAAAAAAACGCTTTGAATAATCCCTTAAACCTTAAACCCTAAAAATTGGAGATTATGCAAGGTATTTTTGCTAAAAACGTATTGAATAATCACCTCATAAAAATTGAAGTAGATTATTAAAAGTGTTTTTTGTCATAAACACCTTGAATAAGCCCATTAAATTTTTTGTAAGGGATTATTCAAGGTGTTTCTCACAAAAAACGCCTTGAATAATCTCAAACTAAAAACATCTTGAATAATTATTTACAAAAAATTTAATGGAGGTTATTCAAGGTATTTATGACAAAAAAAGCCTTCAATAATCCTTTCATAAAATTTTTTAAGATTATTCAAAGCTTTTTTAGCCAAAAATGCTTCGAATAACTACATTCAATTTTTTGTAAAGAGTTATTAAAGGTGTTTTTCATGCAAAACGCCATATATAAACCAAAATTTTTACCAGCAAAAGCTTACAATTGATTTACATTCACTTTCAGACATGCTTTTCAAAATGGTAACGACTATTTCACAATTTTTTAGTCATATCAAATTTGGAAATAACGTCCTCTCGAAATCCTAGAATACCATAGAAAGAGATGAATTTTTTATTTTGAGACTTTTGGTACTGTTGGAAATCTGTCAATTTTCTTCGAAATTAGACTACCTTGAACCAAACATTGAAATCAAATACTCAATAATAAGATTCCGAAAGAAAATGTATAGATTTTTTTGAACCAAATGCCTCCTTAGAGTAAATAGTAAAGAAATATTTTAAAAAGAAATGAAAAAAATTAAAAGTCATAAATAATAAATTTTCAACAAAATAAGAAGGAAACGGTTTAAAGCATCACATGTTTTATTTTTTATGGGATTTACTATCTTTAAAAAAATAACAAAATAGAAATTAGGAAAAAAAGAGACAAAAACAAAATGATAAGCTAAATGTCGAAAAGCTTACAACCTATACCAGAAGTCATTATAATTGAGTCATGTATTTATAATAGTGAAGAAAAGATATAATAGTTAAGGTTTTAAATATGGGTCCATTTAATGTATATGATCATAAAAGATAAAGAAATATTAAAAAAAATATATTTGATATTTTTTTTTCAGTGTATAAACTTTATACATTACCAAAGTATCATATATTATCATCTCATTAATTTTTAAATTTAAAAAATTAGAAGTCCTTAAAGATAAATATTAAAAATTGTTTAATTGAACAAAGTAATTATTGAATTTTCTTTTTCAATTTTATCTTTTAAGGACTTTAATTTTTTAAATTTATAAATTAATAAGGAACTAGAATATGGTGTATTGTTAGTAAATAAAAATTATATATTGATAGTAAATCAAATATAAACTCAATTTAAAATATGGATTTTGTAATAATTTTTTTATTAAGAATTAATTAAAATATTAGTATATCCATATTTCTTGATATTATTATTGGTTATTAATAAATAAAAATTTATCAAGGGTTTTAACTTTTATATGTGCAAAATTTTCTCATACATTATCAATGAATTTTTTTAAACTCTATAAACAAAGTTAACAGAATGACATATACCCAATCAACAACGGATCATAATGGAAACCAAAGTGGGCCTTGCCCCCCCTAAATGTTTGAAACCTCCTTTAATATGTATATATATTTGTATTAAATATATTTAAATTGACCCTCTAACAAAAAATTGTTAATTTTATTAGTTTTGTGTTTTATAAATTAAATTTATGCATTATAATTTAAGAGATATTCAAATCACATATATATATATTTCTTTATTATATTCAACAAATTATTACTTGTAAATTATCATATTTATATTTGTTAACAACTCTTTTTTTATATTTTTACTTTTATTTTTATTTTAGATCTCTATCACATGTTGTAATTCTTTTTTAACAAAAAAATCATATTGAATTACTTTACAAAATGATAGCAAAATACAAAATTTGTAGTCTAAAAATTTCATCTTTATTCTTTTAGAAGTATATTTAATTTTTTTATTTTGATAAAATATTTATTTGTATTTAAATAGAACTCTTTTTATTTTTGAAAAAAAACACAACTTAAGATTGAACTCTTAATTCCCCTCCTAATAATTTTTAGATTTCTTTTATTATGTTTCACTATAAAAATATACAAATATATAGAAATCTGATAATACGTTGATGAATAATTAATGAATTAATTTTGCTAGTATAAAACACAATCAATTAAAGCATATTGCCTTAATTTTTTGTACATCTGCTAAATAATTTGTGTGAATGAATAAAACCTTAAGAAGGTGTTTGGTTCGCAAAATCTTGGATTTCAGGAGAAAGTGTGATATCCGAGAAAGTATGATACTCGGTAATTTTTTTTCCATTTTCAGGGCATCCCATATTCAAATTTACTTGTTTGGTTGAAAGGAATTCACATATATTAATTCTTGAATAATTACCATAATCTTCTTAACGTATATAATGACAACTTTTTATTAGTTTTTATTAATAATAAATACTCAAATAATAAATGATGCCTTTAACAGTAAAAGAAGATAAATATTTTTTATTGCTATTTTTATTTATAAAATATCATCAATAAAAAATATTGAGGATTGTTTAATGCGTTTCTGGTTAGAAAATGCCTTAAATAATCCATTTTATTTTTTAAAAGAGATTTTTTAAAGCATTTTTTGTCTAAAAATGCCTTAAATAAATGCCATTTAAAAAAATGAGGAGATTATTTAAGGTATTTTTGGTCCAAAAACTCCTTAAATAATCTCTAATATTTTTTTAAAGGGGATTACTTAAGGCATTTTTGGTCAAAAATACCATAAATAATATTTTTTATTATTTATAAGATTTAAGAGATAAAATATAAAAATATTGAAGTAGTTTAATCGGTTAAACCATATAGGTATTAACTATAAGATTGTAGGTTTGATTTCTCCTTCTAGTATTTTAATGTTTTTGAAATGGATTATTTAAATTATTTTTAGTAAAAAAATGCCTTATATAATACCTTTCAAATTAATAATACCCTTCAAAATTTGAAGGATATTATTTAAGACATTTTTGACAAAAAAATATCTTAAATAATCCCTTTCATTACTTATAAGATTTAAGAGATAAAATATAAAAAAATTAGAGTAGCTTAGTTGGTTAGAGCATATGACTATTAATCATAAAATTACAGGTTCAACCATACCCTTTAGCACTTATTTTTGGGAACTACTTATAAGATTTTTTTTTAGAATTATTTAAGATGTTTTTGGCCAGAAAACTCTTTCAATAATCTCATTCAATTTTTTTCAATTTTTTTAGGGGATTATTTAAGGCTTTTTTTGTCAGAAAACACCTTAAATAATCCCATTCAATTTTTTGTAAAAGATTAAAAAGATTATTTAAGGCATTTTTCATGCCAAATGCCATTAATTACAATATAAAAAACTATTTTAGTAGCAAAAACCCATAACTGACTTATAGTCACTTCCAAACATGCTTTTCAAAAGGGTAACAACTATTTTATAATTTTTTATTTAGGTCAATTTTGAAAATAACGTAACTTTCCCTTTGAAATCCCAGAATATCAAAAGGAGATGTGAGTTTTTTATTCTAGAACTTTGAGTACTATTGGGAATTTGTCCTTTTCTTTCATAATTGAATTATCTTGAACCAAATGTGGGAATCAAATACCTACTAATAAAATTTCGAGGGAAAATACATGGATTCCCCTAAACCAAACACCCCCTAAAAAAATATTAATACACGCCTAAGAACCTTTTCCAATCTTTTACCTTTGTTTAAACATAAATAGTTAGGTAAAAAGCATTTAATTTATCTAAAAAAAGACTATTTGAATTCTTTTCTTTCTTATTTTTTTTCCTCTCCTCAAAATTACAAAATCGTTTTGGGAAACTATATAATTGATCAAAATGAAACCTTAATCCTAGATCATTTCTCTATTTTTTTTCCATTCCGGTCACCTTTTTTATCCTTTCTCTAAAAATCAAAACCCAAATCCTAACGTGCTTAATCATTCTTTAATTAAAAAAAATCACTTTGTTAAGGTTAATTGTTTTCATGATGTAGTGGATGATCATAAAAAAGAGTCTTTAGCTCAATTGACCCATCAGCTAAATAGAACTTTTGTCGAGTTATGATTGATGGAGTTGTTTCTTGCAAGCTAAAAAGATTGCTAGAATTGCTATTTTGTTTGATAAAGATCTTGGAAATTCACTTAGATGTAAAACTAGCATAAATAATAACACATATCCTCAAGTAAATTGTTCTTAGTGCATGGTACAAGTTAGAAAAGTTTGTGAGTTTGGCAAGTAACTACCAGAAATATAATTACTATTGATAAAATTTTATCGATGAAATATTTTATTGATAAAATATTGACAAAATATTTTTATTGTTATTTTTGTGGCAAACATATGTGCCCAACAAGCCTGTAGCTCAATTATTTTATAGTTTTTTAGATTTATTCCTCGACAAGCAAAATTGCCTTGATCCGACTAGGTTAGGCTATGATTTTTGTAAGGCTATTTTTCTCTTTAGATTTAGCATTGCTAGAAAAAGTAAGCTCCTTTTACTCACCTTTTTAAAATTTATTTATAAAGAAAAAACACTTGTTTATCATGGATCTTTATGATATATCACTTTGATGTACTTTACTATATTATTGTTATTATTATTTATTTCCCGTTTATCTTCTAATTTGAAAGTGTAAGTCAATTAATGAATTTTTTTGTGGATATGATTTTTTGGTAGATGGAAACTAATGTTACATAGTGCTTTGGGTGGGTGGGAAAACAAACACATGGTGGGATTTGCTAAAAAATAAAAAAATATATTATAACTATAGACACTTATTTTGTCCAGTCTCCTTTTAATCTAAATATAATTTTATTATTATTTGTTTTTATAGTTGTTATTATTATTATCATCATCATCATCATCATCATTATCATTTTCTTAGTTCTTTTGACATTGTTTTTCTTCTTCTTCATTCCCCAAAGTTTTAGTGCATTTAATGCACCCAAAGTCCTCTGCACTGCCTAATTTTTTAAGTATGAAATTAGGTGACTGAAAGTCATTGGATAAATTTTCAAATTTTCCCACAAAAGAACGCCCAGAAAGTCCATAATAATCTTAGAAAATATGAGATTTTGATACCTAATTAGCTCTATAAATAGAGCCAATTCCTATAAGCAAAAAAAAAATAATAATAATAATAAGGAACCTAAAAGCACACTACCAGAAAAGAGAGACAAAGAGTAAATTTTTAAGTGATTGAACTTTGCCATTCAAAGAAAAAAAATACACATATATGAAACAAAAAAAGAATCATAGTCCTCTTTGAATAAAGGAACCAGCAATAAAAACAAAAAAATTCCAGAAACATAAAAAATTGAGAATAAAATTCTCGATCTAGGCCTTTTGGATTTTTTTTTTCTTTTTTTGAAGAATCTAATTTAAGAAAGGGGTTTAAATAAGTCAAGGAGAACATTTTATAAATTTTTAGGAATTTTTAAAATTTTTTTTGGTTTTTAAAATTTGGAAAATTGAATTTTTTGGCGATTGGTTGAATTTTTTTGCCACTAAAAATTGAAAAATGATTGAAGACTGAAATTTGTTGAATTTTTTAGCATTGTTGAAAATTTTGGCCACTGATGCACAATGTTTACCGGTTGAAATCTAGGCATCATGGTGGTCGGTGAAAGGGTTTGGATTTTAGTGAGAGAAGCTCTAGTTTTTTAGAGAAAAAATGAAAAAATTAAAATAAAAAAAATAAAAAAAGTTTTTTTATGTGCTGCCAAAATAACATTGTTTTGAGGCATCTAACCAGTGGAAAAACTTACTAGATCCGCATGTGGACCCGTTAGTAGATCTGACCCATTTGTAAGTTTTTCTTTTTTTTTTATTTTTATTTTTTGGTTTTATTTTTATTTTTGTTATTTTTTGTTAGATTTTTTAAAAATATATATTTTTATTTAAACAAAAGATAATAATAAGCATAATTATCATGAGTGATAATTTAATATGAAATATAAAATAAACAAAAACCCTTAATTCAAAATAAATCCTAAAAAATAAACAAAAAAATTTATTAAGGAAAATGGAAATAGTTCTATTTCCTTTTTTATATATAAAAAATATATTTCTTAAGTTTTGCTAAAGTAATGGGATGATTCAAGATATCACTTTTACTATAAAAATAATAATTACTTATTTGATTTTTTCTTTTAAAATACAATCTTTAAAGAAAATTGAAAGAGTTCAAATTTTTTAATGCAAGTAAAAAATTATATTTTTAGATTTCACTAATGAGTTGGGATAATCTAAAAATTATTTTTTTTACTAAAATAAAAATTTGTTTCAATTAAAAAAACAATGAATAATAAATAAAAATAAAAAGTGTTTGTTTAAATAAATCTCTTAATTATTACAAAAAAATATTTATGGATTTCACCAAAGAGATAGGGTAATCCAAAAAGTTATTTTCACTAAATAAATATTTATTTAAATAATAATAATAAATAAAAATATTTCTTTAAATGAATTCTTAATTATTACCAAAAATATATTTTTAGATTTTACCGAAAAGTTGGGATAATAAAAAGAAATTATATTTACTAAATAAATATTTATTTAAATAATAAGAAAAAGATGAAAATAATAAAAAGAAAATAATAGCAAAAAAAATTACAATAAGAATTAATTAAATCTCTTAAGTAAGAATTTTAAGAAAATTAGGAGAATCTCATTTTTTTTCTTAATTAATCATCATAAAAATAATTTTATTTAAGATCTCATTAGAAAATTAGGATGATTCTAAAATCTTTTAAAATTTTTAAGATTTCATCAGAGAGTTAGGATAATTCTAAAATCAATTTAATAAAATTTTGTGATTGTGCCAAAGAGTTGGAATAATCCTAAAATTAGTTTTAATAAATAAACAAAATATCCTATGATGAAATTTCGAGAATTTTATGAATGGTCAGTTTTTTTAATATTTTTCTAAATAAAGGTTTTTTATAAATTCTGCCAAAGTGTTAGAGAATTTATAGAATACGAAAATAATAATACTAATAATTTTACAACAAAAAATGTTTTTCATAAATAAATTTTAAGAAATTAATTTTAAATATAAAGAAGACCATATCATAAAAATTAAAAGATAACATATGTTTAATTAGTACTTTTTTGAACAGGCGATGTGAGGGTGATAACACATTTTTACTCAGAACCGTACTATCGAACCCAACCCATATTTCATAGACCTAAGCATTTTTTAGTGAATCTTAATTAATTTTAAGATTCTTATTAAAAGATGATGTTTTTTGGGTGGCCAATCACCTTACAAAAAAAAAAGATTGGTGGCGACTCCAAAAATTTTCATCAAATCTAGCGATCAAGTACCCTTAAATAGAAAATCATTATGATAGCTTGGTGACTCCATTGGAGATGCTTGAAAATCAAGCCAAAAATTAAGCATGGGTCATCCAAACTTTGATTTTATGGTCTTTTTGATGTTTAATTTTAATTTCTTATCTCATTTTAGTATAAATTAAAAATAATTTTAAAAAAATAAAAAATTTTAATGGTTTCGTTTAGTTTGTTATGTTATTTTACTTGTTTTATATTGTTGCTAATTATATTATTGATTTGATTTCGGTTAATAATTGTTACGTTCTCTCTCACACATATACACTTGCATTCATATATGAGCTCTATACCTAGCTTTCAAATCTATCCTTTTTTTAGGAGGGAATAGAGTACCTATGCTTTCATAAGGTTATAATGCCTCCGCTTGGGCTAGCAAAATATTTGTTGAATCTTTTCCATCAGTAACCCATTATGGGTGAGGATTAAAGGCCTTACTAGTTTAGAGTGGACGATAGTGAGGATCAATTTGAGAACTTTTTTAGCCTTTGTTAAATACCAAACCCTGCATATAGTGAATCTTAAGAAACCAACCTTAGATAGAGCCATACCATTTTTGTAGATTATACCCTAAATTAGGATGTATGAAGGAATATTTATTTTAATACAATTACTAACCCTAATTTTTTATGCTTTCCTTTTGTTTCATGATCATGCATCATCATAAACACTTACATATGGGATGTGTTTGTCAATGTGCCAATATTAGTCAGAAGATTTTTCGTTTTGCTTCAGAAACACCATTATGACATTCTTAGCTTCAAAGCCCACCATGTATAAAGAGGCTAATGAGTCGATAATTCTATTGTTAGAAACCCAAAGTAGAATAGAAAACTATTTGGAAGAATCTGAACAGGAAACTTTGCCTAAAAAAATCAATTTAGGGCATTAACAAAATAATATCTCTAAGTTGGTCGAGATCTGAAATCGTGTAACAACCCTAGAAAGATGGCTTTCTAGGAAAAATATGGTCATATTGCTTCATTCCTTTAGGTGCCTATGGAAAACTAGCTAATAAGAGCTCTAGTTCAGTTTTAGGATCCTACTTATAGATGTTTCTAGTTTAAAGAGATAAATATTACCCCGACAATCAAAGAGTATACTACATTTTTATGGCTACATCTCTCTAATCCAAGTAAAATCTATTGGCAAAGTCAACAACTTGGATTTCAAAAGAAACTTACCTATATGATAGAGGTCCTCACTCAAAATGTGAACTCATATATCCAAACAAATGGCAAAAGTGATTGTATCTCATGGGAAATCTTGTGTAATTACATCGTTAAACATTTAAAGGATGAACAAGGCATAAGAATGATAGCTTTGGCAATTTATGGCTTGATCATTTTTTCCAAAGGTCTTGGGGCATACTAAGTTATTAGTAAATGACTTTCTCGAGTAGGTGAACAACAAAACCAATCATGTTTCTTCTATACTGGTAAAAACTTTTAAATCATTGAATTACTATCAAATAAGAAGATGACACTTCATAAGGTGTGTACGTTACTCTATATTTGGGTAAAATGTCATCTTTAGCATCTTGTGGGTAAATTTTATCCTCTTTATAGTAATAAAAATAGGTAAATTGAAGAATTCTATAATGTTGAGTGGCTATAATCAATGTCCAAAGAAGAGTGGATATTAATTTTGTAAAATCTCACTAATGCTCAGGTTATATGGAAGGCTCTATGAATGCCACGAAAAGCCATGTTGTACAAATGTGGTGACAAGTTGTGGGTTCCATTCTTAGGACTGTGGAGAGGTATAAGCTATGCTCCAAAAATGGTTCATCAACAATTAGGGTTAAAGCAATTTGTTCCAATGACTCATGATAAAATTTTCTTTTGAAGAATTAGGATTTTTGGGAAAAGTAAAAAAGATTATCAAAAAATTAAAGCAAATTCGAAGAGTAGATCGTGGAGGGTATACATATAAAATCACACCTGAATATCTAATATAAAGAAGGTAATGCATCAAAAGCAAAGTTGGTCTTAAAGAAGAGAGACCATATTATCAAAGCAAAGTTGGTCCCAAAAAAAAAAAGAAACCATGCTATCAAAAAGATGCCTATCATGGAAAGGTCCTTAAAGACATGAAAATTATGAAACGTAAATTTGAAAAAGATAAAAAAATATGAAAGCTTAAAAAGAAGAGACTTCAGCATGAGATTAATGGGTGAAAAGATAAGATTAAGGATAGTGAAGGAAAAATTTGAAGGCTTAAAAGAAAACACAAAGAGATATCTAAAAGATTGCATAAGTTTGTCATTTCGATGACCACTGAGTTTAAAGAATTGAAAAAGAATGCAAAATAACTTCAATCTAATTTTTTATCTAAGAAAGAAAAGTTTAGCCAATTTATGAAAGAAAATAAGATATTACAAGTCTCATTGACGACTTGAAATAGCAAATACACTATCAATGTAAAGTTATTCAAGTCTTGAGAAAAGAATCAGATCAATTCAAACTTAAAGCTAAAAAAATATAGTACTGAAAGAAAGAATGTTTGCTGAAGGAATATCAAGCCACTTGCTTGGTAGAATAGATAAGATAAGTTAGCTTCAAACAAGAGACATGGCCTAAAATGCTAAACATGTAAAGAAAAAAGTCTACTTAGGATAACATAGCCAACATTTGATTGATTTTCTAGATAATGCTTACGAATAGTACAAGCATGTAAGGTGCTTCTTTTGAAAGTTTTAATCTTGTAATATTATGGTTTGAATGTAAGGAGTCTTAAATAAAATAGTATGGCAAACTCAAGGTTGTAATATTACAATTTGAGTAATGTGATGTTATGTTGTGGTGGTTCAAGTTTAGATTTAAAATATTTACAAATATTGGATATATAACAAGCACATCTTTTGTATTCA
Source organism: Durio zibethinus (assembly GCF_002303985.1). The sequence continues at coordinate 10,769,516 of NW_019167926.1, read as the reverse complement.
TGCATTCATACATCATACTTATGTTTTATTCAATGTAAAATTTTAAAAAAAATGCATCATGACTAAAAAATAGGTTTCGAAATAACAAATCTCAAAGAGTTTCTCTTGACTCTATCAGGTACATGAATAGTTAGGCCATCAGGAAACATAGATCAGACTACTCGTCATCATTACAATACTCACTTATAAGTCAAAATCCTAGAAAAATAGTAGGCATTTAGAATGGAAAGGATGAAAAAAACTCAATTTGAGATGCATGAGCAAATGATTAGGTCTATAGGAGTTGATAGAATAAACAACTACGTCTTAAGAAGAGACTTGAAAAGAAATGGCTACAATGATGGACATAATAAGGAAAATGACCAAAGAAAAAAGGGTAGCTGAAGAAATGACCACCGAGAAAGAGCCCCAAGCCTAAATAAACACAAGTAACAGGAAAAGTCATTTGTATCCACCAGGGTTCACTACACTCTATGCTTAAGCCTCTCATCAAGTGCATCCACAAATGACACAACCTGAAAGGCAACCACATGCTCAGTTTAATTTACCTTCATTCACTGTTTAACCACTAAATCAAAGACATGTTAGTCTAAACATTAGAGCAAGTCATGTTGATTCCATTATGGTCCTAGATTTAGATGATCTAAAAAAATAGGAAAAATTAAAGAAAGGCATTTTTGAACAATTTGAGAATGTAAAAGTGCAGTAAAAATTTGATATCTTAGAAGAAAGGCTATGAGCGTTTAAAGGTGTACATATTTTTGGCACAATTGAAGCAAGTGAACTTAGTTTGGTTTCAGATCTAGTAATCCCATTAAAATATAAGGTACCAAAATTTTAAAAATATGATAAAACAAATGTTGCATGGCACATATCACCATGTTTTATCAAAAAATGATTAGGTATACGGACAATGACAAGTTACTCATCTATTATTTTTATAATAGTCTTATCGAATCAGCTGCCAAATGGTATTTTCAATTAGATAAGATTTGGATTAATTCATGAAAAGATCTGACCAAAACATTTATTACTCAATACAAATATGCCATAGATATGGCTCTAAATAGACTATCTTTACAAAACATGAAAAAAAAAGGCTAGCAAAAACTTTAAAAAGTATGCCCAGAAATGGTAAGATATTGTCACCTAAGTTCAGCCTCCTTTCATAAAGAAAGAAATAACTATTCTATTTATCAATACCTTTCGAACTCTGTACTATGACAAGCTTATTGGTCATGCCACAAAAAACTTTATGGATTTGGTGATTACAGTGAGATAATAGAAAATGCCATTAAGAATGGAAAGACAAAGGGGTGATGTTTTTAGGATCAAATAAAGGAGGATCATAAAAAAAAAAGTGAAAATACAAGCTGTCACCACTAAAAAAAATAAAACTAAGACCTTCTACTTCATACCACTCATATCCCACATATCACCTTTTTTACCCAACCATTTTCAACATTTCTTAAAACAAACACCATTACTAACCAGTGCTAACTAGATACATACCTTTCAAACCAATTTTCATTACTGAGCACCTTACCATGGCTTTTTTTCAATCAAACACCATAGATTTTAATCAAAGGAAACCTTAAATAATCGAAAGTAACAACAATTTAATCTAATTCCTATAACTTACATGAAATTGTTCTTTTAGTTATTCCAAAAACACTTGGTGGCCTGACTACCCATATAACCTTTAAAACCTCCATATTTAAAGTGGTATGATCCCAAAGCTTGTTGTGGCTATCATTGTGAGATTTAGACCATTCTTTGAAAAATTGTATACCTTTCAAATGTAAGGTGCAAAACCTAATTGATAACGAGATTTTGAATTTCACAACAAAAGCTGAAGCAAGTGTCAAGGCCAATCCATTGCCTAATCATGGTGGGGGATCAGTAAATCTTTAAGCAGTGAGATAACTTAGAACTTAAAAAAAGAAGTAAGATTAAAACCCCTATTGATTAAATAGTTGCTGCCCTAGAAAAAGGCAACATGATTCATCTAATACCCAGAAACACAAAAAATGGGAATTTCACATATAATCTTGATCAAACTTGTGAATTCATATGGAGTGGTCGGTTATTAGCTTTAGGATTTTGAAGCCTTCAAAGGAATTACAGAGGACATAGATTCTTTTCTAGTCAAATTTTATAAAGAATATGTAGAGAATTTAATGAATGTTTTGATTAGAGATTCGTCTAAAAGTAGCCTTATCGAATGAGTTTTAAGCCTATTATCATCTTTTATGAAGAGAAGCCAAGTATTAAGTCAATTTGTATGAATTTTGAGCCTATCACCATATTTTTTGATGAGAAATCGAGTGCTAAAATCAATGAACTAGTTTGTACGACTATGCCAAAGGTGACAGTTAAGATCCCTAGCCCATTTTCATACAAAACTAATAAGATAGTCCCTCGAAAATATGATTGTACTATCATATTATAAGGTTTGGACAATGGAGCCTTTTAATGTGGTTTATATAATGCATGTGCAGCAAACATAACTGGTGTAAGGGGCATAACTCGAAATTGGTGGTGCTATACCTAGAAACACTTGAAAGAACACAAAAAAAAAAAAAGCAAAAGAAGGGGAAACAAGCTTAGAAAAAAAAGGTAGACCATCAAACAATCAAGACACTCACCCAGGCCTCAGTCCTAGACCAAGAACGTAAGAATCCGATTACAAAAAAAAGGCTTATAAGTTCTTGAAACTTATTAAGCACAGTGAGAATAGTGTGGTAGAGTAATTGAATCATTTATTAGCTCAAATTTCCATGCTTTCATATTGTTGAATTCTAAGCTGTATAGAAATGCCTTGCTCAAAGTACTCAATAAGGCTTATTTAGCTCACAATATATCTACGGAGAAACTTAATAGCATAATGGGAAACATCACAGTGGAGAATTTTATATCATTTAGCGATGATAAAATTTCACCTGGTGGTAGGGCTAATGCTAAGGCCTTACATATCTCCACAAGATACAAGGATGATCTTAATTATCATCAATAAAAAATATTTTATTTAATATCTTGTCAGAAAGTTGAGATGATCTTAAAATCTCTTTAAAATTTTTAAGATTTTGTTGAAGAGTCAGGATAATTATAAAACCAGTTTAATAAAGTTTTGAAATTTTGCTAAAGAGTCAGGATAATCCTAACATTAGTTTTAATAAATAAACAAAATATCCTATGATAAAATTTCGAGAATTTTGTGAATGATAAATTTTTTTCTAAATAAAGATTTTCTATAAATTCTGTCAAAACGTCAGAGAATTTTATAGAATATGAAAATAATAATAATAATTTCACAACAAAAAATGTCTTTCGTAAATAAATTTTATGAAATTAATTTTAAATATAAAAAAGATCATATCGTTAAAATTAAAAGATAACATATATTTAATTGATACTATTCTTCGAACGGGCAATGTGAAACTCAATTGCTTTCTTATTCGTGCTTATTGGGATTTCTTGTTTATGTTATAAATGGTCAAGAAGTTTTTTTAAAGGAATTTAGATCCAATTGTTTTCAGAGAGGTAATAACTCTTTTGCTTAAACATCAAATGATTCTTATCTTAAGATGCAGTTTCAACTTTCTTTATGCTATTTATGGACTCAGGATTGTGGTTTCTTTTCCTAGTAAAAGGTTACTTGCAAGCATTGTGCATTTCTTTTTTCTTTTTTTTTTTTGGCAACCAGCATGTTAAGTTTCCATTGTCTTTTGAGACTAGCTAGTAGGATGTTGTCGGGTCTCTGTCCAATTATTGGGATATATTCTCTCACATATATATGAACTGTATTTTGTTTGAACATATAGTAAGTTTATCTAAGCTTAGTTTGCTAGTTACTAGTAAATGCATGATGCTTGCTACTCAAAACTCCTTTGGAGGATCACGGTTTTAGCTGCAATTTCATTATAAATAATTAATAAATACAACATGATGCTACATATGAATTCTCTCATTCTGCTGCTTTGTTTAATATTCTAAAATTGCTACTTTAATATTCTAAAATGCCTTAGGCCTTCATCACTCAGATATTACACAAGTTTTTATCAGCAATGTCAATAAAGTATAGTTATTAAACAAGTTCTTTATCAGGCCTAAACAGAGAAATTATTAATAAATAGATATTTTGCTACTTTGATTAATGTGAGTGAAAGAGTGATGCAATGTAGCTAAGTTGAGTTCGAATGGTACATAACTACTATTGCAAGAACCCTTTTAAGTTGTAATTAAGTGTGTTTATATGTATGTATATATGTATATATGTATGTATGTATGTATGTATGTATGTATGCATTCTTATTATACACAAGTATCACTCTAATTTTTCTGGTGTAAATGTTTTTCCAAGGTGGCTCAAGCCTGTAATTAAAAAAGTAAAAGTGGACCTTGAAGGTAAATAAAATTTTTCACCTTTTGCTTGAATGCTTGCTGAATTAATTAGTTCCAACTTCCAATCATTGATTTGCACATCATTTTAGTTTATCATTTTTTAATTGCCGTTAGGTGCTGCAATTGTAATAGACGCTAGACAAATAGATATACTTGGTGGAAGCATACGAATTTTTTTTTTTTGTTAATGTATTGAATTTAATATTTGTATTTGTATTTATATTATATTTATTAGGTAATTGCACAAAGCTAATATTTTTATAGCCAATACTGTGTTAGTCTTATGAGAATAGTCCAGTCTTGATTGTTCCTCTTGATCAGTAGCAAGATTAGAGGAAAAGCTGCAAAGGGAGAGAGATAAGAGGACAGCTATGGAAGCAAGACTTAACCCATTTCGAGGACTCATATTTCTACCAGCTACAATCGATAAAAAAGTAACCAATGGCTTACCTTAGATTTAACTAACGCACCTTTGATTTAACAACTCTTGATACTTGTACGTATTTTTTGTAATTAGAATTCATAAATAAATTTATACAATATTATTATATTTTTTTATGAATAAAATTGAATATTTTATTTTTTTCTATTATATATATTAATATTCACGTAATTACTTTAAAAATAAATAAAAAAATTAAAATAAAAAAATTATAAACCAAATATAATTAAAAATAAGTATTATTGATAAAAATATTAATTATTATCGATAGATTTTTTTTGTGAAATTAAAAAAAAATTATAAAAACGATTATTACTGAAAGAAAAATATTTTTACTGACAAAAATTTTCATCAATAATTTATTGATGAAATTTTATAGTACTAACTAAATTATATTACTGACTATGCTTATATTGACAAAATAATTTTATCGATAAATCCATCAATAACATTATTATTGGCTAAAATTAAAATATTATTAATGAAAATTTCTATTAGTAATACTTCGTTTTTTGGTAATGATTGTTAATGGTTCGTTTTTCTTATTTAAAAAGGAGTTGTAAAAATATATTTAAATTAAACTTAAGATTTAATTCAATTAATTTATATAATTATTCTTAAAAAATAGTATTTATTAAATTTAAAGTTCAAACTCTTACACTTATAATCTCTATTCTTATTTTCAAACTTCCATATTTTTTATAAAAAAAAATTAAGCTTATAAGAATGTTTTATGTATGTATGTAAATAGGGGTTAGAATTGTCCCTTAAAAAATAACTAAGGATAAATTACATATAAATCTCGTGTGATTTGAGACGAATTAAAAATGATCTCTAGGATTTATAAAGTAATCTTTAATTATCCTATGACTTGTTTTATTGGTTTTTTTTTTACTCAAGATTGTTACTTTTTCCATTTCTTTCTTTTTTTTTTTTTTTGTTTTTTTCCTTCTTTATCAATTCATCCTTTCTCTCTCTAAAGCTAGACAATGAGAGTTCTCCATCCTTTCTTTTTTTCATCTTTTTCTTCATTTTTTTTTCCAACTTTCATAAACATTTTATTACTCTTCTTCTACTTATAAACCTTTGCAACTTTTTTTTTTTTTACAATTTAGGTGAATTCAAAAAGGATTTGTCATGAAATTTAAATTTTCATATATTTATTTATTTTTTACATTTTTTTTTTTAATCTTTTCACTTTTGTTACAACAAAGTGCATATTAATCATGCCTTATTGTCTCAAAGTAAAAAAAAAAAAAAAATTCAACTAAAGAATTTTAAAACACAACAACCCATTAAAAAATAACAATTTAAAACTCACATATTTAAAATTTTAAGATCTAATTTAACAATTCATTTAAACCAAAATAATTAAGTTTGATGGCAATATAGATAGCAGGATAATTGAGCAACTCAATACTGCTTCTTGATTTCCAAAGTTAATGGTAATAGAATTGGAACCCATTTTTCTTAATTTAGCTTTCTTTTTTAATTGAAAAATGGTCAATTGATTGGGTTTAATAAAAAAAGGAAACTTTGAGTTTTCAGTTTGAACAAGAAAAAAGGGAAAAAAATAGAAAGAGATGATTGGAGTAAGATAATTAGAAGAATAAATTAGAAAAAATTAGATTCAGTGGATGATTTTTAATTGCTAGCTATTACCAAATTTGCAAAAGGAAGAAGGGAAGTGGACAAAAAATTAGGAAAAAATGATTTTACTCAATTTACTTGGTATGATGGCAATTTTTCTTATATCTTGCAAAAATCTCATGAGTATGGAGGAGATGTAGATGAGTGGTAGCTTGGTGAGTAAATTTAGGAGATGAAAGGAGATAAAGCTTAGGAGATGATTATGAATGGTAGGCTGGTGGTGTGATTTTAGGAGAAGAAAAGAAAGAATGTTAGACTAATACTGTTAAAGGTAATACTTACAAAACAAAACACAAAAGGATTAAATGTTACATTTTAAACATTTGAAGGCAAATTTATTCTGTCATAACCACAAAATATTTATATGTAATTTAGCTAAATAGGCATTATCTAGTAATGTTGCTGGGAATTTATATTTTTGTAATGTAACTATGGGTTTAAAAGAGGAAGCTCAAAAATGCCCCCTTCCCCTCCTCCTCTCTCCCCCCACCCCCCCCCCAAAAAAAAAAAAAAAAAAAAAAACACTAGAAGGTAAAATATAGGTTCTTGATTGCTATTTTTTGTTGTGTAAATGAGTTAGGCTTACTATATACTCCGTCCATGTCATTCATTGTCCATATTTAATTTTTAATCATAAATTTAATTTTAATTTTAATGTATTTTATATTAAAATTTAATTTTTTTAAAATTAATTATATTTTTATATTAAAAAATAAAAAATTATGAAAAATAATGTTAAAATATATAAAAGGTAAATTTATTAAGTGTTAAAAAAATACATAATTTTGAGACAAAAAAAAAGGGCAAACAAAAATGAGAGGGGGTGGAGTAATTAAACTGTTTTCTTAAGTTATTTTTATTTTTTAGCAATAAAAGATTTTTTATATTTGTCTAACATTTTTTAATAGATCTAAAGAGATTTTTAAATTCAAATAATAAAATTTTAAAGAATTCATAAAAAAAATTTTCTTTCACTATTTTTCAATAAATTTAAATTCAAATAATAAAAAATATATTCTTTTCATCGATTAAATGAACCAGCCGTTGCCATTAAATTAGAATCAAAGTGGAGGAGGCAGGATAATTAGAAAGCTTCCTTTTGTGGGTGCCCCTGGATTCGCCTCTGGTTTTAATGATGTTCGCCTTTGGTTTTAATGATGTAATAAATAGATTCCCCTCTTGATTTAATGATAAGTTCGCCCTTTGGTTTTATTGATGTGATTGCTTCACAACAATAATCAACTGTCAAATCAAAAATTATTGAACTGCTGCACATTTTGTGCATGGGGCTTCAGACAAACAAATGCAAGTGGCAATAAAAGTAAATTAAAAAAGACAAATAAAATTTTCTGCGCCGAAAATTTACAAGTGAAATTAATCTTCACTTTTAAAAATTTTCTTATTAAATTTTCTTAATTTTTTTATAAAAAATTTAATTAATAATTTTATTTTATTTACAAATTTTTAAAATTCATTTGATATCAATGATTTAAATTTTGATCCAGATTAATGAATAATAAAATTATTTTTATAGTAAAATATTTAACATACTAATTAATAAAATTCATGATAAAATTTTTTTATACTTTCAATAAAAAAACTTTCTTTGTCCCTAATGTATAGAATCATTTAATTTTATTTTAGTAGAGATTAAAGATAAATTTGAATTTCAATGGATTTTATTTTAAAAACTCAATTTTTTTATAATAAGGATGTAAAATGCTTTATGTAAAAAGTATAACTATTGAAAAATAGTTTTTTGCCAAAGATAATAGTAAATTTAAAATAAATTTAACGTATATAATAATAAGAATTAGTTTTTAAAAATAAAAAACCCGACAGCCTAATAAGAAAATAGAAATAAAAATAGAATCGGAGTAAAACTGATCAAAAATTATTTTAACTTTTGTATAATTATTTATCAAATATATTTCTTAATCTACATACATTAAATTATTAAAAAAATTCTTTATGATTTTTAAGTAAAGAAATTTTCTTCGAAAGAATTATTAACGGCAAAATCCAAGGCCAACCACCCCTAATATTAGAGCTGTCGCGGAATTTTAGTAATCCGTGACTTCAAAAACAATAAATGTATTAAATTATTGTCAAGTTGTCGCAAAAAAGAAATAATTATTAATTTGGGTCGTGTAATAAAATGACAACAAACGGAAACTAAAATACTATCTAAAAAATAAATCTCTTTCACTTCTCTTTCTTCAGTTTCTTGCTACCGATCTCTTCAGTTTCTTATCGCTGTTCTTTTTCTTGAATTTAATTCCAAGGAAAACAAACATGAATTCAAATCACTTACTTCTTGAAGAACCCATCAGAATGGCTTCCATTCTTGAGCCATCTAAGCCTGTAAGTTTTTTCTTTTGCTTGCATGAAACCCAGAAAAATAACACATTTTTTTCTGATGAAGTTTTTTTTTTTTATTTAGTATTTATCAATCTTCTGACTTTTGGGTGCTGAGTGAAATGAAGAGAAATCAAAAGAAGAAATAACAAAAAAAAAAAGAAAAACAAGAATATTATGTGTATAGAATATACCGAAATTATGTGGCCAAATGGGTTTTCAAAGAAAAAAGATTAAATCAAAACAGAACTCTGGTATATATAGTTTGAAATTTTCTAAAATAATTGTTTGTTTGATAAGAAAATTTGAAGAAAGTTAAAAGAATTTGAATTTCAATTGCTTAAAGAAACATTTTGGTAGTTAGTATAAATAAATAAATAAATTAATATATATATATATATATATATATATATATAAAAGAAGAACATGGCATGTACTACAACTTTTAATGCGAACTTTTATTTATTTTTCTAATCTTTAGAAGAATTTGGATGACATAACTGATTTTTGGTTTGAATGTGATTTACAGAGTTTCTTTCCTGCAATGACAAAAATTGTGGGGACACTCGGTCTAAAATCGCGAACTGTTGAAATCATTTCTGGTTGTCTCAAGGCTGGAATGTCTGGTACTACTTTTTTTTTTTTTTTTATTGCAACGTTAGTTTTATGTGATCATAGTCTGAGAATGCAATTTTACTTTAATTTTGGTTTGTTTTCTTAGGTTGTTGATGACAAACATTAAAGCAAATCTTAGTCCTTGTGACTGTATTTTTGTTAGTTGAAAGCCGGTTCAATTTATTTATCTATGTCAGCTATTTGCATCAGGTTCATTTGACTGGAGAATTTAGTTTGCTTCGGACCAAAAATTGCAAACATATTGTATATTAATTAACTTCTGGATGGAGTCATGTCTTTCTTGGAGTCAAAAGAAACAATGTATTTATAATGTGTTTATTTGATTTGGCATTTGAGGCTGTCTAGGATTGAATTATGATTAATAGAATTAAGAGTTCAATACTTTAGCAACGGTCCACGTGGTTGTTGGCATTTATAATGGGTTTATATATTGTGCTTTGTTTTCTTCAGTGGCAAGGTTCGATTTTTCATTGGGTGATACTGAATTTCACCAAGAGACATTGGAAAATTTGAAGATAGCTATTAAGAGTACTAAGAAGCTCTGTGCTGTAAGCCACTAAATACTTTAGTTTAAAACTGACCCTTTATTATTCCTTCTGTTATTTTACTCCATCAAAATCCTTTACTTGATATGTTTAAAAAATGGTTTATTCAACCCTAATAAAAATTTCCTTTTGTTTTGTTTTTCCTTGTAAATTTAATCCTGAAGATATAGAAATATAATATGTTACAAGATTGGACCTGTTATTTCAGATTATGCTTGATACTGGTGGTCCAGAATTGCAAGTAGTTAATAAAACGGAGCACCCCATTTCCCTTGAGGCAGATACAAACGTCATCCTCACCCCAGATCAAGATAAACAGGCTACTTCAAATCTGCTACCAATAAATTTTCATGGTTTGTCTAAGGTGAGCAACTTTTTGTTGGATCGACAAATTTCATGGACTATCTATCTGTTGTCTGACATTTGTCTCAGATTTGCATCTTGTATCTTCATGCTCTTCTATTTCAATGTCTTTCAAATGAATTGAAGGAAAATTTTGGTGGTTTGAACTAAAGCTTGTGCATTTTTCTCTGAAAATCTTATTTTGCTACTAAATATTCTATATATAATTATATTTAAACGGATAATTGACTGGTATTAAGTGCCAAATGTACAGGAACTAGTTTAACATAGTGTTTTGACCAAGTGAAGAATCTTTGTGAAGAGGCTGTAAAATGGTAAACAGCATATGGGTGAACTTTCTTGTGTCCCATGGCATTCGTTATATTCGTGTACTCCTTCTTGTCCTTATGGGTTGTATGTTAATAAAGGGTGATTCTATTGTTCATCATATCCATTCTTCATTTGCTTGTTAACTGAATTTCTTTATGCACAGTAGAGGTGACTTTTTCTTTTTTGGATTAGTATTCTGGAAGGGACTTTATTACTCCCATATATTTTTTCCTTGTCTTCTCCCTCTCCCCTCCAAGTTTGACTGTGAAAAGAAAGAATGTAGCGTGGTAATTATTCCATTCTAGCTACAGTCCTTGTTCACTCTGTTGTCTCATTTGATGATATATTTGGTCTTGCAGACAGTCAAGAAGGGAGATACTATCTTTATTGGCCAATACCTGTTTACAGGAAATGAAACAACTTCGGTGTGGTTAGAGGTAAGGGAAAATTAAAGGGATGAGTTCATTCTGGCCAGACAGAATATTGGCCTACATCCCTTGTTGGGCTTGTCTTGGTTATTGACTCTTTATTAGAGCAGGACATAGATTGCTTTGCTTGCTAATTATACTTATATTTGAAGTGAGTTTGATCTTATACAAGAAAGCCAGTTACAAATAATGAAATATATATTGCCTAGAGGATGTGAAGTCGGAGAAGTAGGGAAATTAAGGGCTACTAATGCAGTCTTTGTTTCATGTTCCAGGTTGCTGAGTTGAATGGTGAAGATGTGGTTTGCCTAATCAAGAATTCTGCTACCTTGTCTGGGTCATTGTATACCTTGCATGTCTCTCAAATTCGTATTAACATGCCTACTTTAACTGATAAGGATAAGGAGGTAACTATTTCTATCAGATGCTTGTTTAATTTATCTGATGAGCTAATCCATTAGTTGATGGATAGATAGTGTTTATTATATTATGTCAAATCCAAAGGTGAAACCAACACTAATTCAAAGTTTCACATGTAATACTACAACTTAGAATTTTGTTTCACTTAAAAAGATAAGAGAAATAATAAGTTTGTTTGTAAATCATCATTGGAATGATAAAAAATTTTGAGTTTCAAAATCATTTGGCTGTCTTTAGGGCTTTGATTTTCTTAGCGCAAAAATCCCCTAACCGAGCTGCTTAGACCATTGAAAAGAGCACATTTCATAATACAAAAACCCCTAAAGAATCGACTAAAACAGTTACTGCAAAATAGAGTTCCCGCTACTCTAATTTTATGTTTCAAAACTCAAATTCAGCATACTTCAAAAATTCATGTGTCTCTGATTGCTCAAACAAGTGAGGTGCCAAAAAAACCATTAGAAAGGCCTTTAAGAGACCTTCCTATTGGTGCCCAATATGTTGTCGGAATGTCGAAAATTTTAAAAGTTTGAAGCTAATGTTAAGATTTTATATAAATTATTCAAAAATGCAAAACTTCAAAGATTTTGGCTTAGTCTTACCTTAAACCTTGACATGAGACCTTAAGTCCCAAAGTGGCAGCCTCCCTTGGTTGTTTCTGTACATACATACATATATATAAATACATATTCTTTTGATTTAGGGTTAGAGAATAAGTGGTTTTTATATTAGTGGTAAATTCTTGATATTTCCGCTTTGATGCATCCAAGAATTATTTTTGCAATTTAGTCCTCCTGTAATATCATCCAAAAATTGAATTTATGCAATGTAATCCCTCTTGCTATATTATTCAACAATTAACAAAATGCAATACTAATTAGAATTCTTACTCGTATAAGCTATTAGAATAACAAAATTTAAGGGGTGTTACAATGATAGGCCTCAATTTCGTGCCATTATTAATAGATGCTTATCTTGTACTTCACTAAAGGTACTAAACACACTCGGTTTAGATAGATGATGAACATTTTGTCTGCAGGAGATTGTTTCGATCCAACTGCACAAAAAAATTATTAGCATTGTATTTCTGGTTCGAAGGTTGCAATTTTTGTTAAATTCGTTCATGATGTTTTAATATCAGGTTATAAGCACTTGGGGTGTTCGAAACAATATAGACTTCCTTTCTTTGTCTTATACACGACATGCAGAAGATATTCGTCATGTAAGAACTTTCCTGCTTGAAGTTCAGATTGTTCATTATTTCAGCTTCTCCCTTTGCATCTTTATCATCCTGATTTCTTTGAAGTTACTCCCAATTCATAATTTTGCTGGCGTGCAGTTATATCTTTTGCCAATTTCTTAGTTACCTTCAACGTTGCTGCGTGCAGGCTCGTGCTTTTCTTTCTAAACTGGGTGAGCTCAACCAGACTCAAATTTTTGCAAAGATTGAAAATATAGAGGTCAGATGGATAAACTGGCAGTTTTTTAACACTTTTGATTTGTAGTTGGGGCGTGATTTGATTTTGAATATGAACCTTCTCTTTTATCAACTGCTTGTAGGGATTAACTCATTTTGATGAGATCTTACAAGAAGCAGATGGAATCATTCTTTCTCGGGGAAATTTGGGGATAGATCTCCCACCTGAGAAGGTTAGTTTCTGTTTTTGATCACAAAAGCATTTATCAGAATGGGACTATCTAGGTCATGGTTCTATATGCAGTCTTTGCTTGCAAACTATCATATAAAATGTCAAGGGGGATTATGGAAAACTGCTGGCAGACAAATATTGGATATTGCATCCTCATTAGTTAAAAAGGCCTTAATTGTGTTACTGAAGGTATCAAGCCAGCGTTTTGTATCTGTCCCATGTCACCACTTAAGTAAAAGCATATATTTTCTCTTCTGATTTTAGTCAGATATCAGCTAGTAATGTGTAAGAAAGATGGTGCATCCATACATCTGAAGAGCATTCACCATAAGACTGCTCTCCAAGTAATGGAGACATTCACACTAATGAAGAAATGGATATTTCATTCTTTTAATTTATTCGACTATATCAGCACCTCCAACTACTTTCTTTTGGTATTCTTCCATTTGGAATTTACAGGTGTTTCTATTTCAAAAAGCTGCTGTTTACAAGTGTAACATGGTTGGAAAGCCTGCTGTGGTCACTCGTGTTGTGGACAGTATGACAGACAACCTAAGACCTACTCGTGCTGAAGCAACTGATGTTGCAAATGCTGTGTTGGATGGTCAATTTTCGTTCTCTTACTCAATGCTTTTTTCTCCTTTCTGTGACTCGTGTGCCAATTTTGGTGGAATCTCTTAATTATGTTGTTGTTATTTCCTAATCTCCTGGAGCCTTGTTTAATAAATGACTTCTGATATGGATTCAAGTGTAGTTGGCATCGATTGGAATCTTATTTTTATGTCTACTTTTTGGTTCAGGGAGTGATGCAATTATTCTAGGTGCAGAGACCTTACGAGGACTATATCCTGTTGAGACTGTTTCTACAGTTGGAAAAATTTGTGCAGAGGTGAGTTTACCCTTGATCTGGATGCCCTTTGTTATTGCTACCACCCTAACATGTTTTTTGGAACAGTATATTTTGTCTGTTGAATTTTCCCTTGTTTATATGCATCTCTTTCGTCAAAGCACTTTCCTAACTGAATGGCATAGATCATAGCAATGTTTCTTCCCTGTTATATATGAACCTTCAATCTATCTACCTATCTCAGTTTATTGGTCTTCCCTTAAAGTATATATAAGGTTGCGACGGTTTGAATTCACACTCCTATCAACCTAAGACTGATCGTTGTACTGAAGATGGCCCCCTATATGTGCTCAAGCTATTAAACAAAAAATGGAAAGGAAAACCTATGCTTTATTTCAACTTGGTGGATTTGAGAGATAATTTTAATGCAAGTTCTTTAGTATAAATATTACAAAGCAAAATTATTACTTCCATGTTTCTTGCTGTGATTTTTTAGGACATTATACTATTATGTTGCCAACTTGGCATTCTTATTTAATTAAATTGCTTTCTGCAGGCAGAAAAAGTATTCAATCAAGATCTGTACTTCAAGAAAACTGTCAAATATGTTGGGGAACCAATGACTCATCTGGAATCCATTGCTTCCTCAGCGGTATTTACTTTTGTTGCTTCCTCCTTTAAACTGTTTTCATCTGTGATTCCAAGCTTTGGCATTTTATTGATTATTGCCTTGTAATTTTCTGACTGAAGCATGTTTGGAAGTCATATTTCCAAATTCCCTTCGAAGTATAATTGAATTTAATTTAACACAGGTACGTGCTGCTATCAAGGTGAAAGCCTCTGCAATTATTTGCTTCACTTCATCTGGAAGAGCGGCAAGGTTTTGTTTATTATCTTGTGACTGCATTTGTTTGTGTGTGCAAGCATGAGGCTGTTAGTGCCTGTAGTTGTGTTTTTATCGTTAATGCAAATGCTTATGATTGGGGTTTCCGACATGTTAATCTTTTTGCTTCTCAGCATCCATTCTCTAATTTGCATAGTGATCTTCCTGCGTGTTATGCAACTATTTTGCTTATACTTCTTTGTTTACTGATTCATGGTTAATTGTAACTTCAAACTATTCTGTACTAGTCTAGGCTGATTGCAAAGTACAGGCCAACCATGCCTGTCATATCTGTTGTCATCCCTCGGCTAAAGACAAATCAGCTACGCTGGACTTTCTCCGGTGCTTTTGAGGTATGCTACTGATGAGATTTTTCATGGTTCCTATGTAGATGAGTCTATTTCACCAGGTCATGTGAGACACTTGAATTACCTTCGGATATTTTAATGCTTTAACTGGTGCAGAGGAGTTCTAAAAAGAATTTCTTCCTTGTCTCTGTCCTTTAGATACTCATTACCATACTGCATTATCAAACGCTTTTACAATAAATACATTAAATGATGCAACACTGTTCAAGCTATTTGCAAAATTACTTTCCAATTATTTGACATCTGTATGCAATGATTGTTCTGAAAAAGAAAAAAGAACAATCCAAAATAGCAATTGTAGAAAAAGCATAGTTCCTTTGAAACAAGTTGGTTTTCTTTTTGTTAATTGAATGCAATGCTCTATGTGCTTTTTTAGTCATCTTTCTTTTACTGATTAGCTGAATATTTTATGGTTATTTAGTTGAAAACTTGAAATTAAAACTCTTCATCACCCTTTCTTTTCTTTGGATGGTTGTGGCAGGCAAGGCAATCCCTCATTGTCAGAGGCCTTTTCCCCATGCTGGCAGACCCTCGACATCCGGTAAGATTTATTTTATGCTTGTTAGAGATGTTCCCCATCTGTGGAGGGAAATAATAAAGATGAAATAAGATTTGATTAGTTACACAGAACAACCCTCCAACAGAATGTGTTTTACTAGTTTTATATTTGGTCCTCCATTATTGTGATATTCTCATGCTTGTGTTGTCCTCCATTGCTCATCATCAGAATCTACTTAATACTCTGGAGAACTCGCCCTTTCTGAAAATTGAACCCTTTCCGAAGACACTGTTAGCTGGAATAATAAAATAAAGCAATAATCTTCATATGAATCTCATTAAGCGATTTAATGCTTTTCTTACAAGTTGGAATAACAAATGCATACTTCATTTTGCAGGCGGAGTCAAAAAATATGACAAATGAATCGGTTTTAAAGGTCGCTTTAGACCATGGAAAGGCCTCAGGTGTTATAAAGCCACATGACCGTGTTGTTGTTTGCCAGAAGCTTGGTGATGCATCAGTGGTGAAGATCCTTGAACTTGAAGATTAGAATTAATTTTGCACCTAATGTTCATGATAAGTTTTGCAGTTTACCAAGTCCATGGTAAAAAGCATAAATAGACATGCATGCATAACATAAACCCTTGGCGTGGCACACCGACATACCTTCTATGTGTCATATATGAGGTAGCTATGATGAATAAACTTTTTCTAATGAATATTTTGTAAATGTATCAATGCTTTTTGAGCATACTCGCGAGGTTTGCCCTTCTCAATTGTGTGCAATTCTCGCCCTTGAATTTTTTTTTTTTAGTGGGAAGGGATTCTTGGGCCTTTTTTAGTACATTTCTTTTGCTACATTCTCTTAGCAGTTTCGAATCAAGGCAACAAAGAAATGACTAAATTCTTGTTGTCATTTGAACCAATCATCCGATGGTACTGTCGAGAACTTTGAGTATGAATGCTACGAGGTTCTTAAGTTCTTAGAAAAGTGGCATGTTCTAATTACTTTGGCCGCCCATTTGCGGTCATGAAAGAAGCTTGATATTAGTTGCTTCTTTCTTCTTGAATCCACTTTTAATTTCAGTTGTTTCCACAACCCATGCATAATTGGCTTGAAAGTTAAATTTAGCTTCAATTGTTACCTATAGTGGTGAGATTATTGTTATTGATGCAAGCAGCACGTTTCTAGTGTTGGGTTTATCTTTTTTTGCCAACTATTTTCATAATAATATTTTTTCTTGTTTATATTTGTTTGTATCTGAGTCAACAGATAAAAATTTTCTTGTTAAAATAATTAACGAGATAATTAAAACTAAAATTTTCTCTTTTTTTTTTTTTTTTTTTGCTTTTGCTTTTAATTTGTTTTTCGAAGAATGTAAGTTATTTGAGTTTTTCTAAATATTTGCATAATCTTGCCTAACTAAATCTATCATTTTAAAATAATTTTAAACTAAATTTAGAATTATTTAAAAAGACGAAATTTGGTCTAAGAAACAAATTTAAGGTTTTATAGAACAAAATTAATTAATTATATGTTATTTTTTAATCTTAAAGAAAAATGTTCATTAATTACTTATTATTTATTTCTTTGTATTTCTTTTAAAGTTAAATTTATTTGTGGGTAAATTTCACATACTGTTATAATTTATGACTTTTTCATTTACATCTCAGGTAATTTTTTTTTCATTTATAATCTTATGAATCATTTTCATTATAAAAAATTAATTGCGTTAAAAAATAAAAAATGACGATAATTTTATAATTTTTTCTAAATTCTGTTTGGTTTTTAACATTGTAAATGAATCACAATAAATCACAAAATTATAAGTAAAAAGTTTTTCAAAAATAAAAAAAAAAATCACAAATCACATTGCGTGTGTACATGTGAAGTTTTGCTTTCACATTTTTAATGTTAAAAAACCAAAAAAAGTTACAGCGTGAAACGAATTTTCTCCTGCTAAAGGGGTCCAATATTTGATTCCCTATAATGACTAAATCACTTGATTGAAAAGCTAGCGATAACAACGGCGCTAATGTCAACATCGGTGCCATCCTTTTAATGTTATAAATAGTAATGTTCATAGAAATTTAAAATAAACTAAATTTTTTTTAATGTTAGGAGTAATTTTTGAATTAATATAAAATATTTAATATAATATTTAAATTTTAAAAAATTTTAATGTATTATTTGAATTATAAATTCATTAATTAATATACTATTTAAAAAAGTTATTTATATATTATATATTATCGTTAGAACTAATCATATTAAAGTAAATTTTATATTAATTAATAAATTTAAAATTCAAATATTATATTTAATATTTTTAAAATTTAAATATTATATTAAATATTTTACTATAATTTAATAATTATTCATAATATTAATATTTTTTATTTCATCTCAAATAATTAAGGTCTCTAAAAGATGTGGATATATATAAGGGCTTTAACATCTATGTTAGAATAATATTTTCCAAGTCCACCTACAATTATGCCCACTTTAAGATAAACTTACCTAAGGAATGGATTATCCCTCCAAACTCAAAAGTTCATCTAATGTCTAGAATCGTTTAAGTTTAAAAAAAAAAAAAAAAAAAAAAAAAGGATCCCTTGTAAAAAAGGTCAGATTTGACTTCAACATTCAAGGCACAAGTTTGGCTCAACCAGGTTCAAAAAATTATATTTTTATATATCATATGATTTATATTATATAAAAATAAAAATATAATATTATATGTAAAAATTACGAAAATATGTTTAATTCTCCATGTTTTAAACTTGATAAAAAACAAAATTATTAAAAATTAAATAAAAATGTCTTGTTTTATTTTTTAAAAATTATCCAGACGAATCTAAGTTGTATCATTTATTAATTTAGATGAATTTAAATAAAATTTAAGATTGAAATTGTTAGATCAATCTAAACTTAAATAAATATATAAGGTATTGATATAATATCTAAATTCGACTTAGCCCAATCCATAAATGCCTTTGCTTGAAGATGAGATCATACATATTAAAATAATTTATCCAATCAAATTCGAAACTATATGGAGAATCAAACAATTGAATAGCACTCCCGTAAGTGAAACTAAAAGTTAAGTGTAAATAGTTACGTATTTTGTTGATAGAATGTTAGATTTTTAGTATCAATAACTAAATTTCAAATTCTAACAACTTCAAATTAAAAAAAAAAATTAAGTGAGATACTTAAGTAATTGGAGGAATCCAGACAAAACTAAGCTGAAGGTGATGAAAAAAGAAAATAAAACATAAATTTGAAATATATAAAAAAAAAAGACAAACAAAATTTGATGGAATTAGAGAAATAGTTTCCTTACTTTTTCTTGTTTTTTTGCAAAAAAAAAAAAAAGTTGTTGAGGAAAGACATGAGGATCAAAGTATCTTACAAATTTCAATAAAAGTTTGCATTAAATTTATAAATCATTTATAAAAAAAATTACTAATAATGAAAATTGAACTAAAATCTAAAAATAAAAATATTCAATTCTTATCTGTTCAACTTTTTGCTCTCTTTTCGATTAATGTGAAATTTCGCATAAAATTTGTTGAATGTTTGCGCTTCTAATAAAGTAATTCACAATTATTCCAACATTCAACTCTATAATAATTTCTTTCCAATTCAACATTGCATTCTCGTTTTCTCAGAACAAAAAAGTAAATAAAGCAAGTCAAAAAGTGAAACCATAGTACTAAGATACAAATAATCAATAAAGCACATCAGAAGAAGTCAAAAACTATGGAGCCTTTCTATACCTCTGTCCATACTCCTGCTTCCTTTCATCAGACATTTCCCTATTTTAACTTGTAAAGAAACCGAAGCACTTTCTCACAAACACTGTTAGCCAATCAATATTCCTCTGGATATGGATGAAAGATTGAAAAGGGCTGCTCAAGCAGGAAATACCGATGAACTGTATTACTGTATTCGGGAAGATGCAAAGGTTTTGAGGCGCATCGATGAGGCAGAGTTTGTTGATACTCCACTACA
Organism: Durio zibethinus; assembly: GCF_002303985.1. The sequence continues at coordinate 10,749,697 of NW_019167926.1, read as the reverse complement.
CATAGCTGCAGCTAGAGGCCATTCTGATTTTGCGATCGCAATCATGTACTTGAAGCCATCATTTGCCACGAAGCTGAACCAAGACGTCCATAGCCCCATTCACCTTGCCTTGCAGAATGACCATAAGGAGACTGTGCTTCGTCTACTGGAAGTTGATAAACATCTGGTTCCCGTCAAAGGGAAAGAGGGCTACACTGCTTTTCATTACGCAGTTGAAAAAGGGAACCTTAATCTCTTGACTCGATTTCTCAAGGATTGTCCTGAATGTATTGATGATGCGACTATTCGAAACGAAACCGCCTTACACCTAGCAGCACAAAATGATCGAGTGGATGCTCTTGAAATTCTTGTGCGCTGGCTTCAGAGGACCCATATCTATGGCAAAGCTTCGAGAAAACACCTTCTGAACTCCAAGGATAGAGATGGCAACACTGTGTTGCACATAGCTGCTACTAAAACTCAACTCCAGGTACAATACAATATATATCTACAACAGTAATTAACTTTGTGACGATTTTCTTGTGACTTTGAGCACTTTATATTAGGTTTGTTGTGACAAAATTTTTGTGTTACACTATTCTCATAGGTAATTGAGTTATATCGTTATTTTGTCATTATTATAATAATAATTGTGACAATTTAAGTTTCTTTAAAATTAATCCGTCACTATAAAAATATTATTATGACATAAAATAGTTTATGTCTAAAGATTTGTTACTAATAAAATATATAAATTCATGCCAATTAATTTTTAGTTAAGAATAATATATTAATGACAACATAAAGAGTGGTCACTACTGTCACTACTGTTGCATGTTGTTCTAACAACAAAACTTATTCATCACTTCATAATTTACATTTTGTTGTGTATTTTTATTAACTTGATTCTTATCTTTGTTTCTTTTCTATATTAGTGACAACATATAGAGTGGTCATTACTGTTGCACGTTGTTCTGACAACAAAAATTATCATCACTTCATAATTTACATTTTGTTGTGTATTTTTATTGACTTGATTCTTATCTCTGTTTCTATTCTTTATTTTATCTATTAATCATGACTTTGATTGATGAATATATATTAAGCAGATGATCAAACTATTATTAGAATGTAAAGCGGATATTATGGAGATTAATATGAAAGATTTGACAGCTTTGGACATCCTTGAGAGACAAAGGCAAGATCCCAACAGAGACATTTGTTTGAATATTCTACGCAATAAGGGAGGTTTGAATGCTTCCTTAATTCCTAGCATTGGACCCTCATACAACAACTTACGATCAAATATCACAATTCTTGAACAAGTAGGAATGGGTCTGGCTGGTCCAATCATAACTATGTCAGTTGAAAGAGTCAACACATTGCTAGTTGGTTTATCACTGATTGTAACACCCATTTTCGAAGGCATACTTAGTCCACCTGGCGGTGTTTGGCAAGGCGATATTTCCTTGAACACAACTTCCCCCGTCGATGCTCGTGTTGGGAATTCAGTGAGGGATCCGACAACGTTCACTGTTTTCATTGTAGTAAACTATGTAGTGTTCAGTTTGGCATGCTTCTCAATAGTTCTCCTAGTTTAAATTGTTACAAATAGTAGTATTATCGCCATTATTGCTGAAGTATTTGCGTCATTGTTAACCTGTTCGTTCGTAGGTGCAGCCCGGGTCATAGTGCCAGCTAAAGCTGACTTTTTGATCCATACAGTACATTTACCTTGGTCTAAATCTCTTGAACTTAAATTGGCACCCGTTTACTTTTTGGCGCTGATATTGATAATGGAAGGGATCAGAAAGTTGTGTCTTATTTGTAAAAGACGGTATCAGGAAGTGTAATTCTACCACCACTGTATATTATAAGTGAATTGTTCTTTTGGAGTTCATTCTCTCAATTTTCACTGTTACAGGGAATAGTGTAAGATATTTTTGTCGCCTTGTCTGATATTTTATTTGTGTTTGAGCGATTTTAAAACTTATTTGGATGAACGATGAAATTAATAATTGAATATATATATTCTGTATAAAAAGAATTATTGAGAGGTTCTGAACATGCCCCCTGTTTTTTTTTTTTTTTTTTTCTTTTTGATTGTTGTATCTTTGACTTTCATGAAGGGTGAAGTAGTTTTTTTGGACACCTATTGCTTTTTGTTCTTTCTGTTTTTGACAGGTGTTTCTGTTCTTTACTTTTCTAGCTTCCATTTGTTGTGTGTGTTTGTGTTTGTAGCAGACCTGATTTGGCGTGTAATGTACCTTTCGTTCTTCTTGTGAGCTTTTGCTTTTCTTTTTCTTGGGTTTTTAACTTTCTTTTGGAAGCCGTTTTTGGATACGATTTTTTTTTCTCTTTTATTTGGTCATTGAATGTGAGCTTTTGTTTTCTTTTGAATTTCATTATTACTATTTTCGTTTTATTGTTGAATGGGTTTTTCGAAGTTTTGCATGTTATCGTGGATGTACTTTTTTATAAAATTTTGTTTTTGCATGTTGTTATTTCGTATAAAAATAAGTTTTTGTTATTTTTATTTGTTTTGCTTTTTAGCATTTTTCTTTTATGAATTTAAACAATTGAGAAACTGATTGTTAAGTTTTGATGTTATTAGGAGTTATTCAGAATTGTTGCATAAAGTATATAGGTTTTGTCGTAACGATTCTAGAGATCGTTAGACGAATTTGAAAAAATAAAAGAAATGAAATCATTACTAATCTCTTTTAAGGTGTGATTCATTATTCAAAAATTTTATTCTTTTAATAAAACAATAAAACATGTTTAGAGCTTTATTAAAAAGATAATTTTTGATCTACAAAAACAGATTGAGTTCAAAAGTCAGTTACACATGAAAAAAAATTAACACCTCTATAGTACCTATTTAAAATAGTACAAATTAATTATATGTTATCTCTTAATATTGACAAAAATGTTCTTGGTCTTGGTATTTAAAAATTAATTTTTTTATATATATTTTTATTATTATTGTTTTAAAAAAACATATTTTTATTATTTTTAATAAACTTGAAAATAAATAAAAACTTTTCTTAAAAATATTTTACTACGCTGAAATATTAAAAGAAATCATCTCACCTAAAGAATTTTTAAAAATCACTATTCGAAATTCTCAAAAATCTTAACCTTGGTGGTTCATATTTATTTTCAATATATATATTTTAACATAAAATATTATTTTCTAAAAATTTCTTTTTAAAAAAAAATAGAAATTTTTATTGAAAATTAATCTAAATACTCCAATACGCTAGTAGCATTTTAGATAAATTTTTTTTACCTAAAAATTCTTAAAGAATTACCACTCGAATTTTTTTAGGATCTTATCATTGAAGATTTTTGGTTTGTTTTCAAAAATATTAAGAAAATCATGTAATAATATACATGTACATTTATTTTTAAAAACACCTTTTTATTAAGAAAAAAAAAAACTATTCCAATTAAAAAAATAATTATAAAATGAAAACTTTTCATATTAAAAAGAAACTTCTAAATATTTCATTACTTTGATAACTTTTAAAAAACTTTTCTCATATAAGGAATTCTCATAAATCATTACTCAAACTTCTCAAAATCCCATCATTGGAAAAAAAATTTTTTTTTAAATATGCAATGCAAACAATAAAGTAAAATATGCATATGAAAAATATATTCATTGGAAATTAATCATTCACCAATTATTACTAAAATTTTAAAGGGAATAGAGGAAATAAAATAGGATTATATAATACGAACAATCATGCATAAAAATATATAATAATTATACCTTAATCATCCTAACTTATCTTCCAATTATCAATAACACTTTCGAAAGGAACAAAGTAAATAAAAAATTATTGAAAAATTTCCTAGATACCTCGATACTTTGATAGTATTTTAGAAAAATTTTCTCACCTAAGGATTTTTTTAAAATTTCTACTTGGACTTCCTTAGAATCCTATCCTCGAAAAATTTTATTCATTTTGTTCTTTCCCACTTAATTATATTTTTAAACTTTGATCATATCAATTTCATTACCAAAGGGAGTCATTATACATTATTATTAACATTTATCAAAATTATAGAAAGATAGACAAATGAAACCCATTTTTATTGAATATTTCCTAAATATTTTCTTAAATATTCTAATACACTAGCAGTATTTTAAAAAAATATTCTCACCTAGATATTTTAGAGAATCTCTACTCGAACTTCTCTAAAATATCATCCTCAGAAAAATTTATTTATATCATTATTATATGCATGAAAAATAAAATATATCAAACATGAATTTAAACACAAAATATTAAATTAAAATAAGCATGAGGATCCAAACAAGAAAGCAATTAACAATGCATAGAATTAAACTTATAATTGAATTTAAACAATCATAAATAAATTGTATGAGTATAATTAAAATTAAACACATAAAAAAAAAAACTTTTTTGGAATCAAATTTTAAGCCTCATATTCTTTATGAAATTTTATTCATTTAAGAATTTTAACTAGAAAAAACAAACTTGGACGTAGCCTAAAAGCTTGAATGTGAATGGTATGGCCTCCCCTTTTTTAGCATTTCTTCTATTCTTCAATCAAATAAAAACACGCCAATCATGTAGTCCCCACCCATCTCAATTAAAGCTCTGGTTTTGTCCCATATATGGCTTTTTTATTTTAACAATTTTTCCATTCTTCGATCTAAAAATCATGCAACCCATAACCCATTCTTTTTTACAGAAAACTTGCCACTTTCTGCACCTTTTGCTTTCTACCTTCCATTTAAAGCTAGCGTACATCTATAAATGATTCATGTATTGAATGAATAGACAATAGCATGCAAAAATGGCCAAACAAAACAAACATAAAGGTGGAATAACATAGTTCACGTGAAGCATGCACTACCTATGACCTATTTGCAGCTTTCATTTCTTATGTTTTCCTACATCCAGAATTTATTGTTCATGTATTGGTTAAGTAAGCAAAGTCATACAAAGAGAGTCAAGTCAAACAAAAATAAAGAGGGGACAACTAGTTCACGTGAGGCATGCATTACCTATGGCCTATTTTCAGCTTTCATTCTTATGTTTTCCTACAACCAAATTTATTGTTCATACACTGGTTGAGGAAGCAAAGTGATACAAAGAAAGCCAAGCAAAACAAAAATAAAGAGGGAACAACTAGTTCACATGAAACTTGCTCTATATATGGCCTATTTTCAACTTTCCATTTTCTATAAAGACCCAAGCAAAATGGAATCCCACGCCAAAGAAAGAAATGAGCAAGAAACATAAAGCTTGAAGTTTTATGACTTGTACAAGACCTTAACACGTGAAACAAAGAATTGAAGAAGAAAGCTTAAACTTTTGAACCCTTTCTTCCTCCTCCCATAACTTATCTCCCTATTTTAGAAACCATTTTTGTTAAAGCTTTCTTTCCATATTAAAACTTGAGGGGCTAAGTACAAAAAAGCATCCAAACCGTGACTACCTATGGGGAGTTAGGCAGCACGATTTGGCCTAGTCCAAGCTGATTTCCTTTTCTTTGTTTGCTTTAGCTTAGGCAAACTAAAGGTTGGTTATGAATGATGAAAAGAGGGGTGGAAGAATTTATGGCATGACCGAACAGCTGCTAGCAGAAGGAGAAACAACAGGTTTTCGGCGACACCAAAAAAACAATGGTGTTCCAACCAGCTTCAAAGAAAAATGAAACAAAAACATAGAACAAATAAAGCTTGAAATTTTATCAACAAACACACCAAACACCAAAGCATGAAAGGAATAAATAAGAACACTTGCAGAAAAGATCATGACAGGAGCAAAAATAGTGTCAAACACATGACATAATCAGCAAAACTCAGCCTTGGCATAGGCTGTCTCACCTTTTTAATATTTTGTTTTCAGCTTTCCTTCTTTCTTTTTTTTATTGTGCTATTTCTTTTTTTTTTTCAGATGCTTCCTCCTCCTTCTCCCCCTTTCCTCTTTTTCCAGCAGCTTCTTCTTCCCCCTTATTCAATCGACAGAACCCCTCCAAGAAATGCAAGATTTTAATCTTGCCCAATGAGGGCCCTTGGATGAAATCTCATCCAAGGGCCAAAGTTCCTTCTTTTCTTATTTCCAAGGAGCCACCTTTGGCCCTTGGATTAAAAGCCAGTAAAGGATCTAATGGCTCAAATTAAAGACCCCAAAGATTGAATTTTTACACCCCTCAAACCCATTGACAAGACCATTTTGACCCCTTAATGTAAAGTTTTGGTATTTATAGTCATTTTTTTAGAAATTAAAGTTTCCATGATCATTTTTCGGATTTTCAAGCACAAAAAATAATAAATTATTATGAAGTTGAGATCTAAAAAGTTTGTGAAATTTCGAGCTCTGAAAAGCTAAATTACGAAAATACCCTTATTAGGGTATTTTGGTAATTTCATATTTTTAGGGTATTGCTATGATTTCAGATGCACCAAAAATCATGAAATATTATAAAATTAAGATCTGAAAAAGTTTTGTAAAATTCTGAGCTTGGAAGGGTCAAATTACAAAAAACCCTATAAGAATATTTTGGTAATTTTATACTTTCTAGAGTATTGCTATGGTTTCAACCTCATAAAAAATTGTGAAATATTATAAAATTAAAATTTAAGAATTTTCACAAAATCCGGGCTCGAAAAAGCTAAATTATGACAATACCCTTATAAAGGGTATTTTGATAATTTCACATTTTTTAGGGTATTGTTATGATTTTAAATGCACCAAAAATCATGAAATATTATAAAATTGAGATATGAAAAGTTTTATGAAATTCAAGGCTCGAAAAGATCAAATTACGAAAATACCCCTATAAGGGTATTTTGGTAATTTCATGCTTTCGAACGTACAATAAAAACTTTAGTGTTTTAAAAAAATCTCAAATTTAACTTTAAACCACGTCGATTTCAATTAGGTCTCAAATTTTCTGAATTGACTTGGACTCTACCCATTTTGAAAAATATCTCGGACAAAATTCAACGTCTACAGTTGTTTCTCTTTGCATATTTCTAAAGATCAAAAGTAATGTAAAAGACATAGATGGTAATTTTATTTGAATGATATTTTTGAGTGAGCAAACCTTTGCTTTTTCTTCTTTTTTTTTTTTAGACTGCGGGTCTTAGAGATTAAATCTCAAAAACTTTTTAAACGCCTTTCTAATTAGAAACCATGAAACTTTAAGTGCTCATTCAATCAAAGGCCATGAAACTTTGAAAATTTAAAAATGTTCATAGAGAGGTCTAGAAAATTATGCCTAAAGGTCTTAAAGATTACACTCGGAGGTCTTACAGATTATGCCTGGAGGTCTTAGAGATTTCAACATCTTTGAATGCTCATCTAATCAAAGGCCATGAAACTTTAAAAAATTTAAATGTCTTGCCCGGAGGTCTTAAAAATTATGCCAAGAGGTCTTAGAGATTACGCCTAGAGGTCTTACAAATCTCAAAATCGTTGAATGCTCCTCAAATTAGAGGCCATGAAACTTTAAAAATTTAAAATGTTTTACCCGGAGATTTTAAAAATTGTGCCCAAAAGTCTTAAAGATTACACTAAGAGGTCTTACAAATCTCAAAATCTTTGAATGCTCCTCCAATCAGAAAGCCATAAAACTTTAAAAATTAAAATGTTTTGCCCAGAGGTTTTAAAAATTATGCCAAGAGGTCTTAGAGATTATACTTAAAAGTCTTATAAATCTCAAAATCTTTGAATACTCCTCTAATCAGAGGCCATGAAACTTTAAAATTTAAAATGTTTTGCTTGGAGGTCTTGAAAATTATGCTCGAAGATCTTAGATATTATGCCCGGAGGTCTTATAAATCTCAAAATCTTTGAATGTTCCTTTAATTAGAGGCCATGAAACTTTAAAAATTTAAAATTGTTTGCACGAAGGTCTTAAAAATTATGTCTGGAGATCTTAAAGATTATGCTAGGAGGTCTTACAAATCTCAAAATCTTTGAATACTCATCCAATCAGAGGCCATGAAACTTTAAAAATTTAAAATGTTTTGCTCGAAGGTCTTAAAAATTATTTGGATGCTAACTTAACTAGACGTAAGTCTTATCTTGTATTAAAATTCTTCTCATTTTTCAACAATCTCTTTGCAAATAATTTTTCTTTCAACCTTAAACTTTTTAATATTTTGATCTCCTGTTAAACTATTTTTCTTTTTCTCATATTTTTATGACAGACTTTCTTCTCTTTTTTTTTTTTTTTTGATATTTATAAAGTTAACAAACACAATCCTAATACAAATGTCTATCAAATGATGTGAATACAAATGTCAATGTGAATCCCAATGTGAATGCTTAATGTAAATACATATGACTTTTTCACAATGCAAATGACAATGTTCCTTTCAAGTAAATGCCCCTACAAATACCTTTTCTTATGATGCAGGTGTCATGATGCAAATGCAAACTTCTGATGTCATAATGCAAATGCAAGCTTCTCTTTTATGGTGCAAATACAAATATCTTATACAAGTGCAAATGCAAGTGATACAAATGTGAATGTCTTTCTTGTGATACAGATGCAAGCGATGCAAATGTAAATGTCTTTTTCATGATGTAGATGTGAATGCCAATGTATTTCTCATGATGCACATTCAAGTGTGAATGCAAGTGATGCAAATGCGAATGTCCTTTTTTGTGTTGTAGATGCAAATGTAAATGTCTTTTTTTTTTTTCATTTTTGCAACATGCATATTAAATGCCTTTTGCAATTGATGCAAATTCAAAGACCTCTTTTTTTGTTTTTTTGTGTTTTTTTTCCTTTAAAAAATCTTTGTTCAAAATTTCAAAGTTCACTCTTCACCAAAAATGATCTCAATATCTTGTACAAAAATGCTTAACTAATTTCCAAAATTTTCCAAAATAATCACAAAATTGTCCCATATAAAGTGTTTTCATAATCAATGAAAAAAAACTAAAGACACATGAATCTCTTGTAAATTGAAGATTACTATTTAGAATGCTTATGGATGGCATGATTGGCAATTCAATTTTTTCACTAGTGAGCATATTTCAACGAAAGCTTAATTATTACTATTTGAAATATTTATGGATGAGGTAATAAATTTTCCATTGCTAGGTATAGTTAGAGGAAGGTTCAATGAAGGTTGTAAGGATTTCTCTTGGTCTCATAAAAGAGATAATTTTTTCAAAACACTTTTCTTTTATTGAAAACATGATACTTCAATATGCATCAAAGCTAATCAATATTTTTTGAGGAAAATTTAGGAAGAGAAAATGGTTGGTTTTTTTATTTTTTATTTTCACACTTTGGTGAAATGTAAAGTCTTTAATAGGTATTGATCCTTTAAAGGATTTTGCATTGTGACTTTTTATTTTGGATAGAACTTTCAAACTCTAAAATTCTTTTGGGGTCTTGAGAGTGGTTATAGCTCTAAACTGCCCTTTTTGGGTTTTCACTTTATAGCTCTTTTTTTTTATATATATAATAATGAAGAACTTGGTAAAATCTTCAAGGCCATAACCTTTCAATTCAAGTGTCCGCATTCGATCAGAATGGACTTTTCAAGGTATGTAATGTAGACCAAGGTTCGAGGTTCTAAAAGAAAAGGATAAATAGGCTCAAATTATATTATTTAGGATAATTAGGTCAATTTTTTAGAATCTAATTTTAAGCCTTATATTCTCTATGAAATTTTATTCATTTAAGAATTTTAACTAGAAAAAAAACTAGAACCTAGCCTAAAAGCTTGAATGTGAATGGTATGGCCTCCCGTTTTTTAACATTTCTTTTATTCTTCAATCAAATAAAATCAAGCCAATCATGTAGTCCCTACCCATCTCAATCAAAGTTCTAGTTTTGTCCATTTATGGTTTCTTTATTTTAACAAATTTTTTATTTTTCAATCTAAAAATCATGAAACCCATAACCCATTATTTTTTACAGAAAACTTGCCACTTTCTGCACCTTTTGCTTTCTACCTTCCATTTAAAGCTAGCCTACATCTATAAAAGATTCATGTGTTGAATGGATAGACAATAGCATGCAAAAATGGCCAAGCAAAACAAACATAAAGGTGGAATAGCATAGCTCACGTGAAGCATGCACTACCTATGGCCTATTTTCAGCTTTCATTCCTTGTGTTTTCCTACATCCAGAATTTATTGTTCATGCATTGGTTAAGTAAGCAAAGTCATACAAAGAAAGTCAAGCCAAACAAAAATAAGGAGGGGATAACTAGTTTACGTGAGGCATGCATTACCTATGGCCTATTTTCAGCTTTCATTCTTTATGTTTTCCTACAACCAGAATTTATTGTTCATACACTGCTTAAGCAAGCAAAGTGATACAAAGAAAGCCAAGCAAAACAAAAATAAAGAGAACAACTAGTTACATGAAACTTGCTCTATAGATGGCCTATTTTCAACTTTCCATTTTCTATAAAGAACCAAGAAAATGGAATCCCACGCCAAAGAAAAAAACCAGCAGGAAACATAAAGCTTGAAGCTTTATAACTTGTACAAGACCTTAACATGTGAAATAAAGAATTGGAAAAGAAAGCTTAAACTTTTGAACCCTTTCTTCCTCCTCCCACAACCTATCTCCCTACTTCGAAAAACATTTTTGTTAAAGCTTTCTTTTCATGTTAGCTGAGTAAAAAAAAGCATCCAAACCGTGATTGCCTATAGGGAGTTAGGCAGCACGGTTTGCTTTAGCTTAAGCCAACTAAAGGTTGGTTATAACGGGTGAAAAGAGGGTGGAAAAGTTTATGGCATGATTGAACAGCTACTGTCAGAAGGAGAAACAGCAGCTGTTCGACAACACCAAAAAAGCAATGGTGTTCCAACCAGCTTCAAAGAAAAATGAAACAGAAACATAAAACAAGTAAGGCTTGAAATTTTGTCAACAAACACACCAAACACCAAAGCATGAAAGAAATAAATAAGAACACTTGCAAAAAATATCATGACAAGAGCAGAAATAGGGTAAAACACATGATATAGTTAGCAAAACTCAGCCTTGGTATTGACTGTCTCACCTTTTTAATTTTTTGTTTTTAGCTTTCCTGCTCTTTTTTTTTTCAGATGCTTTCTCCTCCTACCCCCTCTCCTCTTTTTTCAGCAGCTTTTTCTCCCCCCTTATTCAATTGACAGAACCCCTCCAAGAAATGCAAGACTTCAATCTTGCTCAACGAGGGCCCTTAGATGAAATCTCATCCAATGGCCAAAGTTCCTTCTTTTCTTATTTCCAAGGAGCCAACTTTGGCCCTTGGATTAAAAGCTAGCAAAGGATCTATAATACTGCAAAGATTAAATTTTTACACCCTTCAAACCTATTGAAAAGACCATTTTGCCCCTTAATGTAAAGTTTTGATATTTATAGTCATTCTTTTAGAAATCAATGTTCTCATGGTCGTTTTTGGGATTTTCAAGCAAAGAAATTCATAAATTTTTATGAAGTTGAGATCTGAAAAGTTTCATGAAATTTCGAGCTCAGAAAAGCAAAATTACGAAAATACCTATATAGGGGTATTTTGGTAATTTTACACATTCCTGGGTACTCTGTTATTTTAGATGCACTAAAAATTATGAAATATTATAAAATTAAAATTTAAAAAGTTTCATAAAATTTAAGCTCGGAAGGGTCAAATTAGAAAAAACCCTTATAAGAGTATTTTGGTAATTTCTTACATCGTAGGGTATTGCTGTGGTTTCAACCTTATAAAAAATTTTGAAATATTATAAAATTAAAATAAAAAAATTTTTACAAAAATTCAGGCTCGAAAAAGCCAAATTCAGAAAATACCCTTAGAAGGGTATTTCGATAATTTCACACATTTTAGGTTATTGCTATGATTTAAATGCCCCAAAAATCATGAAATATTATGAAATTAAGATCTAAAAAGTTTCACAAAATTTGGGACTCGAAAAGATTAAATTATGAAAATACCCATAAAAGGGGTATTTTGGTAATTTTATGCTTCTAAGCGTATAATAAAAACTTTAGTGTTTCAAAAAAATCTCAAATTTAACTTTAAACTACATTGATTTCAATTAGATATTGAATTTTTAGAATTGCCTTGGACCTCCACCCATTTTGAAAAATGTCCTAGATAAAATTTGTTGTCTATAGGTTTGATATGTTTTTATTATGTGATGTTGTTGAACATTATGGGTGTACTTAAAATGATTGGTTTATTGTCCTTTTTGTAATGTGATTTATGCATATAGTTAATGGAGAATAATTGTTTATAATTAAAGAATTAAGTTTAGGAAGTTGAAGATGGTTTAAGAAAGGTGTTGTATTCATAGAATTAGTGTACAGATATAGATTGAAATAATTATGAGTAATAAATTAATATTTCATGGATTTACAGGATTTATGCCTATCAATTATAGAATTGCAAGAATTTGAGACTAGAAAATAGAATTGAAGGCTATTGTTTAAGTTGCAATTCCTCTTCTCTGGATTTACAAAACATTCATACAATCAAGGACAATGTTTCTTTTTTTCTTTTCTGATTGCTCTTAATGAAATATGCCATGTTGCATTAAGTTCCTTATGGATGTATGCATGTAATCTAGGTATACTTTGGGTTGAACATGATTGTTTTTTCAGAAAATTACAAATATAAAGTTAATACTTAAGACTAGAATAGATGTGTTGAATATGGAAACATGTTGTTATGGATGTAACATTCTCTAATGAGAGAATGGAGCTTGTTCTAAAATTCTATTAGAGGTTTTGCATAATGTTTTTCATTGCTGTTGGAAACATTAGCATTCTGTGTTTGTTGTTTTATGATATTTGTGAGATGAAATGTGAATTTCTTTTTTTTTTTATAGTTTTTTAGTTAGATAATATGGTAATGAATTTGCCAGTCCATTGTGAGATAACTTGATCTAATAGATAATTTGCAAAGAAAGTGGCATCCCATTTTGAGATTACTTGATTAGAACATAGGAGAATTGATAATTTCTTGCAATAGTACCATTATTATATGATGATGTTGAAATGAGGAATGGTTATATTAATTTTGAGTAAGAGAGATCTTTCAAATTATTAGTCATTTTATACTAAGAAATTGTCATTTTTTTTTTGTTTTTACCTTTACCATTCTTATATAAGACAATTTATCATTTGTTTTATTCATACTAGTGTTTTAACGCATAAGCCTTTATTTTTTGTAAATATCGAAATAAAAAAAGGAAAAAGAAAGCCGTGGTTCTAGGATTATGGATGTTGGTAAAGTTTCTTTGTTTTGATGATAATAAATTGTAGGTTTCAGGTTTTTACCAATATAACTAATAGAATTACAGTTTAGTTTTAAATTATGATTGTCCAAAGGTGTCCAAAGGTGTCCAAAGGTGAAAGGGATATATTTTTTTATTATAGCCAACAAGTTACCTGAGGTTATATAGGATCATTGTTTCATTCTAATTAAAGTTATTTTGTTAATGATAATGTTCTCATAATTTTTAGTTTCGTACACTTTAAATTGTAAAGATATTCTTCTACAGGTAGTTATGCTTATAAAGATATACTTTAATTCTGAGTTAATCAATATGTATTATGAACAATAAAAATAAAAAGAGATAGAAGTAAAAAATTTAAAATTATTGTACATACAATTCAATGTCCTCCATTTTGCAAATCTTTTTTATTGTTTTTATGTCATAAAAACTATCCCAAATCCTATTCCTACCTAGATTTCCAACAATTTTTTCTTTTAATATATATTTGCATAGGTTTTTTTTTGGGGTTGCCACATGTACCAATTGTAATGATTAAACTATGACATTTATTAATCAATCTATTTATTTATATTTGTACAGGTCAGACGTACGAAATTAGTTTTATTTTTTTATTTCTATTGTCAATATGTATGTACTTTATTGTTTCATTTTTCCCTTTATTATTAATTAGAAATATTTTTCTTCCTTTTTTTTGTAGATTTTGTTCCTTTTGTTCCCTTCTTTAAGTTTGAGGTAACTTTTAAGTTATACTGCTTTTTTTATTGTATTCTTAAATGTGAGTTATTTATTTATTTTTGGTTGTGTAGCATTTTATTTTATTTTTCCTTTTTCATATGTATTAATTGATTATAAATGTTGTTTGAAATTGTGTTTGTTTATTTTTTATTTTGTTCTTTTCCCCTGTTTTTGTTTGTGTTAGTTTCTATCATTTTCTACTTATATTAGTAAAGATTGTATGTGTTTACATAGAGTATTTAGTTATGGATTCTGTTAGTAGTAGAAGAGAGAATAGAATTGAAAGATTAGAAAGGTTACGGTCTGCAAGGTTGAGGAGGCAACATAATATTCGTGCGAGTAGTTCTTCTTTGCTTATTGTTGATGGATTTGAACATGATAGGCATATTTCTGAAATTCGAATTAGTGGATCTTCAGGTTTTGTTAGTAATTCAGTTCAATGTGTAGGTGATACAAGAGAGTATGGTGAGATTAATTTTGTTAATATTAATGGAGTTTGAGATAGTTCATTTGTTGGTGACAGTAGCAGAACAAGGTCTTCAACTTTAGTCTTTGATTTTAACTGCTTTGTTAGTCATATAAATACGAATGAGCTTCTGTCGTTACCAACGAAAGAAATATATATCAGTCTCATGTATTACTCCATTCTTGCATTGATGTTGGTGAAAAATTACAAACCATTAAAGTTAAAACAACCACGTCTATTGTTTATAAAGATTCAATTATTTATATGTCAAAGAAAAGAAAGCTTGGATTGTAGTTGGATGGTTTTGCAAGTTCTTCTGCATGTACTCAAAATTCGACATTGGCTGTAATACCTTATGTTGGTAATGTTCATTTAATATATCAATCTTTATATTTATAAATATCTATAACAATAGTTATGTTATATTTGAAATGGCTTCTTTCTCTAGTTTGTGTAGGTGACTGTGATTTATCACAACTTCTTTGGAAGAGGTAGAACATTTCAATGTTTATAATAGGGTTCCAAGTTCAACCAATCATTTAAATAGGTATTATTGCATTTATGTATTTCATTATTTTTCCTTCAGTTTTTATCTTCCTTTCTTTGTCTAATATTTGAAAATATTTTTTTTGAAGGGACGTGTTTTGAATCTTTTAGTTTTGGTGGCCCCAAGTGTGTTGTTGCCAAAGAGGCCTTGGAAGGGCACTGTATATATGATGAAGGATTTTGCAAGCTTCATATCTCATAGTCACGCCACACTAATCTTAGTATAAAGGTATTTGGATGATACAATTCATTGATTGTTATTTAAATGGTTTGTTTTGATGCAATAGTTTAGCTTGGTCGCAAAATTGTTGGCCACGCATTTTCTTGGCACTTTTTCTAAAAGGTGCGAGGAGAGGAAAGGGAAAGGCTATGGGGAAGTTATTTGGAGTGTTTCAGCTCTGTAGTCTTCTTTAGAATCCTATTATGTTACATTACTTTGATTGAATTACATTGCTGATTTCGATTGGTCTCAAGATTGCAACTTACATTTAAAGATAAAGAAACCCAATCTAATATGATTTGTCTGTGCATTACAGGTCAACAATGATAGGAGTAGAGATTACACAATTTTTAACCCTGCCATGGTTAATCCACAACCTTTGATGGTGGGGCCACAGCTAATTCAAACAATGGATCTAGTTGCTCATCAATATAATGGGACTTAATATGCTCCAAGTTTAGAGCAACCAATGATGGCCCCAAATGTCTATCAAGGCATTAATTCTGAAAATATTTTATACTATTTTTATCTTCATAATTGAATTGTAAGAAGCTTATAGAAATCAAATTAATCTCTTTTATTTACTAGTCTCATAAAACATATCTGTTTACTGTAATGCATTCAAAAAGTATTGCTTCTGAGTTATCACCAAACAAAGAATGAATGCCTTATGTAATTTTATTTAACTCTTAGCTTTCTTCCTCTCAAACTACATCATTTTTCATTTAGAACCCTTCTTAAAATATTTCTTTGTACAAATATTTTGCTTTTTCTTCACTTAAAACCCTATTTAGATTCTATGTTGTATGTTTTATTTCTTTTTAACTAATCCATTTTATAGGAACTTTTATGCACTTATATAACCTAAACATGCATCTTTCTCAATAGATTAATTATTCTTTACATTTAAAGCATTAACCAACTAAAAATTATATAATTTCTTTATTTAACAATTACATTATCTACTTAACATTACAATTACCCAACATAACATAAAAAAATAATAAAAAAAAATTAGGCGATGTTGGCCCTAAATGTTAGTTTATTAAAAAAAGATATTTTGATTTTTTTTTCATATATAATACATAAGTTGCCTAGTGAAAGGCAGCTGAATACCTTAGACTTATTTTTAATTGTGCGCCACTTTTTAAAAGGATAATTGTCTATGACAATTCACTTTACTATGGGTAAAATTAAAAAAAACAAAAACCTTAATGGCCTGCTAGAGGGTTCTTCTTCTAGTGGACAAAAGGTATAGACGTCAAGTACATTAGGAATGCTCTTACTGTCACACCTATAGGTGTCAAATAGGTGGTTGATACGGTTGAGGCAAGGAAAAAGGAAAAGACCTAAACCATCATTACAATAAATTTGACAATTTATGATAATTTTTTTAAATGACACATAATATTTAATTATGTAAAAAATTGACAAATAATATAAATCATCACATTTTTATATTATTTGATATTTTATATGACGATATATAAAATTATCACATGATGCATCATTAAAAAGTCATTGCCAAATTTTACCATCAAATATGGATGGTGGGAAAATTTTTTGTAATGTTTCGAATTTTAGGTAAAGTTAGAATTTTGTCACAAATATAAAATTTTATCTTTGATGTATTTTGTCTGATAAATTTTAGATGATATTATAAATTTTTGTCACAAATGGAGCATTTTAATTAATTGTTAACGACATTGTAATTCATTACATAAATGTATGGTGTTATATAATGATAACATGAATGTTATAAACTTTTAACTGATTTTA
Organism: Durio zibethinus; assembly: GCF_002303985.1. The sequence goes on along the minus strand of NW_019167926.1, from coordinate 10,732,731 downwards.
TGAAGTTATTTATTTGCCACAAATAAATTCAAATTGATGTATAATTTATAAGTGACTATTTGACTTAGACTATATATATCTATTTAAGAATATAATTTTTATTTTTTATTAAGTACAATGTATTTTAAGTATGTACAACATATATGAAAAAATTTCTATTTGAAGAATATAGATTAAATATTACATATAATAAAAATTTTAAAATACACATTTTGTTTAGCCTATCTAAGGTAAAATTTTTGTTAAAAGTAATTTTTTAAAGTAAAGAATGAACTTTAAAAGAGAATTTTGAAACTTAAACCTTAATCCATACTATACCATTTAATGTAATTTTTATACAAGAAAGAATTTCAATGATTTCCCCTAAACTACACTATTTAAAGGAAAGAATGATTTTTTATTAGGTTTTTTCACACTCCTTCCAAAATCCATGCTAACAATTTCTTTAATTCTCCTCTCAAAAACTGTTTCACCTTCTTTTGCATTCCTTTCCTCTCTTCTCTTTTACACTAACAATATTTTTAGTGTTAATCTATGTGTTTCATCTGAAGTTTATGCTAACAATATTCGAAACTCACTCTCCAAAAGGCATATGAAATAGATTTAACTAACGTTTATGGATTAAAAGCCAATGCTTGTATTCAAAATTCGCTTTCTAGAAATTATTTGATTGTTTATGTTAATCTTTGGCTTTTTTTTTGTTTCAAAAGTAATGAATTTGTGTATCTAGATTCTTATTTGAGATACGAAATGAGAGATAAAAGGTCTTTGAAGAAAAATCCTAGTTTGAAACTCTTAACAGGGGTTTTGAAAATACTATCGTACTTTTTTTTTTGGCTATTAGTTATCTAAATCTCCAAAAAAAATTACTTTGGTTGATTATCTTCCTTCTCTCAATTAAAAATACAAAACAAAGAAGGCTATGGATTAGTATTTCATATTTAAAAAAGATCTACATCAAAACAAATGATGTTAGAATAGTGAATAAAAAATGTATTTTATTTTTATTTTTTATGCTTTTGAGTGTTTATTTTGATGATTTTGGTGTAATGATTCACTAGTTTGGCTCACTTCACTTTAATTAATGGTAGATTCGGATAGTGAGCTTCATGGATCATGAGTGAAATTTTATGAAAAATCTTTAATCTCTAATTTTTTAATAAAAAATCCTGAATAAAATCTATAATATTAAAACTATATTGAAAAACATAAAATTTTTTAATCATAAATGATAAATGTTAAAAATTACAAATAACCAAATGTCCCTAAGGAATAGGAATAAATGGTTCAAATAATTTGTTATAACTTTTAGATCCAAATGTTTATGTAAGCTAAAGTGGAATGTTTACATGAAATAGAATGTTTTATGCATTTGATAAGCATCCATGGATGCGTTTTGGTGCTTAATGATAGGTGGTGTTGTTAGATATACATGTCCTAAGTGAAAAGGTTCTCATAGATGTTAAAAGGTGATAACATGAAATTTATGTTTCTTTCAAAAACTTGACTATAAGAGTTACAATGATAATATAATAGTTATATGGAATGTTAATAAAAATAGGGTATTGGATATCTTTGTGACATGGATTAGTATTTTGTATGATTTGGGTGTTATTTGTTAACTTATTTGTTATTTTTAAGTGAATGAATTTTCTTTTTTAGTTTACTTATGAAACAATCTAAATAGTCCTTAATTCTACTTTTGATTTGTTGTAGCCAAGAAAAAAAAAGTCTCTCTTTTGCATTTTCAGTTGAAGAATCACAAACAAAACAAGTAAGAATTTTAGTATAGTTTGAGTTACATTATTTCTTGTCAGATACTAACAAAAGCCTTATGTAATGCACTAGCTAATTAGGTCAATCTGCAAGTGCATAGGTTGTACAAGTAATAATAGTGACTTCTAGGTCAAGATATCATCTCACAGAGATTAGGTAAAGAAATTCTTAGGTGAAGTACCTATTATCTCCAAATGCTTCTATAGTTGGCTCAAATCACCAAATAAACATAAATTCCAACTATGAAAATAAAATCAAATAAAACATGAAAAATATAATACTAAGTAAATGAAGAATGAACAAGAACAATAGGAAAAATACATCTAAAAAATGTAAAATACAGTAACTAAATCAAAGTAAAGCAATCATGAATGGAAAATAAAGTGATGAAAATGCAAATTACAACTAAACATGTAAACTATGAAAAACCAGAAATGCAAGGCTAATTTAACTAAAACATACTTAAAATACTAAAATGAACTTCAAATGGCAAGTAAGGTAAATGATCTAAAACTTAGAAATGCAAATTCACCTAGAAAACTAGTATAAAAACATATTTGAAATGCAAATAAAAAGCAAAAATATTCAAAACCTTGAAGATCAGGTTGAACTATCACTAACTTGCAAATTGAACCTATTAATGTATGTTACTAGTTTGACTTTTAAAATGAACATGGATCAAATGAAACCCAATTGATTTTTTAGAAAACTAACAAAGAACATCATGAAGAATTAGATTGAAAAGCAAAAGTGAAGAAAATTGTACAAAAAAATGGAAGCAAAAAGTTAAAAATTGCAAACTACCAAATCTAGAAATGCACTTTGCTCACGGTTTGAAGAGCTAAAATGAACAAATTGAATTGAATTTGCATTGCATTTTGAAAGTGTGTTTAATATACTAAATGAAGATTAAACTAGTAACAGAAAACATGAAAAAAAACTTCAAAAAAGCAAGAAATTTGAATCGAATATGCAAATGCAACTGTAATTCACTAAGTTAGCAAAAAAAAAAAAAGATCTAGAGTTTTATACTAAAAAGATTACTTCAAAATAAAATAAAGAACTTGGAATAAAATGAAACAAATCCAACTCAACAAACTAGCATCTTAAGATTTATGCAAAACAGAGGCAAACAAAACAACTTCAATAAAAATCATCCAAACTGCCATAAAAAACATGAAATAAATTGCTATAAAATGAAAATAAGCATGATAACAAGTAAACATAAGAGATCAAAGGTTGAAAGAAGCAAACCATTTTCCAAGAGGAGAGAAGATTCATGCTCAACCTAGATCACATGAATTGGATTGCACCTCTTCCAAATTTCAATTGTAAATTGCAATAATTAACTGTATTGATTGGGAATGGATTTGATCTTGATTTTCTACTATGTTAAAGCTAATGAACTAAAAAATTGTGAAAAAAAATTGTATCCAAAACAATTTCAAAATCATTAAGTTTTGAAGAAAACATTGTAGCTAGTTAAGTACACAAATGCAAAATAGAATTGAAATCAATGAGAGAACCTGAAGACTGAGCTAGAAATAAAAAAAATTTGTGAATTTCATTGCCAAAATCATAAAGAACACTAAAACATACTTTCAAAAAATATAAAATTACAATCAAAATCAATAGAGAAACACAGAAATCAAAAGCTATTTAGCAAGTAAAAAAATAAAATGCAATAAAGGAAAATGTAGAAACTAAAGAACAAAAAACTAAAATCCTAAGCTAAATTCTCTCCCCTCCTATTTATACATAGGTAAATAGTGAATTGAGCTTCAAAAAATCTCTCTAAAATATCTGAAAATGGTAGGCCTTTTAGAGAATTCTTTGTTTCTTCCTTTATCCTTGTGCATGGCCGATTATGTTTTTTTGTTCCTTCTTTGGTTGCAAACCTTCCTTTCATGTGTTTTATCACTTTAAAAAGTTCAAATTCTAACCAATAAGAGCTCTCCATAATACCATGTCATTACCCTTAGAAGTCTTCTTCAAATCATCAAAGGATGGCACCAACTTCACTTGCACATGCACTATGCACACCCCAAGCTTTGCTTCCTTAAGCACCTAATTTTGCTTCAACTTTCTTTATTTTTTGCCAAGAATTCAAGTTATTCAATGAACAAATTTATCATTAAAATCACTAGAAAAATTCTAGTAATAAACAAAAAAAGGTATAGAAGAAGAAATAAAAAAACTCTCTCAATAAGCAATGTAACTCAATGATATTAGTTTAGGCCATTTTCTCAATTTATATAAAAAATCCTCCAAAATATATCCAATTTGACCAAAATTCCTCATTTTCTCTATTTTTACCTACATATGAGAAAAATGTGTATTTAGGAGTATTTTTTACAAGGAGCAAACTAGAATATAAGGAAAATTGCACTAAAAATGTGCATGAAAATACTAAAATTTTAGTGCAATCAAACCCCTAGACTTAAGTTTTTACTTATCCTCAAGCAAAACAAAATTAAGAAAGAATCATCATAAACTCTCAATGCCTCATACAACATGACAACTGTATGGATTGAATAATGGATATAACTAAAGCATAATCATAAACAAGTGCTAATATATAAGAATTCACCTAAGTTAAGATCATTCCTAACTATGGTACCACAAGCAAGCAATCTCACACATCCTTGCATGAAATCTAATAATGTTATGCAAAACATAAAACTTCAAGAACAAAGATCAATAAAGTGTGCTTAAGTTTCATATGTTTGCTTATTACATCTCTCTCCACTAATGTAAATGACCATATGACCAAAGATCATTTAGAACTTTCATAAGCTTGTAATGTCTAGCTAAGGTCAAGGTATGAGAAAAGTCATTTTGGCTTAATTACCCCGACAATGCATCACATGTCTAGGATCATCCATCATTGAGCTTCGAAAGTAAAGAAATGTAATCTTAACTAAAGATTCACCCTCTAAAACTATGATTTTGCCCATTTTTCTTCATTTTCTTTTTTCTTTGCTTTTTCACCATTTTATTGTTTTGCTTTTTCTTTTCTTTTTTTTTTCTTTTGCAAGCTAGCTTGACCTTTTTTTTTTGTATTTTTTATTTTCCCATTCTTTTTCCAAGCTTCATTCTTTTTCTTAATAATTTATAACTCACAAATGGTGTATGAATGTCTTAAATGCATATAGGGCAAGGGACCAAAATATAGAAAATAAGCAAATCAAGGCTATGAGCTTGTAATGTGATTTCAAAACAAAGATAAGGATATTATAAGGCTAAAATGATGTGACTATCAAAGAATTGTATTAAGGTTGGCTCAAAAGGCTCAAACGATCCAAATGTGGCTTATATCATTTCCCTAATCATATGTTTTCTAAGATTTCACCTCGAGAAATGATTAAAACATATTTTAAAATATGAAACACAACTTTAAAGACTAATGAAAAAAAAATCTCATGCTCACATAATCATGTACTAGATAAAAATGTAATTCAATGATTAAAGTATCAACTCACAAATAAAAACCCTTACTAAAAAATTCACTAAACTTAAGCATCATCTCATATTTCACACATATTCAATCTTCTCCTAAAACTATATTCATTCCCAATCACTACCTATCGTTAGCTTTATGAAGAACTAATTAAAGAAAGCATACTAATGATTCAAGCTACCATGTCAAGTTCAATTTCAAGGCAAAACTCAAGGAGATTTCTAAAAATTTGCAAAAATTTTGAGTAGTTTTCCTATACCCCCAAACTTAAACAATACATTACCTTTAATGTATAAGCATTAAGAAATAAAGCACAAAATAGAGGAACAAAGAAACTCCTCTATCAATATGGAGACATGGTGGCTGAATCTTCCATGAATTCTCACTTTAAGCTCTTATTCAACCTACAAAATAAAGAAAACCATTACACAAAAAAACTACATCAATTTGTACAAAGAAAAGATAAGCAATATATGAAAATAACAAAATAAGCAAATGATCAAAACATGAAATGTAAAGCTTGGGTTACTTCCCAAGGAACACTTTATTTAAAGTCAAAAGATAGACTATGCAAAATAAGCTTAACCCTATAGGTTCATAATGATCACTTCAAACTTATTTCCTAAATCTAACCATTTAATGACCTTTCTTTTAACCATCTCATAAAAAATGGGGTTTAATGGTGAATCATGTGGGCAAGTATGAGTTACAATGAGTTTTCTAACAAAATCTTCAACTTCACACCTAAAAGGACTACATTAAATGGGTTTTAGTTCTGAAATCAAGTGAATCGGTTTATCCTCAACATTAACAATATCATATCTTTCGTGTATCAAATTCATATTTTTTCTCATAAAAGGATTAAGAGATATGATTAAATTAAAATTTCCCAAAGATCGATGAATTGGTCAAAAAGGATATCTCATCAATAACCACTAACCCATCACCCCCTTCCTAGAAGGACTATAATCAGCATAATCGAATTGAATTTTTTTTTTAAAAAAAGTGAATCTAAATTTAAAGGTTTAATCACTCTAGGGAAGGGAGAGTGTCAAAATCAACTATAGGCTTAGTATTGAAGAGTAGAGCAAATCTACAAGAAGAGACTATCAATATCTCATCATCATTCTCATTCAAATCTATGTTTTTTACCTTATCAACTACAAAAAACTCTTTAAAATGTGAGATAAGGTGCTCCAGGTGAAATATATCATCAACTAATCTGTTAGCTACCTTTATCTTTGAGCACTCATCATAATCATCAAGGAATAGTAAAACTTTAAAAACATGAAAAGTGACCTTCTAATCCTGAACCTGCATATCAATTCCCTCTTCTGCACATTAATCAAAGGACTAGCAATAGCTAAAAAAGGTTTTCCTAGAATAATCAAAATCTCACGATCTAGTTCCCTATTTAGAACCACAAAATCAGCAGGCAAAATCAATTTTTCTACCTTCACCAAAACATCCTGCATAATCTTTTGAGGGTATTTTAGTGACCTATCGACTAACTGTAGAGTCATAGAGGTGGGCTTGGTCTCTTTTATACCTAATTTCCTAAAAATGGCCCAAGGCATCAAATTGATTCTAGCACCTAAATCACATAAAACTCTATTAAATGACATACTACCTATAGTGCATGGTGTGGTAAAACTAACAAGATCTTTTAGTTTTATAGGAAACCTTTTCTAAATTAGAGATGTGCACTTATTGGTAAGTGTAATCGTCTCATAATCTTTAAGTTTTCTCTTCTGAGAGATAATGTCTTTCATGAATTTAGCATATGTGGGCATATGCTCAAATGAATCAGCAAAAAAGATGTTGATATGTAACTTTTTAAACACCTTTAAAAATTTAGACAATTATTTCTCCTCTTTTTATTTTTCAAACCTCTGAAAGAAAGGAAAGCAAAACCTAAATGGCTTAATTCTAGAAAGAGTAGGCTAGATGAATTGGATATAGCACTATGTGCAGATGTTTGAGGTAATTGGGTAGAAACTACACTCTTATCCATCTTTTTGCCTTTATTCCCCTTTTGAACTAGATCTCTTTTAGGTTCATCCTTATCGGACTCTTTCACTACTATCTATTAAGAACCTACATGGACTAGGCCACTAGTTACCTACCTCTTACTCCTAAATTTAATGGCTTTACAATGCTCATTCCCTTCTTTCATAAGGTTGACTTTTATGTCATTATGTAGATTACCTTAGGGTAGGGTAGTAAGAAAGGTAGCTAACTGACCTATCCATATCTTTAGGGTTTTAATACATGTAGTCTAGTTTTGGAACATTGTATTCTAGGTTTGTATTATAAGATATTCCACCAAGGGTTTCCTTTTAGAGGATGGCATAGATGGATATTAAGGTGTAAATTGCTGAATATGTTACTGCTGATATGAAATAAGTTGCTAAAAACCTGAAGGGTTAAGTAGTCTAGTGTGTTAAGGTTATTATGGTGCCTAAATAGACTGGACTAACTGAATTGGGTTATTCTTTTAACCTGGGCTATATGTCAAAGTATAAAGGTTATTGGATTGTCTAGGGTTCTGTCCTACATAATGGATACTCTTTGGGTAAATAGGATAAGCCTTCCCTGGTTAACCTACCCTACATACTTCACTCAAAGCTATAGGACTTTAGGTAAACTTAGTATGACTAGGACTCGGCTTAGAGATATAACCTTAACATTCAGAGATCCTAAGGATTTGGCTAAAGGCTTTACCTTAACACACAATGCTATAAACTTATTAAGCTCATACACCTCTAAACCTTTCCTAGGATCTTGTCTATCATTTGATCATTAACAATTATTATTGGCCATATCTTCTATCAAATCTTATACACTATTGGAGGTATTACTCAATAAGGCACCTCTTATTACATCATCTAGGATGGTCCTAGTATTTGGTATTAACTCATTGTAAAAAATTTTATCTCTAGCCATTTCGATAGTCTATGGTATGGACACTACCTCATGAGCTCCTTGTATCTCTCCTATGCCTCATACAAGGTCTTTGAGTCATACTAAAAAAAGGTTGTGATCTCATTCCTAAGCTTGGCCATCTTGATTGAAGGAAAAAATTTAGCCATGAACTTTTGAACTAAATCATCCTAGGTGGTAATGAAATTTGGTGGCAACAAGGGTAGCCAACTCTTAGCTCTATCTCTAAGAAAAAATGGAAACAATCTAAGCCTAATGGCATCTTCAGTAACACCATTATAGTTGAATGTATCACATATCTCTAAAAAGTCCCAAAGATAAACATTTCGATCCTCATTCATAGGACCACTAAATTGCACTAACTGCTTTATCATTTAGATGATTATAGGTTTAATTTCAAAGTTATTAGCTTGTATGGCTAGCCTCCTAATGCTAGGGTGTCATTTTTTAAGATCGGCCATAACATAGTCTCTATGTGGCTCTAGTTTCTTACTTGGCCATAATGATGGTAGAATAGGTTTGTCTTTTCCTTCTAAGCCTCCTAAGAGTAGTTTGAAGATTGAGATCTAGAGGGATCAACTTAAGTCTCCTAACCCAGTGTATACATGGGCCATAAGAACATTATACCTAATGAACAACTCTAAAAATCAAAACCCAAGTATGTACATCTAAAGAAAGTGAACAACAAAGGAATATAGGCTATGTACACCTAAAACTGAAACAATCTGAAGACTAGCATAGTGTATGTACATTAAAGGTGAACCAATCTATAGAAGAGTATGGTGAAGGATGATATTAACCTAAGACTTTTGAATCTTAATTCTCTGACAATGGTACTAAAAACTTGAATAGGTCAATTTGCAAGTGCACAAGTCGTACAAGTACTAATAGTGACATCTTGGTTAAGATATCATCCTATAGAAATTAGGTAAAAAAAATTCCTAGGCTAAGTACCTATTATCCCCATACCTTCTATAGTTGGCTAAAATCACTAAATAAACATAAAATCCAACTATGAAAATAAAAACAAATAAAGCATGAAAAATGCAATACTAAGTAAATGAATGAATGAACAAGAACAATAGGTAAAATGCATGCTAAAAAAATGTAGAATATAGTAGTTAAATCAAATTAAAGCAATAATGAAAGGAAAATAAAGTGATGAAAGTGCAAACTACGGCTACACATGTAAACTTTGAAAAACAAAAAATATAAAGCTAATCTAGCTAAAACGTACTTACAATACTAAAATGAACTTCAAAGGGCAAGTAAATGATCTAAAACTTAGAAATGCAAATTCACCTAAAAAAACCAGCTTAAAAATATATTTGAAATACAAATGAAAAGAAAAAGTATTCAAAAGCTCAAAGATAAGATTGAACTATCACTAACTTGCACATTGAACCTATGAGTGTATGCTATTGTTTTGACTCCTAAAATGAACATGGATCAGATGAAAACCAATTGAATTTTTAGAAAACTAACAAAGAACATCATGAAGAACTAGATTGAAAAGCAAAAGTGAAGACAATCGTACAAGAAATTGGAAGCAAAAGTTGACAATTGCAAACTACCAAATCTGGAAATGCACTTTGAATCATGGTTTGAAGAGTTAAAATGAACAAATTGAATTGAATTTGTACTGCATTTTAAAAATGTGCTTAATGAACTAAATGAGGATTAAACTTGTAATAGAAAACATGAAAGAAAACTTTCAAACAAGCAAGAAAATATGAACCAAATATGCAAGTGTAACCGTAACTCACTTGGTTAGCAAAAAAAAAAAATGATTTAAAGCTTTATACTAAAAATGAACTTAAACTAAGAAAATGAATGATCAATTAACAAGTTTAATTCAAAATCAAACAAAGATATTGCAGTAAAATGAAACAAATATAGCTCAACAAACTAGCATATTAAGATTTATGCAAAACAAAGGTAAATAGAACAACTTTAGTAAAAATCATCCAAACAGCCATAAAAAACATAAAATAAATTGTAACAAAATGAAAATAAGTAAGATAACAAGTAAATCTAAGAGATCAAAGGTTGAAAGAAGCAAACAATTCATCAAGAGGAGAGAAGAATCACGTTTAAGTTGGATCACATGAATTGGATTACACCTTCTCTAGATTTCAATTGTAACTTGCAACAATTAACTATATTGATTGGGAATGAATTCGATGCTAATTTTCTATGTTAAAGCCTAATGAACTACAAAACTATGAAAAAAAAATGGAAGAAAAAAAAATATGAAATCATTATGTTTGAAGAAAACATTGTAGCTAGGTCAAGTGCATAAATGCAAAAAATAAAATTGAGATCAATAAGAGGACTAGAAGATTTGAGTTGGAAATTACTAAAATTTGTGAATTTCATTGCCAAAATTGTAAAGAACATTGAAAAATACTTCAAGAAATGTAAATTTGCAATCAAAATCAATAGAGAAACATAGAAATCAAGAGCTGTTTGGCAAGTAAGAAACATAAATACAGTAAAGGAAAATACAGTAAAGAAAAATGCAGAAACAAAAGAATAGAAAATAAAATCCTAAGCTAAAGTCTCTCTAAAATGGCTAGCTCCTTTCTTATTTATAGGCAGGTGAGTGGTGAATCAAGCCCAAAATATCTCTTTAAAATATCTAAAAATGATAGGTCTTCTAAAAACTTCTTTGCTCTTTCTTTGATCTTTGTGCATGGTTGGTTGTGTTTCTTTGTTCTTCTTTGGTTGCAAGCCCTCTTTTCATGCATTTTATCACTTCATAAAGTCCAAGTTATAACCAATAGGAGCTCTCCATAATGCCATGTCATCATCCCTTAAAGTTTTCTTCGAATCATCAAAGGATGACACCAATTTCATATGCACATGAATCATGCATGCCACAAGCTTTACTTTCTTAAACATATAGTTTTGCTTCAACTTTCTTCATTTTGTTGCCAAGAATTCAAGTTATTCAATGAATGAATTTATCATTAAAATCACTAGAAAAATTTTAAAAATAAGCTAAAAAAATATAGATAAAGAAATCAAGAAAACTCCCTCAATAAGCAATGTAACTCAATGACACTAGTTTAGGCCATTTCCATAATTTGCACAAAAAATCATCCAAAATATACCCAATTTGACTAAAATTTCTCATTTTTTCCATTTTTACCTACACATGAAAAAAATGTGTATTTAGGAGTACTTTTGCCATAATTTGCAAGGAACAAACTAAAATATAAGAAAAATTGCACTAAAAATAAGCATAAAAATATTAAAATTTTAATGCAATCACTAGCATTAAGTTCTATTAGAGTATATATAACTATTTGAACCTTGATCCCCTTTACGTGCATGTTTAAGGAATAGGAATTTTGTTACTATAATGTTTAGTGCACATTATATATATAGTTATACTAATTGAACTTTCTCATGCTTGGTTCAAATTGAATTATTATGCATTGTGACTTGATTTTTGTGTTACCTAATTTCAAAAGGTAATTTTGTTTGGTGTTCAAATTCTTTAAGAACATACTACTAACATGGATAAAAGTTGGATGATGGTGTCTAACTTTTTTTAGCAAGCATGTTTTTGAAGTTTCAATTTTCATGAAATTTGTACGTATCAATATGGGAGAACAAAGTAAAATTCATTGTCCTTATCAAGTTTACTTAAATGTATTTATGAGATGTCAAGATAAGGTAGTACATCATTTGCTTTTGAAAGGTATATCAGAGAGCTACTCTAAGTGGATTTATTATGGTGAACAATTTGATTTCATGGTACTAACTTTTAGGAATCTAGCTAATAGGAGTACTAGTTCTTACAAAAGAACAATAGTTAATGATGAACTTTGGATGATGGTGTGTATGATCTATTCAAAGATGTATTTTCTAGAGTAGATAAAGATGATCACAATTTTAATTCTAATATGGGTGAGAAAGAAGCTAAAAAAATTAGCAACCTTTTGAATGAGGCACAATGTGGACTGTTACTAAAATACACCAACATATCTAGGTTATCTTTCATTGTAAAATTGTTGCATATATGTAGATACCTTATTTTGTCTGAAGATTTTTCGAAATTCATTAGGCTTTGAATTTTAATTTTGATTGTGCAATTGGGCCTTATTTGAAAAAGTAAATTTTGGGTCCAATGATTAAGATCTAAATTTTATTTGTATTTTAATATTTTAGTTTAATTTTTGGTTTAATTTTTGTTTTTTTAGTCAAAAGAGTCGAAGTCCATTGGTAAAAAAAATAAAAAAAATGGTAAAAAATAAAAAAATGTGGGATTTTGCATGAAAAATCTTGGATTCTATCTCAGATTTTAACTTTAATGGTTGAATAATTTTGAAAAGACTTGGGGCTTAATATGTTGAAAAAAAAAGATTATACATAAAATAAAATTTAGAGAGAAATCCTATATTTGATTAAATTAATTTCTTCCAAATAAAAAAAGATTCAATTCTTATATAAGGATCTTGAATCATTGATAAAAAAAGAGGGCCTCAGAGCAATTCACTACAAGATCAAATAGAGATCATTGAAAAAAGAGACAGTTTGGGGTAAAGTTTTGAATCAACAAGGAAGAAGGAATCAAGCAAAAAACAAATTTTCAAGAAGATAAAGTTGAAGTTTTTGGAAGGAAGGCTAAGATTTATAGTAAGAAGCATCAGTTTTTAAAAGATAAAAAATTGTGAGAACCTATTATCCATTGAGGTAATGTTTGCTTTTTTTTAATGATTTTTGTATAAGTATTATAATATTTAATTGTTTACTCTTATTTTTATATTTATTGCATGGTATTTATTTTTGCATGATAATTTATTTGCCTAATATATTTGTTTGCATGGTTAATATATTTATTTCTGTGATTTATTAATATATTTGCATGATTATTAATATATTTATTTGTATGATTATATTTAATTTGATTGCATGATTATTAATATATTTATCTGTATGATTATAATTTAATTACTTATTTATTTTCATGATTATATATTTAATTGCATATTTTGCATGGTTTATATATATTATTATTTACATGATTGCATAATTTATGTATTATTATTTGCATGATTATATATTTAATTGTATGTTTATTTGCATGATTTATATATTATTATTTGCATGAATGGTTATTAGTATATTTGCATGGTATTTTATATTACTATTGCATGATAATATATTTGCATGATATTATATATTTACATTATTGTTATTATTGCATAATAATTAATATATTTGCATGACATTCTTGCATGAATATTTTAGCATATCTAGGCATGATAATTTATTGCATGATATGATTTTATATTTATAGCATGAAAATTTTTGCATGATATGATTTAATATTTATTGCATGATTGCTTGATATTTTGATAGAATTTTTGTATCACAATATTTTGTAAATATATAAAAGGATTGAAATTGATTTGTTTGCATGATAAAAACTATCTTTGATAAGGCTTAAATTAGATAACACATAATTAACTTGGTACCAATTTTGAGTGTAAAAAGGTGTTAATACATTTCCTGCATGTAACTAACTCTCGAACCTTAGTTCTGTTAATGTAGACCATAACCTATTCTTTTTAGGAACCTTTAGCTTAGGCTTAAGATAACTTTAAAAAGGATAGATCCACATAGGTGGCCAATCACACCTAACTAAAAAGATTGGTGGTGACTTTATGATTTTTGTGTCTAATTGGTAAGTTTCCAAACCTAAACGTTATGACAGTTTGGCTACTCCACTGAGGACATTAGAAATTCAAGCCGTAGTTAGTTATGTGCTATCTTAAGCCTTATTTTGATGGTTTTATTATGTAATTATTTATGATTTTCATATTACTAAACTATTTATTTTTGTTTTCTTGTTTTGGAGATTTTAATTTTTTATGTGCATTAATGTATTTGATTATTCGACATGTCCTTTTACATGCACCGCACTTGCATACATGCACCCAAGCTTTATCCTTTATTCGGAGGGAGTAAGTATATACACTCTTGTGAGGTGATAACCTCTATGTAAGCTAGCAAAAATTCTTACTTAAATTGAACTCTTTCCATTTGAGCCTATAATGGTAGGCGAGGATTGGGGTGCCCTACTAGTCTATAATAAACAATAATGTAAGGAATAGTTTGTGAGCCTTTAGATTGTCAAGCCTTTGAACCCAGTATGTACATGAACATAGGCTAAAGCCCTGTCTTCCTTTTAATTAGAAAAAACCTAAATAAGGCACATCATGGGACAATTATTATTCTTGTAAATTTATGTTATTCCTTGTATATATTTTTGCATACTAACCTTTTATATTTTGTTATTCCTTGTATATATTATATTATGTTAACTAATCTTTTTTTTTCTCTACTTTATTGTGCATACATGTATCATTAGATTTACATAAGAAGTGATTATCACAAAACAATCTTAATAGAAAGAATCTTAATTATATCTATGAAGAGTCTATCAAAGTTTTTTATGTACTTGAGAATGAAGTCCGAGAAAGCTCAGCTTAAAAGAGGTGATTGTTTGCTAGCCAATTATGTAACTACTCCACCTGCCAAAATCTATCTCAATTTCAAATGAAATGATCATAGCAATTTGGTTAGTATTTGAAACCAATGGAGTGTTACTGCTAAGGAGACCTTTCAAAAGAAGTTTGGGAACCTTGCATTACTTCTTTCAGTCTCTGTTGATGATCAATTTATTAGAGCCATGGTTTAGTTTTGGGACCCTTCATATCACTGCTTTGTGTTCAATAAGGTTGACATGGTGCCAACTATTGAAGAATATTCAACTTTCATTCATTTAGATCTCCCCAATCCTAATAAGGTATATTGGAAAAATAAAAAGATTGGTTACCAAGAAAAGGTTGCTCAAATGATGGCTATAGATGTCTAAACTATTGATACTTGGGTAAAAGGAAAAAGTGAAAGTGTTAGTATTCCTTGGTCCATTGTTCATGAATTTGTATACAAATATTTTGGCACTGAAAAAGGAATGGATTTGATGGCATTGGCTTTATATGGGATAATGGTATTTCTAAAAGTTATTGGTTATATTGATGTTGCAATGGTGGTTTTCTTTGGTCAACTTAGTTACCAAATCAACCTTATTCCTATAATTTTGGCTGAAACTATTAAATCTTTAAATCATTGTCACCAAAATAAAGAGGAACATTTTACTGATCTATTTAATTGTTAACCATTTCGATGAAAAGTCATATAAAAAATAATGGTGGTAAATTTTGCAAGCCATATTTCACTAGAACGCTCATATCAAAGAATTTTGTGAAAATGAATAGTCTACACAAAAATCCAAGGAAACATAGATCTTATTTCTATGCAAGCTTACTAGCCAAAATGTGATATGGAGAGCTTTTTGGATGCCATATGGACCAGTATTATATGGTTTTGAAGATAAGCTTTGGGTTCCTCTTTTAGGCCTTTGGGGTGTAATGAGTTATTATCCCATTGTAAGGCAAAGACAATATGGCTATGAATAGTTTATCCCAGCCACTTTAAGACTTAGTAAAATGGAGTTCTCATATGCTGAAATTGATGCCTCCATAAAAATAGCCAAAACCCTGCAAGCTTGGAATTTGCCTCAAAGAGAAGATAGGAGAAGACGCCCAAATGAGGTTACCCTTAAGTACTTTGTGTACACATTAGGCAAGATAAAGACATTACATTCGATTAAGAAATAACTCTAAATGACCTAATGAAATCACCATCTTTTGATCCCTTATTGGTAGTGGAAACCGCTAAAAGAAAGCTTTAAGTTGAAAAAGATGAATTAGAGCTTGAAAATAAAAGGCTAAAAAGAGAGTTAAAATGAAGAATGGACAAAAAGGTTTAAGCAATCAAACAAGAAAGGGATGAATGGAAGATATTTTTTCTGATCTTAACATCACATAGTCATATACCAATCATGAGTTAACCCAACTTTTGAAAGAAAATGGACAATTCAAGCAAAGATGCAAGAAAAAGATGAAGCACTCATTGAAACATAAAAGCACATCCAAATACTCAATAGGGTAGTGGTCGAAATTGGAACATGAATGGGTATAGTGAATGAAAAATGTAAGCAAGCACTTAAGGCATATGTGAGAAAGTATAACAATTAGAATGCTTGTTTGACCAAATCACTATGGCTACCTATAAAGCCAAGGGCATGGTAGAAAAAGTAGAAGAATGGAAAGATAAAAGTGCCACCAGTGGGAGCACATGGCTAAGAGCTGCTAACCTTCTTTAATGAAGTGCAATGCCAATATCAACAAATTAGGAATTTCTTTCTACAATGAATTTTAGACCTTTTATGGATGTAATATTGGATTTTGTTAGAAATAACTTTCAATTCAACAAAGATTTTCTTTGTTAATAATTGTTATATAGTAAATCTCCTTATTGCATTCATGCATTCATGTATTTGTACATAAATATCCTTTCAAAGTGTATGATAATAAGTCATCCTAATTCTTAAACATTGTGAAAAATCAAGATTTCAGGATAGCTCAATTTTCAAACAATCTGAGGCACTACAACACTAGATATTAAGTAAGAATCAAGGAAAAAGAAAACACTCTTTGCCTCTAAAAGCTAGAGAAAGCACAAGAAGAACTAAAGGGGCAATTGGAAACTATTATTGAATTATTGCAAACATATATAAAGGGAAGAAAGTGGTGTAAAAAGTAGTGATACAAAATGAGACTGATCTACTAACTCTTGGCTTTAACTTATATTCAGCACATGCATCTCAAAGGCCTAGCACCAAATGCCATTCACTGTAACTTATCTTTATATGCAGATTGACATGTTAACAATTGCTACTCATACTCCTATATCTCCTATTCTTAACATCAGGACATTTGATACTACACAAATTTTAAATTTTGATGATCTTAAGGAACAAGAAAAGCTGAATATAGGCCTTATTAAAACTAAAGAAAACTCTAAAACCTAAAAGATAGATATTATTGAAAAAAGGCTTAGAGCTATTGAGGGGGATAAATTTTTATGAATTAATGGATACTACTAAACTCTATTTAGTCCCTAATATGGTGATTCAACCAAAGTTTAAAATGTCTGAGTTTAAGAAGTATGATAGGACCAAATGCCCTATTACACATGTTAAGATGTATTGTCACAAAATTATTGCATATGCTTATAATGAGAAGTTGCTCATCCATGTTTTTCAAGATAATCTTACTGGTTCAATAGCTAGGTGGCATATGCAACTGGATAGGTTTTACACTCATGGATGGAGAGAACTTGCAAAGGTTTTCATTGCACAATACAAACACATTATAAATCTGGCATCAGATTGTATATCTCTACAAACATACAAAAGAAGGATACTAAAAGTTTTAAAGAATATTTCTAGAGATGAAGGGATATTGCTGCCCAAGTTTAACCACCACTCACTAAAAAAAAAAACCACAATCTTGTTTGTCAATACTCTTAAGGCTCTTTACTATGAAATGATGATTGAAATGCCACTAAAAATTTCAATGATATGGTAATTTCTAGAAAGATCATTAAAAATGCCATCAAGAATGGAAAGCTTAAAAGTGGTGATGCAAAGAAAGGGTTGTGTTAAAAAAGAAAGAAAGAGATGTTCAAGCTATAATTCATGAAAGACAATAGGTTAGAGGCTTCACCCAATATTCTCCTTACCTGATATTCCAACCTTACTATCCAACCATCAACAATGTCTTTCAAAGTCCTTATAGTCATAAATTAATCAGACAGTTATCTAACTTTCAGCTAGTTGCTTAACCTAAGAATTAAGTGAAAAAGAAAGAGCTCCTATAGATCCAATTTTATGACATAAACTGAGCTACTCCCTCAACTCATTGAGAACTATTTGGTTACACCAATTTATTTAAAACTTATAAAGCTTTCCTATGGTAAATGGTATGATGCTAATGCTACTTGTGACTATCATCCTGGGATTACTAGCCATTCTATAAAAAATTACACAACATTAAAATATAAAGTGCAAAGTTTGGTCAAAAATGGATTAGTGAATTTTGATCAAGAAGTAGGGACATGTGTCATCAAGAATATTTTGCTTAACCACATTAGGGCATAATTTTGAAAGAGTATTTATAAATGTCTATCACTATAGGAACTTTAAAAAATAATGCAAGTTTTGAACATTCAAGAGTCTTTTATGTTGGTCTTTTATTTATATTTTATCATTTTAATAAAGTGAAAGATGGATTTTCATTATATTTTCTTATTTGTTCCATTATTGTTATATATAGGCTTTTCATATTTCACCCATTCTCATGTTCTAAATAATGAATGTTCTAACAATCATCACAATAATTAGGATTTGATTTTGAAAACATCATTCATATTAATGGAATTGATAAGTTGAGACTTTTAATTTGTTAGGATCGTTTAAGTAAAAGAGGACAAGTTTCATGAAATGAACTAGCATGAGATTTCACTCATTCATGGGTGAAAGTGATGTAGTATGTGATTTTTTATGATGATTCACTCACAAGTTTGCTTTTAGTCAATAAATATTCTTCGTTGAGAGTATTCATATTTGAAATGAAAAATTACCATTTTTCTTCTTCCCTTTACACAAAGAGTAAAATTATCCATTTACTATTCCATATGAGCTTATTGAATTTTCTTTAAAAAAAACCCTAACCAAAGATCACCTTCTACATTGGGAGGCAAAGTTTGAAAAAAGCTGATCACAAAGAGAAAAACAAAAAAAGAAAGAAAGTGAAGATCTCTAATGACTTCAGGGGAAAAAAAAACTCTTTATGCTCAAATCTTTCTTGAAAAAGGATAAAATGTGAAAATCAAAAAAATGTGAAAAAAAAGAAAAAAAAAAGAGAGCATTGATGAAGAATGGGGTAAAAAACCAAGCTGCTCTATATGATAATAAATTATCCTTTGGTTTATAACCCTTCAAATTAATTTTGGGCCTACTTTATCCTTTATTTCATAACCCCTTCACCCTAGCCTACATTATTAAAAGTTCATTTTGATTGAACGTGAATGGTCGAAATGGAGAATCTTGAATTGAACTAAGACAAACTTGTAATAGGAATGTTAGGAATTTTGATCGAAATGTCATTGATGGATTAAGGGAAAAAGGGAAAATAAGAAAGAAATTATGTGAAAGATATGTGTAAAAAAAAAAGCAAAAAACTAAAAAAAAAAAAAAAAAACTAAAACTAAATACCCAAAAGGGTGGTTTAAGTAACAAAAAGGAAACTTAGAAAAATAGCCTTGATAAAGATCCTTAAGAAATAAAGATAATGCTTGATTTGATGAAAAATCAAGAATATCAATGGAATGAGTTTTTGAAAAAGAATTCAAAATTAATTTGTCTAGAATTTTCTAAATATTCATTATTTTAGACATTAAGGACACTTCCCAGCATTTACCTTGATGATTCATCCTAAAATGATTTCTTTACATATTTATTCTTTATCAAACTTGTTCTTATAATGAATACCCCTTCTTTGATTTTTTTTGTGCTTCACCATTTATTTCTTCCCATGATGAAATGGATTACATTTCACATTAAATTGAAATGATGATAAATGAATAAATGACTGTTGTGAAATATCCTTGCATTATTTTGAAGTGATTGAGGCATATTGAAAATGAAATGTGAAAGATAAACTAAGTTTAAAATGATGTTGATCCTTGTGGCTTACAAATGAAAAGAAACATTCCAAATGTTGAAATCAAATGATGAAACTAATGAAGAGGAATTTTGGGTCATAAATTAGTTGATACATTTGCTGGCTAGTTCCAAAGAAATTGAAGAAAAACATAATGAGAAGTTAAAAAGAAAACATGAAGAAGAGTCTTGATATCCCATTGAAAGAAAAAAACTTTGGATTTAGATGATATAATGGATGAGACTAAATGATGATGCATGATAGCTCTTGTTAAAAACCATAAGTGTTGATAAGTTAAAAGGAGTGAAAAGATAAATTAAGAGTTTTGAGAAACCTCTGATTTACCATATTTGAAAAGAAAAATGAATACATTGCATTCACCACATGCATTATATGCATGCATCATACTGAGAACATTGCACTCATTCATGACATTCATCATGCATATTTGAAAAAAAAAAGTCTAAAGTTTGAAATTGGGTAAGAATTTTGCATTCATGCATTGTATTCACTGACATTCATTACATGTTGCATATATCATTACATTTATTGCACTCATGCACTTCATGTTTGTAAAAGAAAGATCAAAGTTGTGAAATTAGGATGGAATTTTGAAAAATCTTTGGTTTATGCATTCATTGTATGCATAAATTGAGTTCATCATACTCATCCCATGCATCATGCGTGTTTGAAAGGAAGAAAAATTAAAGTTTAAATCTTAAAATTGAATTTAAGAATTATGAAGAATATTTTCATTCATTGTATGCATTCATTGCATATGTTTGGAAAGCAAGAAGGAAAAACTAGATGAGGAAATAATTTTGAGAAGAGACATTGGAAGGCAATTAATGATGATTTACATGAGATGCAGAAACTCAATTTAAGGTAAGATTTTTTAAGTTTCAATGCCTCTATCAAGGAGGAGCTTGTTTGAAGGTAAGAATTATCTTATTTTATTTTTTAAAAGTTCCAAAACCTGAATTGTGGGAGAGTATTTTATTTTTCAAAGTTCCAAATATTCAGTTGTGAGGAAGCATTTTATTTTCAAAAGTTTCAAAGTGTCAATCATGGCTAAAAGTTCCAAAGCCTCAGTTGTAGGAGAGTATTTTATTTTCTAAAGTTTCAAAGCCTCAATTGTGGGGGTACATTTTATTTTTCAAAGTTTCAAAGCCTCAGTTGTGATGGAGCATTTTATTTTCAAAAGTTTCAAAGCTTTAGTTGTGGGGGAGCATTTTATTTTTCAAAATTTTCAAAGCCTTAATTGTGGAAGAGCATTTTTCAAAAAAAAAAAAAAAAGAGTTTCAAACCTCTGAGGAGGAGCCTTTACAATTTTCTTTTTCAATTTTTCTTGACCTTGACAAAATTGATGTCTTTTATCTTTGTACAATTTTTGTTTAAAAAAAATGCATAAAAAAGGGCAATTATAAACACCCTATTTTGTCTAGGGATTTTTCAAAATTCATTAGCCTTCGAATTTTAATTTTACTTGTACAATTAGGTTTTAATTGGAAAAGTAAATTTTGGATTCAAAGATTAAGCCCTAAATTTTATTCATATTTTAATATTTTAGTTTAATTTTTGGTTTAATTTTTTTTAGTTAAAAGAGTTAAAGTCAATTGATAAAAAAAATTCAAAAAAGGGATAAAAATTAAAATAAAAGAAAAGTGTGGGATTTTGCATGAAAAACCTTGGATTCTATCTCTAATTTTAACTTTAGTAGTTAAATAATTTTTAAAAAACTTGGAGCTCAATCTATTGAAAAATTGAAGATTGCACATAAAATAAAATTTAGAGAGAAATCTTAGATTCTGTTGAATTAATTTCTTCCAAATAAAAAAAGATTCAATCCCTATATAAGGACCTTGAATCTGTGATCAAAGGGGAAGCCTTAGAGCTATTTACTTCAAGATCAAGTAGAGATCATTGAAAAAAAGATAGTTTGGGGCAAAGTTTTGAATCAACAAGGAAGAAGTAATCAAGTAAAAAAATATTTGCAAGAAGATTCAGTTAGAGTTTTTGGAAAGAATGCTAAGATTTATAGTAGGAAGCATCAATTTTTGAAAGATAAAAAATTGTTGCAACCCATGATCTATTGAGGTAATGTTTGTTTTTAATTTTTTTTTGTGATTTTTGCATAACTTTTATAACATTTAATTGTTTACTCTTATTTTTATATTTATTGCATGGTATTTATTTTTGCGTGAATTTGCATGACTAATATTATATTTGTATGATAATTTATTTGCCTAATATATTTGTTTGCATGATTAATATATTTATTTATGTGATTTATTAATATATTTGTATGATTATTAATATATTTATTTGTATGATTATATTTAATTTGATTGCATTATTATTAATATATTTAAAAGCTTGATTATTAATATATTTATTTGCACAATTATATATATTTAATTGCATATTTTGCATGGTTTATATATTATTATTTACATGATTGCATGATTTATGTATTATTATTTGCATGATTATATATTTAATTGCATGTTTATTTGCATAATTTTATATATTATTATTTGCATGATTATATATTTAATTGCATGTTAATTTGCATAATTTATATATTATTATTTGCATGAATGGTTATTAATATATTTGCATGGTATTTTATATTATTGCATGGTAATATATCATGATATCATATATTTACATGATTGTTATTATTGCATAATAATTAATATATTTACATGATATTCTTGCATGAATATTGTAGCAGATCCAGGCATGATATTGTTACACGATATTTGGTATGATATATAATATATTTGCATGATAATTTATTGCATGATATGATTTTATATTTATGGCATGAAAATTTTTGCATGGTATGATATAATATTTAAGAACCCTTAGCTTAGGCTTATAATAACCTTAAAAATGATAGATTCACATAGGTAGTCAATCACACTTACTTAAAAATGATTGGTGGTGACTCCATGATTTTTGTGTCTAATTGGTAGGTTTTCCAACATAAATGTTATGACAATATAAAGAATTACTACCTAATGAGTAATAAGGCAATAAATACGATATTGCGATTATTGAGGGAGGCTTTTCCCACTAGTACATTTCATTTGTTGTATTATGAGGCAAGAAGAACTTTAAGAGACCTAAGACTTAATTATGTGTCAATTCATATATGCAAAAATGATTATATTCTATTTTGGGGGAGTTTAAAGATAAACAAAGTTGTCCGACATGTGGGACATTAAGGTGGAAGATTGTTGACAAACAAATTTCTTGGAAAATCTTGCATTATTTTATCATGAAACCAAAAGTCTAAAAATTGTTTATGTCTAAGAAAACAATAGAGGATATACAATTGCATGAGAAAAATGTGTTGATAATGATACATTAAGACATTCCGTAGATGAAGAAACTTGAAAAGAATTTATTAGGGAGAATGATTGGTTTGCACATAATACACGAAATATTAAGCTTGGCCTAACAATTGATGGTTTTAACTTCTTTGGACTCGTGAGCTCTATCTATATAGCATGAGACTCATTGCGATTATGCCACATAATCTTCCGCTTGAAAATGTACGAAAGAACCTTTTATGATGACGTTATTACTTATTTTTGGACGAAACTTACCTGGAAAAGATAATAATATATTCTTGAGAGCATTGATAAATGAATTGAAAGATTTACGAGAAAGTTCTACCTAAGACTTACACGCGAAACTTTTCAAGAGAATAACTGTTTGCGACAATGGACTGTGCTATGGGTAAAATTAAAAAATAGGTGGCTTTCACATGAATTCATTGGGATATGGTGTAAATGTGTTAATTAACTTTTATACCTATCAAAGTACCCGCAATGTTTTTTCTTTTCCCTTGAATTTTGTTAATTTTATTTAAAAATTCAAATTCAAAATTTTCATTTTCATTTTCAAACCTTTAATACTTTTATTTTATATTTATTTATTTATTAAAATTTCAAAAACTAAAATTTTCTTTATATCAAGTAACTCAAATTAAAGCTTTTCTAATATCTTTTGTAAACTTAAAAACAAGCTAAAAAAGTGGAAAGACAAAAGTTGTTCTTTTTTTTTTTTTTTTTGGTGAGGTTCATATTAACAAATGCAATGTCAGGTCTAAAAATTAACTTCTTAATTTTTAGAACTAATTAGTTTTAAAATCTTTAATTGCTATCAATTTATATTTTAATTAAGTTATATTCTAATTTAGAGTGTAAAAAAATTATATTATAAATCAAATACGTGTAAATGAGAATACTTTTAATATTTAAAAGAATTTTAAAAATATTATTTTTACTAATGGAATCTTAACAATAGTTTTTTTAAATAAAAATGTGTTTTTCAAACAAATAGTGGATAAATTTATTTTCAATAAAATATCATGGAAGAAAGTTATACTTTCCTTTGTTTTTTCCTCATTCTTAAAATCCTTTTTACATTTCCATTTCTTAAATAATGACAATTAATTTATTAAATAATGATAATTAATTTATTTTAATAGAATATTATTTAATACTTTTATCTTAAAGTTAATATCTAATTAAATTAAATATAAATTTAAAATATTTAAACTATACTTGAATTGCAGTATAACTTAATTAAAATTAAATTTGGTAGTGTTTAAAGATAATTTTAAAACTAATTAAATTCTCATGATTTTAGTTTTGTAATTAAAAAATGTGTTGAGTAAAAGAAAGAATGAAAATAATTAGAAAAATAAATAACTATATAATAATTAACAAAAGGGGTATTTATCCTTTAATTTAAAACTCTTTAGTTATAAATAATTCTATTCACATTCCATATTTTACTCTTCACACTCTTTTTTTAAGAAAATTATTTTTAAATAAAATTACTTAATTATTATTTCTCTTTTCTCTTAACAATCTTTTTTATTTTTAAGTTTCCGGATTTGCACATAAATCAAGATTAATTTAAAGGTTTGAAACAATAAATAAAGGTAATAAACTAAAAGGAGATAAGAAGAAACCTAAGCAAAGAAAAAGTAACAAAATTTTTGTTTTGGGTTAGGCTATTAGAGTTCAAAAGCCTGAAATAAAGGGAAGAAAATGAGATGCTGTGATGGTGCAATGGTGGTTTTCAGTGAAGCTAACAACAGAAAGTTTCAAGGTTTTAAAGTTTGAATTATAACCATCAGTAGGTGGTGCAGAATGGCAGAGCCCCATGGAAGATAACTTTGTTGCATGGACCCTCTTGATGCATATTGGTAATGCTATCCATGATGCACATTTCGGATCATCTGCTATTGGTTTGATTTTTTTACTCTTTCAATTTTAGTTTCATTTGCTTCTTTTATTTTTATTTTGTTTTATCTTGTTATTTACTTGCTTTTTTTTTTTTATTGCAAGTATATTTAGATTTCTAAATTAAGAACACACTTTTATTATTTGATAATATAAGCAAAACAAAAATATTCAGGTTCGTAAATTTTTTGAAAAATAAAAATTGAAAGTTAATCCTATCAAACTATTAAAATATTTTATTAATTTGAAGTTCCATTTTTAAAAATTAATTTTGATGCAAAATCCTTTCAAATCATTGGAGGATTTCATTACCTTGAAATTTAAATTTTAAAAATTCATTTTAAAATAAAATCTTACCAATATAATGAAGTATTTTATAAGTTTTTAATTAAAATTTTTACAGAATAATTAATAAATTCATACAAAACTATTAGAGAATTTTATGGTTTTAGAACAATTTTTTGAGGATAAATTTATGAATTCTTATCAAATTATTGAAGGATTATATGGGTTTAAAATTAATTTTTTGAAATTAAAATTTTAAAATCCTACCAACATATTGAAAGATTTTCATGGGTTTTAAAGTAATAAATTTTGAAAACTAATTTTACCAAATTATTGAAGGATTTTATTGATTTAAAAAATGATAATTTTGATAAAATTTTAATTAATCAAATGACGGAATCTCTTCAAGCGTGACAAATAATCTCCTTAAATATTTTTTAGGTAAGAAAATATTCTTAAATGGTTACCAACATATTAAAATAATTTAAGAATGATTTATATGTTGATAATAATTTAAGAATTATTTTTTATATTAAATTACCCAATAAGATTTTTAAGAATTTTTTGAGACTTTGGATAACGTGAAATTATTTGAATGGGCGTTGTGGGGGTCAAGTTTAGGATTTCTCATTAAAAGGGGATAAATTTAATTAGGTGACTAATCATACTTAAACAAAAAGATTGGTGATAACTTCTTATGCTGAATCTAGTGATCAAGTTTTCAAACTTATACATAATAACATTATATACAATATAGTTGTATATTTTAACTAGTTTTACAATTTAAAATAAATAAATTTCAAATTTTATATTTGAATGATTTTATGATTTTTTAATTTTTAAATATAATATAACTTTAATATATTTTATCAAATTTTATATTTTAAAATATATAAATTTTATATTTTTATTAAGTTTTTTTTCTAACTTTTAAATTTAATGTAGTTTTTATATTTTACCTAGTTTTATAATTTAAAAATAAATTTTAAATTTTAAAAAACTAGATAATATATTATAATGCAAAATAAATAAATTTTAAATTTTACTATTTTTTAAATATAATATAGATTTTTAAAATTAGACTTAAATACAAAATTGTAAATAATTTCAACATTCATGTGTCAATCATTTGTGCTGACATGTGGCATCAACTAATTTTTAATATCACATTTAACGAAATTTTTGACAAAATGACTATTTCGATATAATGTTGAAAGTTTAAATATTAAAAAGTGACATTTGAAAGTATAAAGACCAAAACATATATGACTCAAAAGTTAGGAGTCATTGGCACTATTTACTTTATATATTTATATGTGAGTTTGGTGAAAATTATTAAAGATGTATGTATGTTATTAAGAGTAATTAGACTTTTCTTTTCAAAAAACAAAGATTAATTTGACTTTTATGTGTCATTAGTATAAGTTTTATCACAATCAACTTTGTGGATTATGACTTAGAAAAATTTTGTATAATATAAAATTTAAATCTCAACATTTATAATTTTTTTATTTTCAGATTTATTTTACTTAAAAATACGATTTTTTTTTGGAAGAATACTAAAATTGTATTGCATCATTAGTTTGTATATATATGCTTTAGAGCCTTCCCTAATTTTTTTTTTGTCTCAAAATAGTTTAATAATTATCCTTATATAAAATATAATTTATAAAATGTATCAATTTATTTGATTTAGAAAGAAAAGGGCATTGTGACCAAAAAGAAAAAAAGAAATGAGCCGACCATAGCAAACAGTTGGCCACATTAATGTAACACAATGCATGCTAGAAACATAAAATGGTAGAATATGACCATCAAATCCAAAATTACGTTTGATAAACAATGCACGAACCATAATAATGTTCTTGTGTTTTAAATCGAGTTTAATAAAAATAATTTATTTAACTGATTGATAATTGATAAATCTAACAATCAAAATAAAAATAAATTAAGTGATATAATTTTATTAAGGACAATTTTATCAATCATTTTTAGCTTTTTTAGAATTTACACTTTTATATAAAAACTAATATTATAATAATATGTTTAATAAAATATGTATTTTTATAATTGGCCTGTAACAAGAAAATGTTAAAATCCATTACCATGAATGTGCCAAAAAACAAAGGAAAATTATGATATTAACGTGTTAAATCATTAGCATGTAATGCACGTATAATAAAAGGACTAGCATAATAAAAATAAGGTAAAATGATTAAAAAGGTTATCAAACAAAAATTTAAGAATCATTTAAATTCATGATATTTTATTATAATCAATCAAACTTTAAATTTTTTTTATTTCACATTAATTGAGCCCTTTAATATTTATTTTTATCCAATTGAACTTTTAAATATTTATTTTACTTCAACTAAGTTCTTGATTAAATGAAAATAAGTGTTAACAGTTAATTAATTTTTGTCTAATAAAAATTTATTAATAAAATAAATATTTAAAGATTTAATTAATGATAATAAACTATAAAATTTTGGATATTTTTGAATTTTTATTCATTTTTTTTTAATTTTTAGTCTAAAAACAATGAGGTGCCGAATATGGAGAAAACTTAGGAAAGACAAGGAAAACACGTGGATTGATGCATTAAAGAAGAAAGAAAAAGTGGAGAAAAGAAAACAAGAAAAGAATAAATAAATGTAAAAAAGTGGGTCTAGTTTGATCCAAAGTAAGCTAAAGTAAATGTCGATATTATGTATGGCTATTGGCTAACATAACTGCAAAAGAGCAATTTGCCAATTCCACTCTACATTTAACGCTTGTATTGGAAAACCTACTCAATTTGGTATACATATCATATATTCTTAGGTTATTAGCATTTGGTACTCTAACTTTTTTAATTTCAATTAATAAATTAAACTGGAGTTAGACCTAAATGATTCACTCATTTTTTCAAAAATAAGAACATTCGTGAAATTGAATTTCATTTCATCTTCTCTTATGGACTTTGGCCGCCTTTTAAAAATAAATAAATATATATATTCACATAAATTTTATTTCATTAATTTCAAAGATAAACTTTTAAATTCTAATATGAGACATTAATCTGTGAGACAAATGTAGACATGTTAATTAATTTTATACTTATCTCAGTCCTTAAAATGATTTTTTGTCTTGTATTTTATTAACTTTAATTAAAAATTTCAAATTTATGTTTTCTTTTTTGTTCTTAAACCTTTAATACTTTTATTTCATAAATTTTCATTGAGTGATTTTCCAAATCAATCAATGTAATTTGTTAAAATTGCATTTATTTAAGAAACAAAATTTTATAGAGTAATTTATATAAATTTTGCAAAATAGATTTAAGCAGCTATGTTGCAATACACTAGTAGAGGTTACATATTACAGCCAAATTGATACAAAAATGTAGTTAATACATTTTACAATATTACCATTTGTAGCTAGATCAGTACAAAGATTGAATTATTTGTCACAACCTAAAAGCTTGCCCAATATGTGAGACATTACCAGAAATTTTGGCTTTAGTGACGGAATTTTCTGTTAGTAAAAGCTGAAATCCATCGGTAATAGCGATGGAAAATTTCCATTGGTGTTAACTATGTCGGTAATACTATTTCGTCAATAATTGTTAAAATTTATTAGTAATTACCGGTAATTACTAATGGATTTATTACCAACGGATTTACTTACGAAATTTTTCATCGGTAATTACCAACGGAATTTTCCATCGGTAATATTATGTTTCAATCATATTTAACTATTATTTTATAATTTTATAATTTTATTATTTTTTAAATTTATTTTTAAAGTAATTATATGAATATTAAAATATATATAATAAATAAATAAATAAATAAAACATTCCATTTCATTCATAAAAAAATATAATAATATTTTATAAAATTATTTATAAATTCTAATTACAAAAATATAAAGAACAAAAGCCCTATTCCTTTTATAGTTTACACTACGATATTGAAAGTAGAATGAAATTTTTATAAGACTACAACAAAACACAATTTGTTAGACATTATTCTATACATGTCATAAGGAATTTTTGGCTTGAATGTTCAAATTAATGAAAACAAATAAGAATAAAATACAACTAAGACACAACCTAATATGCCTTCTTTCATTTGATGAGAAATATAGATTCTATCTTAATCACCTTTACCCGTAACAAATGATGACATGCAAATGTCTAAACAAAGAAGACAAGAAAAAAATGTGAGATGCATAAAGAAGTTGAGCACACAATGGAAAGTAAGATGCAACATAGAAATTCTACATATAAACCATATGCAAATTGCACATGCAAACTGATAGAGGATAGGATTGAAAAGAATATATTCCATTTATTAATCTCTACACCATGAAAAGTCAAACATTACTACCCTTATCAAACTACTGAAAGCAAATCAAAGGATACTATTTAGCAAATTCACATCCATATACACATACATTCAAGGTGTACAATATAAAAAAAACCTAATTTACATTTCATAAATATTTACATAATTGCACATTTATTAGATGAAAAATAATTAACACTGTTTTCAATTATGCTAGGTTTAGTATACTAAGAATAAACAAGAACCTTTCAAGTTCTATCTCTATTTACCTTTTCAATAAATGCCTGAACCATTATTTTTCCATGTCTTGCACAATACTTTTAGGTTGTCCCTCTATATGAAAAGTCAATTACCACAACTTATTAGTTAAATTAATCCACATCATGACATGAATATGTCAACATAAAAAAACTTGCAAAAGGTTGAGACACTCACCAACAACTACTTTTGTAAGTCCAAGAAGGTTAACCAATGTCAAGTTCACCATTACAAAAAAATTGAGGCAAAATAAACTAATAAATAAAAAAAAAGAGACTAGAAATACATTTATTAGCTCTTACAAAAGAATAGAAGTTCAAAAAATTAGAGTTAATAATTCAAGCCAATTTAAAGAAATAGAACAAATCCAATCTACCAATAAACGAATAATAACCATTAAATGATGGGTAGTAGGCATACTTGTAAATCTCATAAGTAAACTAAGCTTATGTTGGTATTGCAAAAAAGTTGGCAAGATGAATTGAAACCACCAAGTAACTAATCTAAATCCTCTAATTTTCTTTATCTCAGATGAAAATAATTCGGAGGTTCATTTTGGGTACAAAATAACTATTGGTTTATTTTAGATAACACCTATTCATGAAAAGGGATTAAAAACTTGACTAACAATTTATCTCACCATTAGGAGAGAAGATACTAAGATGGATTGGAACACTAGAGATTTGTTTGGTACAACCACATTCTCTATCTATCTCATAAAAAATCTCTTACCTAACAGCAATTGCAAAAGTGTAACATATTCATATATAAACTTAACCTTCAAGATTAAACAAGGATATAAATAACTAAAAGAAATTACAAAAATTAATTCAAGAACACAACACTAAAGTTAATTTATCATGATTGTATTAGATTAACAAATGGATTCATGAATAGATTATGGAAAAGAAGAATAAAATATAACAATTTAATTTATTTATTTTAAGTTGATCAATACAATAAAACCACAATAATTAAATAATTAGTAATATATAAATTTCACTAAACTATTAAATATATAAATTACTTCAAAATGAGATAGCTATTAGTAATATATAAATTTCACTAAACTATTAAATATATAAATTACTTCAAAATGAGATAGCTATTAGTAATATATAAATTATAACCTCAAATCAACATAAATAATTTAAATTTCTATAATTATTATTAAAATCTAGAAAATATTAAATATAAAACATTCATAAAAAAATATAAATCTTAATACATATCAAACCCAAATTAACCAATATAAATCTTACACATCTAAAAGTCAATAAATTATATAACAAAACCCAACGAATCTCAACAAAACTTTCACGAATAAAAAATAAATTACTCAACAAATAAAAAAATCTTCCAACAATACTAAAAATAAATCCAAAAAAATTAACAATACTTAAAATTAATAATCAACAAAAATCCAACAAAATATATAACCAACAAATTTCAACAAATATAAAACCAACAAAAACTCAACATATTGGTAACCAAAACCCAAATAAATTTCAACAAATTTATAACAAAAATTAAACACTAAACTCAACAAATATAATACATAAAATACAACATAAAATAAAATAATTAAAAAAACTGACCAAAGGGAGGGGTAACACCATAGACCTACAGGCGCACTTGGATGGCAGGGAAGCAGCGGCAAGGTGGCGAGAAGAGAGAGAATGGGAGAGTGGGAAAGGGGAGGGGAAAGGGAATTAGGGATTTAGGAAAGAAAATGGGGGGAATATGAGGTTGCCCGACTGATGGTAGGATTTGAAATTTTTTTTGGTTTTAACGACAATTTTATCGATGAAATTTCCATCGATAATGTTAAAATTTTTGTTTCAAATACTTTTACTGACAGTTTTAGCTACAGAACTTCTATCAGTAATGTCAAATTCTTTTTGTAAATTTGTTTATTATCAGATTTTTTCATCGATAAACCTATCAGTAACTTTTAACAACAATTTTAATGACAAAAAAATCCATCAATAAATTTGGTTGCAATTTTCGCCACACTTTTAGAGATGGATTACTGATGAATAAATCTGTTAGTAATCCATTGCTAAAAGTGTTTTAAAATGCCATAGTAATCTGTCGATAATTAGCAATGAAAAAATTTCATTAGTAATAAACAAATTTGTGGTAATAAGGGCTTAAATAAAAATATAAACTTCAAACAATAAGTTTGGAAAGAAAAAAATGAGATCCATTTAAAAAATGAGTCGTAACTTGACTTCACAATTAAGGCTCGAGTCTAACCCAACTTGATTTGTTTTAATAATATAATATAATATAAATTATATATATAATTTAATTTATATCATATAAAGGATAAATATATATATGTAGACGTCCCATTTTGTCCGAGATTTTTTGTTGATTGGGGCTCGATCCAAGCTCGATTGTAGGGTTTTTATTCATTTTATTTTAGACTTTATTTTGTATTTATCATATTTACTTATTTATTTGTTTATTTTAAATATTTTTATGGTTTATCTCTAATTTAATTTCTTTTTTTTTCATTATTTGATAAATAAATAAATAAAAAGCTGAAAGTTTGAGATTAGGTTTGGTGATAATCATTATTAGAAAGTATAAGATTAAGTGTTAATCTTTAGCTTTGTGAAACAAATTGGAATTGATTTAAAATACTATCAGCATTGGCTTATAAATCCTTGCAATCACAACAAAAAGGACATGGCAAGTGATTAGAGAAAAATCACAAAAAAGAAAAGAAGAAACACACAACAATTCAAGCTGAAATACACTAGAAAATAGAAAATAAAGCGCATAGTCTAATAGTAGGGAGTTTTGAATTTAAACAAAAATTTTCCTAGGAAATTGTGTGGATTAAACTACTTGATTTGGTTTAATCTAGTTAGGAAATTGTGTGATTGAAAATTCAAGGAAAATTAGAGGTACTAGTCTTTTCCTGGTGATTTTTGGAGAATTTTGGAAATTGTAGATTCTGTTTGAACTTTTCAAACAATTCAAACTTTCTAGCCAAGTTTTGGCATAATTCCCAGAATTCAGTAGACCCCAGTTAAGTTTTGCAAAATCCGATAGCAAACCTAGCTCACTGTTGAGGCCTCGCACTACTCTGACAAAGTTTTACAAAACCTAGCATCGGATCGTGAATCTAAAGAGAGAAACAAAAGATAAGTGAAAGAAAGAAGAAGAAATTTAAAAAAATTTTGGTTTTATAGTGACCGAAAATAATGCCATTTGGGAATATCTAAGTCAAACAACCCGTGTGTTTTCATTTAACGACCTAACCCACACGTGACCTAACTCAAAACCCTTCCATTTGAGCTATTGTGGAGCCAAGCCACCAAACCATTGAGCTACACCCTGGAGCTCCTTTTGTCTCAAGTCGAGCCGAGCCAAGCCATTGTCCCGAGCCATTTCAGCTTTTCTTCCTGCAGTTGAGCCAAGCCCGCCAGCCACTGAGCCAAGTCGTTTCTAGTTTTGGAAATTATTTTATTTTATTTATTTATTTTATTTGTTTGATTGTTTTCAAAATATTTTTGCACGATCAAATTTTAGGGAAATTACAAAAAAAATTGAAAATATATAAAAAATAATAAAATTTTAAGAAAAAATAATAATTATCCAATGATGAAATTTTTAAAAATTACACAATGTTAATTTCTATAAAATTTCTAGGTGATAAATTTTTCTAAATTGGTCCTAAACGATGAAAAATTTTAAATAAAGTTTCAATAATAATAATTAATATTTATTTCAATTTAAAAAATAAAAAATAAAAAATTCTAATAAAAATTTTGGAATTAAATACTAATTATCCAATGATGAAATTCTTAGAAATTTCAAATGGCAAATTTCCTAAGAAATCTTTAGGTAAGAAATTTCTCTAAATTTGTCCCAAATAATGAAATAATTTAGATGAAATTTCAATAACAGTAATTGTATTCTTTTCCAAATAAAAAATTTTGGTTGAAAATATTTGACAATTATCCAAAGATGAGAATCTTAGAAATTTCAAAATGGTAAATTTCCTAAAAAATCTCCAGGTGAGAAATTTATTTAAATTTATCCCAAATGGTGAAATAATTTAAATGAAACTTCAAAAAAAAATTGTCATAATATTTTCTTTCCAAAGATAAAAAACAACAAAAAAAATTTCTAAATAAACCCAAATGGTAGAAAATTTAGAAATAATAATAAAAAAACTTTTTCTAGATAGACCCAAATGGTGAAAAATTTAGAAAATAAAAAAACTAAAAAAATTAAATTAAATTCTGATAATGAAATTCTTAGTAGTCACAAATGATTGATTATCTATGAAATTTCTAGGTCAAAGATATTTCTAATAGTGGCCTAAATGATGGATGAATTAGATATATTTTCAATAACAAACAAAAATTAAAAAAAAAGATTAAACTTTTTCTAACAACAGAGCTCTTCAAGAAAACAAATGGGATTCTTGAATACTTTTGAGGTGAGAAAGTATTTTTAAGAATTCTATTAGATTGATGGAGAAAACTTAAAAGTTATTTCCAATATTAAATTTAAGACCACTAGAATCAAGAGCTTAGGATAATTTAAAATAAAATGGTACCATCCTTTGGATAGGTGTATAGGGGTGCTATAACTTCCTCATATGTAATTGAACTCTCGAACTCTATTCTGATTAGTAGACCAAAACTTTTTTTAATGGACTCTTAGTCAAGCTTAGGAGATCCATAAAAGGATAGATTCATAAGGTGGCCAATCACACCTTAAAAAAAAGATTGATGGTGACCCTTCTTGTTAAGTCTAGCTATAGATTTACAGATTTATATGTTATAACAATATATATATTATTGTATTATAAATATTAATAATTATATTAGGTTATTCATATTTTAAACTTAATAAAACACATAAAAAAACTAAAGATTAAATAAAAAATAAGTTTTAATTTTTTTTATTTTTTAGGAAAAAAGATAATTTAGCTGGGCTTGGACTATATGTGCTTGGGTAAAATTTGAAGTCTGAATTGTCGAGTTAGGCCAGACTTAGGCAAGTGTATATAGCGTTGATACCATATGTTGGGACTTAGTAGTCTAAAGCTTCCCAAGTTGTTTCTTTAATCATCGTCCATTATAGACGAGTAAGACACCTTGATCCTTACCCATAACAAGTTATGAATGGAAATGGTTCAATCTTAATAGGAGTATTTCGCTAGCCATTATGGATGTATTCACCTCATAAGGGCGTAGCTACTTTACTTTCTTCTAAAAAAAGGTTAGAGCTCAGGTATAAAGCTCATACATGTGATGCACATATGAATGTATATAAAGAACCAAATAAACCTTTAACGCTTTTTACCAAAATACCATTATCCGAAATACCCTCATAATTTATTAAATTAAAATGAGAACATTATAAGAACAATAATTTAAAATAAATGACCTAATTAAAATGTGAATAAAACATAAAAAATATTATCTTTTTCCAATTTTAAAAAACAAAAAAATTGAAACCAAGGAATTAAAGTTCAATATTAACTAGGACCATTAAATTAAAACTTAGGACACCATGCAATTAATTTTTGGCCTCTCTTTAAAAAATAAGTCCTCAATGGAGTTGCTAAATTGTCGCAATGCGCAGGTCTTAAAATCTGACCACTGGATGAAAAAATTTTAGAACCAATCAAAACCAAGAATCACCACCAATATTTTTTTATAGGTGTGATTGACCACCTAAAAGTTTGTCTTTTAAATGAAACTAAAAACGAGTTTAAGGATTATAAAAAAACAATTATGGGATTTAAAAATAGAATTGGGTTCGAAATTATGGTTATGTATGGAAAAAGATTAACACCCTCACAATATCCATTTTAAAAACAATAACAACTAATCATATGTTAACCTTGAGTTTTAATAAAAATGGCACTAGCTTTATTATTTAAAATTAATTCCTTGGATTTAATTTACTTCCATAAAATCTCATTTTTGTTGTTTTTTCTTTTGAAAATGCAAATCATTCTATTTTTGGATCAAAATGGAAACTTTCGGTATTGAAATATTTTCTTAACATCCCTTCTTTTTTTTTGGGTTTCCATAAAAATCCATCAAAACAAAGATAATATTCTTTATAAAGACAATTCTTGAGAATCACCCAATATCTAAGCTAGGTCTCAAAAATCATCTTTACTAGGAATATTACCTCATTTATTTGTAAAACATTTCTTTTCTTCATTTTTAAAAACTATGAGTCCAACAAGATGAATGATATGAATCATAAAACAAAATGCATGAAATATGACAACTTAAATCATATGCATGACAATAAAAACGTAATATGCCAAATATAAATGTATGATCATAATAAAAGTGACATGAAAATGACAATTAAAAAAGTTAATGTATGAAAAAATTATTTAAACAAGTAAAATGCAAATGCATAAGAATATAATTTCGGTTTAGGGTTTCGAGTTTGAATATAGGGTTAAGTCTTGATTTAAGGTTTAGTGTTTGGTTTAGGGCTAGGGTTAAGGTTAGAGTTTGGTTTAGGATTTAGGATTTTAATTTAAGGTTTAGGGTTTTGATTTAGGGTTAGGGTTAAGGTTTCATTTAGGGTTTTGGCTAGGTTAGGGTTTAAGCTAAAGTTAAGGTATTGAATGAATGATAATGCTAAATGCATCAAATTTCCTAATATGATGCATGACTTAACCAAATTTTCAAATACTAAAAAAATGCTATATAGCCATTTTATCAATGTAGATACCTAGGTTTGTTTAGACAAAATCCAACCAATTGTGAAACTCTTAGAATTTGACCCAGTTCAAATTCAACTTTTCTTTAATTTTGATAAATTTGTTTTTTCTAAATAAAAATTTGGATCAATTTGATCTAAATGCTCTAGGGTCAAATGTAGTCAACTATGGTTAAACAAAGTTAAACATGGTTAAAACTAATCAAAATTGGTCAAATTGGATAAAACTTGGGTCAATTTTTAAAATTCACAATCATTTGGAATCAATATGACTTAAAATTGAGATTTGTGGTTTTAAAGCACAAAAACCTTGATGGCACTTTCGGAAAGGCAAAATTATCGAAATACCCTTCAGGGGTATTTTTGTAATTTAATTTTCTTGAAATCGAATTTTTGTGAAAACTTTTAGATCATAATTAAACATTATTTTATGATTTTTGAAGTATTGAAAACCTTCATCATATCTTAGGAATGTGAAATTACCAAAATACCCTTAAGGATATTTTCATAAATTGAACTTTTCGAGGTTGAATTTTCGCAAAAAGCTTCAAATTATGATTTTATACTATTTGATGATTTTTGAAATATTAAAAACCTTCATTGTACCCCTAAAGGTGTGAAATTACTAAAACACCCTTTAAGGGTATTTTTGTAATTTGACCTTCCCAAAGTCATTTTTCACGAAATAAAAATCTTGATTGCACCTTGAGAGGTGTGAAATTATCAAAATACACTTTAGGGGTAATTTCATAATTTAACCTTCCTAAGATTGAATTTTTATAAAAACTTTTAGATCTTAATGTTATAATATTTGAGGATTTTTTGTGCTTTAAAATCACAAAAATGAATAAGGAACCTTGGTTCTTCAAGAAAATTGCTTGAGATGTCATCAAACTAACCACCATTTTTAAAACCAAATATGAGTTCTCCCATAAATCCTCATTTTTTTATTTTAGTTTGTTTGTATGAATTTCAAAACAAAAAAAAAATGGTGGAACATGTCTTTGAAATTTTAAAAGTCTTAATTTTAATCCATTATTACCTCCTAGTTTCATGCATGTTAAATTTGGAATATATTTGCAAATATGCCTCAATTTGTAATAAATTTGTCCCATAATCATGCATGTTCCATATGTCAATATTTACATTTTTACTAATGGCATTCATGTTATTTATTTTTATCACCAGCATTTTTCGTGAAACCCCAAACCACCATTCAAACCCCAAAGAAAACCCTAAATCCTAAACTTAACACTAAACCCTAAACTACAAACCCTAAACCAAACTTTAAACCTTAAACCAAACCCTTAACCATATACCAAACCCTAAACCCTAAGCCAAAACCCTAAACTCTAAATTCAAAACTAACCCAAACCCTAACCTAGATCCTAAACCTACCCCAAACCTTAAAAACCTGAACCAATATCCCAAATCTTAAAACCAAACTTTGACCTCATCAATGCATCTGCATCTTATTTTACTTTATTGTTACATGTATTATTAAATTACCATTCATTTGAATCTTGTCATTCATGTTTAACCATCATGCATTCATCATTGTTATTATGTTCATGCATATTATGCATATGTTTTCAAAAATGAGTTTTCAAAAAAATATTTTTAAATAAGATGACATCTTGAGTAAAAAAAGCCTTCAAGATCTAGCCTAATTATAGGGAGACTTTTGATGGTTATCATTTATGTGAGGTGTTATCTTGGTTTTATGGACAATTTGAAAAACATTTAAGTTAGAGATGTTTTTAAAGCTCTATCTAAATATAGGAGAGTGAAAAAGGTGTCTCAACGCTTAAGACATTATCATCTTAATCCAAAAATAAAATGCCTTGTTTTCAGAAGAAAAAAATTGATTTGCTTTTAAAAGAAAAGAAAAAAAATCAAGTTTTGGAATAAACAAAGAATTAATTTTTAAATATTAAAAATATGACCATTTTTATTAAAATTTAATGATAACATGCAATTAATTGGTATCATATTGATGGGTATTGTGGGGTGCTAATCCTTCTCCATATGTAACCGACTCCTAACCCAACTTTATTTTTGTAAACCATAAAGTGTTCTCTTATAAATCTTTAAACCTGTTTAAATGCTTTATAAAAAGAACAAAATTTTTAAGTGGCCAATCACACCGTAAAAAAGATTGGTGATGACTCTTTGTTTTTTATTTTATTGAGAATGCTTTTTAGCATCCTGTTTTTCCTTATTCCTCAAATCTAACAATCAAGTTCCCAAACTTGTACATCGTGACAATTAAACACTTGAAAAACTAAAAATAGTCTTGAATTTTATTCATCGAAATAATTTTAAAACATCATAAATACAAATTCTCTAACTTTATAAACTCATTCAAGCATCTTACGAATAAAGCAAATATTTAAGAAATGAAATGCAATAATATATGACATGATTTTATAACAAGACATATAGCCAAAAGGGATTTCCTCCTTCCACATTACTTATGCTTACACACATTATTCAAGCTTCAAATAATCAAGCATCTTCACTTATTCAACATAAAACTTTTATTAAACATTTTGTAAACTAGAAAGTGCAAATGAACAAACTAAAAATTTTATTAATGAAAAATCAACCAACCTCATAATGAAAACCAAGCAAATAAGATAATTACAACTTTAAATCATCAAAAACACATATATGTTATATTAAAGCAGGGAAAATATTTAAAAAATGAGAGATGAAGGTTTGGTGAAAATGGGAGAACCCATGGTGAACCTTCCTTTTTATGGCACTTTGTTGTTTTTATGATCTTTTTCTTCTCCAAACATTACGAAAGAATGGGTAGGATAAGAAAGATAGATTATAGGTGAACTTATGGAGAAAATCTAGAAAGGTAAAAAGAATTACATGAAATGTAGATGAAAATGCATGAAAAGGTGAGAAATATACCTAAATGAAAGATTTTTTTCTACATGGAATTTTTCTCTTCAAGAGTTTCTCTAATGGTAGATTTTGGTTGCTAGAAAAGTCCTTTCTATAGCCCCTTTCATGTCAATTTAAAGATTTAAAGCACTCCCCTCAACCATTATATCAAAATACATTCAAAGGAAATAACTCTTTTGTTTTTTTCTTCAAGCTTGTTGCATAAGACTTGCCCTGAAGGCTTTTGGATCATTGTATCTTCAAATCTAATAGATCTAAGAAATTACATCTCATCTTCTAAAAACAAGCAGAGGTGTCCCTTGTAGTATATGAATTTACCAAGTTACCCTTTATTAGTGATTAAATGCCTTTTTCATGCCTTTTCTCTTGATTTTGTGATACACTACTAAAGTGATACATTAAAATTAGTGTATCAAAATTTAGTATATGTAGAATCCACTAAAATATGGAAAAAGTACTCTATACCACTCAAAATTAATTTAGGGGAAATTTCTCTTATCCCCAATGTTTGAGAAATGCCCTTTTATACCCTTGAGGTTTGGCAAAAAAATTCCCTAATTCGCATGGGATGTTAATAGTTAAATAAGTTTAAATTGAGAGACAAAATACCCTTTGTTTATGATTAGTTATTTATTTATCGATTTATTTTCATTCTTTCTTATCTAAAACTCTTTTAATTGCATAATTTTGAGAACCTAATTAGTTAAAAATTATTTTTCATTGCTATCAACTTATATTTTAATTAAGTTATATTCTAATTAAGAGCATCAAAAAGTTATATTCTAAATCTAACGCACGTTAAATGAGAGTACTTTTAATATTTAAAATAAAATTTTAAAAGTATTAATTTTTCCAATAGAATCTTAACAATAGTTTTTGTTTTCTTAAGAAGATAAAATGTGTTTTTCAAACGAATAGGGGGTAAATTTATTTTCAATAAAACCTCATGGATGAAAATTATAATTTCCTTTATTTTTTACTCATTGTCTCCATCCTTTTTATATTTTTTTTTTGTTTAAATCAATTTCTATATCCCTAAACTTTTTCTTAAATAAGGATAAGTAACTAATTTTAACTAAATATAATTTAATATTCATATCAAAGTTAGTATATAATTAAATGAAATTTGAATTTTAAATATTTAGCATGTACTTAAATTTGAGTATAACTTAATTAAAATTAAATTTGGTTGTGTTTAAAGATTTTAATGGAAGAGAAATATTACAGAGTGTCAGTGTGCTTATTATAATAAAAGAAAAATTCATAAACTTAATTTCGTCATGCCATAAAAAATCGAAGACTTACTTTCCATTTTTTAATGATGTTTGATAACTTATTCAAGTATCATCCCTAAAAGCATCAACCAAAAATGCGTATTCATAATTATGTTAATTTATTAATTTCTTTAATTATAATCAAATGAATGTATGATAATATCATAATTCACTTATTACATAAATAAAAATTTTACCGTCACCTTTAAGAAATGATATCTAGTAAGTTTGAAATTTAAATTTCAATACTTACATCATTTTCTTTTATTTCAGCTAAAGCCTCCTTTGTACCAAAAAAAATTTACGATCCTTGTATTGTTGTTATATAAGTGATATTTGTGCTCCCCATTTCTTTCATAGCTTACTTCTTATAGCTAAACTTACCCTAAACCGACAATTATTCAATTTGTCCATCTTTGCAAGAACTTTTGGTTGTTCCTCTCACCATGGATGAAAGATTGAGGGGGGTTGCACAAGAAGGAAATAAAAATGCATTATAAGAATGTATTCAAGAAGATCCAGATGTTTTGAGACGCATTGATGAATCACAGTTTGTTGACACTCATCTACGTATTGCTGCAGCAGTGCAGCTAATGGTCATGTTGATTTTGCAATGGCAATCATTTACTTAATATCGTCATTTGCTTTGAAGCTGTACCATGACATCTGTAGCCCCATGCAACTTGCCTTGCAAAATGGTCAAAAGATGTTCCGTTGTCTCCTAGAAATTGATAAAGATCTTGTTCGCGTCCAAGGGAAAGAGAGTTACACCCACCATTTTGCATCATGTAGCTAGAGAAGGAAACCTTGAGCTTTTAGCTCAGTTTCTCAGGAATTGTCCTGCATGTATTGAAGATGTTACAGTTCACAATGAAACAGCTTTGCATATTGCAATGAAACATGATAGATTCTAAGCTCTTCACATCCTTGCACAGTGGATTCAGAGTACTCATCTCTATTGCAAAATTTGGATAAAAACATCCTAAATTCGAAGGATAGAAATGGCGACACTGGGTTGCACTTAGCAGCTTATAAAACTCATCGTGAGGTGCAATCTCCAATTTAATTTAACATTTTTTTTTTTTGGTTACAATCTCTCTGACCTGCTCATATTGTCATAATTTTAATATTTTGTTAAATTAAATTTCAGAAATTATATATTTGGAATTTACAAAATAAAGACTCGTTAGTATTAGTAGTGAATAAATTTGATTGGTGTATTTGTAAACAGTTAATGCAGCTATTATTAACATGTAAGGTGGATTTGAATGAAACTAATACGAGTGGATTGACGGCTTTGGATGTCCTTGGAAGGCAAAGGCAATCTGCAAACAAAGAGAGTTGTTTGAACATTCTACGCCGTGTGAGAGCATTAACTACTTCCTCTTGAAGCATTAAATCCTTACACGTTATTCTAAGGTTGAACACGTTATGCTGAGGTTGAAGATAACATGTATGGAGTAAAAGCTAAAGCTAATGGAATTGATCATTGGTCCAGTGATGAATCTCTCAGCTACGAGAAGGAGTTGTAGGTATTGGATTCGAATTCTAGACCTATTTAATGTCATTTCTGAACTAATTGAGATAAGTTTTGAATTCAGTCATTCATATTTCTTTGACATAAACCTTGGATTATTTCTTTCCACATCTTTAATTGTTCTTACTCTCCCCCAATCTGTTGCTAATAATAAGATGATCATCTTTCTTGTTGAAGAACTCCTTTCATTAGTAACTTGTTCCTTCATTTATGCGTGGCTCGTCATAATACCCATTACTGATCGTATAATCCTTCCGTGAGATCAAAATTTTCTGAATCTGACATAGTTAAAATCACTCCTCTTTTCTTTCTCTCTATGCTAGGGTTCCTAGAAGTGAGCAGAA
This sequence comes from Durio zibethinus, assembly GCF_002303985.1. The sequence continues at coordinate 10,689,966 of NW_019167926.1, read as the reverse complement.
GATTTGTTTAGTAGCTTTATCTCGGATCAGAGTAATTTTCAGAAGATTCTACCATGAAATGTAATCCTACTGAACTTTACAAATTCTTATAATTAATTTGGGAAACCGAATCTATACCTTACAATTAATTGGGGCTCCAAAAGATTCAAATTGACATTTGGGAATTGAGACCCTCAATCTTTTCCTCTCCCAAATACTTTCGTTTGTTGTGATGGTTCATTCCGTTATTTTCTCTTGAATATTATCAAAATATTTAAAAAAATCTTCCCTTCCTTTTCTGCTGCTCAGTTGTTTTCGATTGTAATTGAAGGGTATTCTTTGTCATGAGGCAAAAAAATTCAAAGGCTTGTTGACAGCAGAGGAGATTGCAGGGAACAAAAAGATTTTTCAATTGGGAATTTTTGCTTCCAATTCTTTTGCTTCTTCAGGATGCTGATCGTTAAGGGATTTTTCTTTTTTAAATCCCTTGTGCCTTTCAATGTGGTATTAGCATTTGTATGAAATAATGGTATTTTTTTGTTAGTTATAATGCCATTGATTAATAAGCAGATTAGTGTTTGAGAGAATGTGCTAAAGACGATATTTCCCTACATTTTTCTACAAAAATTGTTAACTTAGAGAATTTATGGGCGTTTATAGTCGAAACGCTGTTAAATTTTTCTCCCAATTTGATTACATTTGAAACACTCAGTTTTGAAATATTTAGTGGCATATGTATTAGCAACGCCTCTAAATGGGAAAAAAATTTAGAGGGAGAATTGAGTAAGCTATTGGATTTTTGGAAAACGCTAAACTTGTAATAATTGTTGCGTTTATTAGCTAAAGTTTTCCCAAATCGAGTAACCTACCTTCCCTCTGCTTCATTTCTCTCCTTCCCTAGTTCCCACTGATGTGTTTTCCCTTTCTCCTTTGGTTTTCCGCGCTTCCCTTTCTCTTTTTTCCTTCCTTTCCTGTCTCTTCTCCAAATCCAGTTGCTATTTTATCAAATAGAAAATTTTCAATCAACGCTACATCATTATCCTTCGCGTCAGGGTCTAAAGCATAGTCGAGCAACATGTCCACAACGGGGTGGAGCTCAACATCATCAAGCTTCCGCCTATGACCGAAGCTTCTTTCTCTCCCACAAGATGGTTTAAAAGGTGACTATCATGGTGTTATATATGCAGTTTCTTTTTAATATTTTGACATTTCTCTTCTGCATTACAGTTTGACTTCATGTTTTGATTTCTTAGCTCAATCGGACTATGAGCAAAAGGCCATCGGTAGCTGTCGCTTTTGGTGGTAGCTTTGGTGCTGCTTTTTTCATCGTACTGGTTATAGGATTACTTGTTTGGTGGCGATATAGACACAACCAGCAGATTTTCTTTGATATTAATGATTAACTTCTTCAACTTTCTTGATTTATTATTTATTTTAATTTTTGTATTTTTGTCAGTGATGCAGTATTGTCGCATAAGTTTTATGCATCCATAAATATGGGAAAGTATGATACATACAATGTTATATAAACATTCATCATCAGATAGGGCTTCAAATTCACATGTATATACTGCTGCCAGGAAATTATTGGTGCAGCTACGCTATGATTAATGGCATCAGTTTTTAAGAGATTGCAGCTTTAGAAATGATTTAGTATATGCTAGCTTTAGAAAGGAATGAAATTTGGTACAAAAAGTTGAATCGGGTATATGAAAGTCTGAAACGGGCTCGAATAGGTTTTCCTTATTTGAGACCTCAGCACATAAGATTGATTTGGAGTCAAAGTTTCCCAGTTGATTCTAAACTGATTTTGGTCAATATACAGATATAAATTTGATGAATCGGCAAAGCATCTAGTTTCTTTGTTATTCTGGAGTAGCTTGTTCGGAATTCTGCTGCTGAAGTTGTTTTATTTTTTCACGGCAATAAAATGGCTTGTATGAAACTTAGATCCAAAACGGATGCGTTTCAGAAACAAGTGGAGGCTTGGTATGTACCTGATCTCTGCAATTCAACTACGTTTTCATCTCTTTGCCTACATATGTTCTGTCATTGACCATTATAAGATTTTTTTTATTAGTTTTTGTTTTTCTTTACTGTGTTTTAATCTTCTAGCGGAAGTGTCAAGGGTGCTCTCTTTCTGGCACTTCAGCTTTTGGTTTTAGTTAAAATTCTTGAAGATACTTTTATGTTTGAATTTGAATGTAAATGGATCAAGAGACATACTCATTTGCATGTTCTGGTTGTTGATTTAAGCGGCCAAGTTAGTTTTGCTTGATAAGGAAAGCTCACCTGCATTTATATCAACGGATGGTGAAGCTGTGGGTTAAGTTGCATTATTTCCTCCAAATATTTTGTTTAGAACATATTCTCTGTACAAGTTTAGAAAGGGTGTATTAAGGTTTCATTTCTAAAGCTGATGGATTTTCTGTATGAAGCATCTGGATCTATATATTTACTTGTATTTAAATATTTTATAATATTAATTAATAAACATGTATTAAATTTTGTGTATTTAATAATATCTTTCAATATTGAATGTAATTAATAAAAAAAAAATCATTTCAAATGCTTTTATTCAACTATATTTAAAAAATTAATATTCAAAATTTAGTGAAATTTATGTTACACAAATGCCGTTAAATATCAAAATTTAACAGCACTTACAAAATGCTAATGTAGCTAAATTTTAAGACTTAACGGTATTTATTCTAAATTTAAAAAAATCTCATTTTTTGAGGCATTAAAAACACCTATTAAGATTCTCAATGTCAAAATAATTAATATTTTTAGTGACGTTTTTGTTCAGATAAGGTTCATATGTAAGTAAAAATCTCACATAATTAAAAAATCTGAATGAAATGTCTTATATATACATTGAAGATTCATGAACTCAATAGCTTAAGCTTTTTGGGCTCACGTGGTGTCTAATATGTATATATAAGCTTTTTGGTATACTTCAGTGGGCTTTAAGTATGGCATATCTCTCCAACAAGTGGTATCAGAGCATTGGTTATTTTGAGACATTGATACAAAAACAACTCAAGACAGAAGTAAATTTTATTTAAGATCATGGAGGGTGATATAGGTTTTATAAAATTGATAGCATCAAATTATTCAATTTGAAATCCTATGATGAAAGATCATTTATATTACAAATATTTGAATGGACAAGTATTGGATGATTCAGCTAAGCCAGTAGATATAAAAGATAAAAACTGAAAGAAGCTAAGCAGAAAGACACTTGTCACAATTAGAAAATGAGTTGATATCAACATGTTTCATCATGTATTGCAAGAGACAAATGCCCACACTATTTGAAAAAATTGACAGCATTGTATGAGAAGAAAAATATGTATAAATAAAGTTATGCTTGTTAAAAAGCTTACAACTTTATAGTATAGGGATGAATGATCGATTACAAAGCACTTAAGTAATTTTTAAAATATATTTAATCGGATGATTACTATGAAGCTTAAGATGGATGATGAAATGAAGGCATTGTTTCTTTTAGGTTCATTGCCAGACAATTTGATTACTTTAGTTGTGATTGTTTTTAATTCATCTCATGATTACAAGCTGACATTGGAGATGATAAAAGATAATATGCTTAATGAAGAAACAAGGTGAAAAAATTTAAATCCTGAGAATCAAGCTATTGTCACAGAGAATAGAGGTAGAAACATCGATAGAAGTCAGAACTCAAAAAGTCGTAGTAAGTTTAAACATAGATCAAAGACCAAAGATACAATGACGTGCTTCCATTATGGTAAATCAGGTCATATAAAAGTGATATTGTAAAATCTTAAAGCAAGAGTGGAAAAATGAGAAGGGCAAAAGTTCAAATGATGGCAAAAGTTCAAATGATGGCAATGTTGCAACAATAAATTCAGATAGTGATTCAATTACTTTAATTTGTACATATAGTGATTGTAATCATATTGGTGATCCTGATATTGAGTGGATAGTTGACATAGAAGTGGCATATCATTGTGTTCTTAGGAGGGAGTTGTTTATAATTTACAAAGCAAGAGACTTTGATTACACCAAGATAGAAAACAAAAACGTGTCGTAGATTATTGAGATTAGTGATATTATTGTATAAACTAGTACTAGCTGCATGTTAATTTTGAGAGATGTCAAACACATTCCATATATGAAAATAAACTTGCTTGTTATTAATATCTTTGATAAAAAATAATATGAGAGTCAACAAAAAAATAGACAGTGAAAGCTTTTTAAAAGATTTATGGTAGTTGCAAAAAGAAAACTAAGTAGCGCAATATACAAAACATGGATGTAATTGAATGGCAACCAGATAAATGTTGTTAAGGATAATGCTTTAGCAAATATGTGGCATAAAAGGCTAGCACACATGAGTGAAAAAAGGGTTATAGGTTTTGGCAAGGTGGTTTTTCATTTTCTTAACCAAAGGTATGTCTTTCGATTCATGTAAGCATTGTTTACATGGTAAGCATTGTAGAGTTTCTTTTTGTAAATGTTATCAAAGAAAAGAAAATATATTGAAATTGATTCATTTTGATGTATATGGTCCCATTAAGGTTAAGTTATTAGGTAGTAGCAAGTATTTTGTTACTTTTATTGATGATGTTTCACGTAAGACTTGGGTGTATATGTTAAAAAATAAAAATAAGATGTTATAGTACTTTCAAAAATTTCATACCATGATGGAAAAGATGACAAGGTTACCCTTGAAGTGTATTCAGATTGATAATAGTGGAGAACACATATCCAAAAACTATAAAAAATATTGTTCAAAGCATAAGATCAAACATGAGATAACAGAACCTGAAATACCGTAACATAATGGTGTAGCTCAAAGGATGAACTACATCATTATGGAAAAAGTTAGATGTATGTTGAGGAATGCAAAATTACTAAAGTCATTCTGAGATGAAGTAGTCAATACAACCTGTTATTTGCTTAACAAATCACCTTCAGTTCCTTTAGGCTTTGACATTTTGGAAAAAGTGTCGACAAGAAAAGATACTTTATACTTTCACTTGAAAATTTTTAGGTGTAAAGTATTCATGCATATGCCGAAAGAGCAGAGGTCAAAGTTTGACAATAAAGCCACATAATGTGTGTTTGTATGATATGGTGATGAGAAATTTGGCTATATGGTATAAGATCCAATGAAGAGAAAGATGGTCAAAAGCAAAGATGTGGTTTTTCATGAAAAAGAAACCATAATAGACCTTGAGAAAAATGAAAAAATTACACAAATTACTATTGAGTGTGATGTTTAAACACCGATAGGGGTTTCACCAAAAAGAGTCATAGATGATGGAAATGAACAAAATATAAAACTTGAGATACGAATAAGCTAGTCACAATTAGTGATGAACCAGATACAATTAGTTTTGAACATGAGAAGTAATCCTCTCTACCTGAAAGTGTTAAGTATAAAGAGTTACCTTCAAAATCAGATAGTGTAGAGTCTCAGTTTAAGAGATTTGCCAAAGAGCATCAACCATCCATAAGATATTTAAGTTCAAACTTTATTTTAGTTACCAGTGAAAAGGAGCCAAAAAGCTTCTAAGATGTGCAAACTACTTATGATAGAGAGCACTAGTTAATAGTAATGAATGAAAAATTGAGTAATTGCGAGAAAATAATACAAATGTTCTTATTAAACTTTTGAAATGGATGAGGTCGTTGAAGAATAAATGAGTGTTCAAATTGAAAAAATTAGTGACAAACTAGTGAGGTAGAAAGCTCAATTGATTGTGAAAGGTTTTTCTCAGAAACTTAACATCGATTTTGATGAGATCTCTCCAATTGTGAATGAGTTTCATTAGAATGTTACTGGGATTAGCAGCTAGTTTGAATCTTGAGCTTAAGTAACTTGATGTTAAGACTATATTCTTACATAGTGAGTTATAGAAAGACATTTATATGGATCAACATGAGAGTTTTTAAGTAAATGGGAAAAAGCACTTAGTTTAGAAACTGAATAAAAGCTTGTATGTATGATGAGTCACAACTATAAAAAAAACAACAACAATCTTTGTGTGTGTGTGTTAACTTTTCTAATAGTAATTTTATTATTCTCTTATTATATGTTAATGATATGTTGATTATGAGATAAGATGCTGATATGATTCATAAGTTAAAAAAATAATATTCTAAGTCTTTTGACATGAATAATTTAGGTTTAGCAAAGCAAATTCTCGATATGTATATTATCTAAAATAAGAGAGTTGAAAAGTTGTAGTTGTCACAAGAAAAGTATATTAAACGAGTGCTTAATAAATTTAAAATGCAATATGCTAAATCAATTAGTAGTCCAGTTACCAACCATTTTCATCTGAGTAAAAAATCTTATCCGGTGACTAAGGATGAATAACTAACTATGTCTAGTAGTTCTTATTCTATTACAGTTGATTTTTTTATGTATCTTATGGTTTGCACATGACTTGACATTACTCATACAATTGGTGTAGTAAGCAGATTTTTTTCTAATTCGAGAAAAGTTTGTTAAGAAGTAGTGAAATAGATTTTTAGATATTTTAGGGACATATCAAAAATGTGCTTGAGTTATGGAGTTTCACAACTAGTTCTAGAAGGGTTTACTGATGCTGACATGATAGATAATCTTGATGGTAGAAAATCTACTTTATTGTATTTGTTCACTTTTATAAAAAGAACTATATCTTGGCAATCTAAGTGTCTAAGTTTTAGAAGTATGTTGTCTTGTCAACTACAGAGGTTAAGTATATGACAACAACTGAAGTAGGTAAAGAAATTCTTTAGATAAAACATTTTTTTCTTGAATTAAGGTTAAACCAGAAAGAATATGTGATTTTTATGATAACTAGAGTGCTTTAGATGTGAGTAAAAATACCATGTACTATATTAAAATAAAGCACATTGATGTTAGATATCATTGATTGTGTTCGATGATTAAGGAGTAACAAATGCAATTAAAAAAAGCTCATACTTATGAAAATGCAACAGATATGTTGACTAAGATACTTTTTAGAAAAAAGCTTAAACATTATAGTAACTTGACCAAAATGGGTTCTTTGGCCAAGGTAAGTTTCAAATGATACTATTATGGTAATAAATCTCCTCCTAAAGAGGCTAAAAAGGGAGATTGTTAGAAAAATATGGGATCCAACCCAATTGTTTCCACCAATTAAAAGGCCCACAACCTTAGGTCTTTGACCAAAGAATAAAAGCCTTACATATTAAAAGAGTGTGAGCATTGTTTTTGGTGTAAAAATGATGTGTGAAGCCAAAAAAGAAAAGAGGAAAAAGCTAGAAAAGATTAAAAAAAATGAAGAAAAGAGAGTTGGTTAAAAGAAAGTTGATTCGTGATTCGATTGAGCTAAAATTTTATTAGCAGGTTTATGATTCAGTGTTCTACATTTTAAACGATGGATATCAAGTTTAAAACTCTGTAGGAACAAATTAAAAGTGTATTTGTTGAGTCACTTATTTGATGAGATTTCTCTAATTATTTTTCTAATTGTTGATTAGCTCTAGTTTTAACTAAAGAAAAACTTTGTGTATCTATTATTTGATACTAAAAATATTTTTTGTGGTCTATGATTTTTTTTTCACTACACTAAAAGATTTTTCACATAAATTTTGGTGTACTTTATTTTTCTTGCATTTTAGATTATTGATTGTTGTCTATTGTTGTGGGTTTATTACGATATATTACTTTTACATTATTGTATTTGTCACTTCAAGCCCAACAATTAGTATTAAAGTCAGGGTCATGAATTTGAGTCTCAGTAATGTTGCTGCAAAGAAATTGTTGGTAGGTCAAAGGTTAGCTGCATTTATCAAATTCACATGCTCAAACACTGATATCAAAGTGAAAAGTTCTACTTGGATGCAATAACTAATGATAATATGTAGAAGTGAAACACCTAGTGAAAGGTTCTACTTGGATGCAATCAACTTGAAGTGCAAACTTGAAGTGCAAACTTGAAGGGACATCAAGACAACCTAAGCAACAAGGGTGAGTGCTATGACCGAGCCTAAAGTGCACTAAAGATATGAGGTTGCCTGACCCAAAGAAGGTGTTGATAAGACTTACTTGCATGAGAGAGTTTAAGTGGGATTTGATCATAACTCATAAGTGAAAGGGAGAGATTGTTGGGATAAGGTTCACATGTGAGTAAAAAATCATACATAACTAAAAAATTTGAATGTGATGTCATATATATATATATATATGAAGGATCTAAGAACCTAATAGCTTAAGCTTTTAGGCTCAAATGATATCCAATATTTATGTATAAACTCTCTAGTGTGCTCCCGTGAGCTTTAAGTCAATATCTCTCCAACAATTTTTTGAAAATATTGCTAACACTTTAGCAGTGTTAATAATCATCACTAAAAATCCAATTTCATATAGTGTTAATGGGTTTCTGTACATTATGCTTTTGATCTATTATGTAACTTTTGGTTTGAACCCCACTTAAATTTTCATGATTTTGGATTTTTTTATTTAAATTTTTGGAAAAAATAAATAGTAAATAATTTGGTTCTCATTTCCAAAGGAGCATTAAATTTTATGTTTTAAAATGTATATTTTAGTTTTCTTGCACTACCTACTATTGTTATGATGTGATCTTTAGAATAATTTATTAATGACTAGAAATTATTGTTGCACATTTTGTTTTGGAATAGATGGAAATATTTTGTTACTTATTTTATTCTAAAAAACATAAGTTATTTATACATATATATATATGGTTCTTTTATCTTTTAACCAAGGATGAATAGTAAAAATTTAGGGAATACAATTCTTGCCAATTTTCTTGTATTTAATGAGAATAGATTTGGTAATTTAATAATTATATTAATGAAAAATTAGTTGTTTGAAAAATATATAATAGAAAAAATATATAAGTTTACTCTTTTATTTTGGTAATTTTAATTAGTCAAAGCTGACAATTATTAATTTTACAATCATATTACTTTTAGCTATTATTAAGAATGGTTTTTTTTTTTTTTGGTTAATAGAGAGGTATTTCAAAAAAAAATCAATATTAGAGCAACCATATTATACTCAAGAAGCTAATGAATAAAGCTCAAAGCAAGCTTGTATCAAAATTGATTTATATGCTTTTCCTATAGATCCAAGATTTCATAATATAATCTCGAGTCATCTTTTTAATGATCAGGATAAGGTACAAAGGACATATTTAAAAAAAAAACTTTTTTAACCATGTAACCATACATTTTCTCAAAGAAATATAAGAAAAATTATGCCGTCTCAATCCTAATTGATTTAATAAGTTTAGTAATCGGTTAGAGTATAGCATAATAAATGATATTGCTTTTTTAGATAACATATTGGAAAAGAGGGAAGTGAAGATTTTTCTTGTTTTGGAAGGTTTTATCAATTGGAGTAAGAAATATTTAAAACCCATGTTAGCAGCCTTAATAAGGCTCATAATCAAGCTTACAAGAAATTTAAAGATTTGATGAATCAAAACCAACACATTCAATCTATTAAGGTTAAACAATAAAATCAAGCCCAAATTAAATATCAAATAAGATTGACTGCTTTAGTATATTATTTTCGATTTCTCTTATGTCAAGGACTAGCCTTTTGTGGTCAAAATGAATCAAACGAATCAACAAAATTTTCTTAAATTTTTGTATTTTTTTGTCGATCATAATGAAGCTATTAATAATATTGTTTTGTAAAATGCTTCTAACAATTTAAAATTTGACTACTCTTGATATTCAATATAATATTATAAGTGCTGCAACAAATGAGACAACAAAGGCTATTATCAATGATTTAGGAGATGATTTATTTTTTATTTTGATAGATGAATCTTGTGATATGTCAAATAAAGAATAAATGGCTCTTGTTTTGTGTTACATGAATAAAAAAGCCCATGCAGTTGAAAGGCTTTAGGAGTTGTGTATATATATAATACCACTACTTTGTCACTCAAAGTAGCAATTAAATAATTATTTTTCAAATATGGATTGAGTTTTTTAAGATTATGTGAATAAGGTTATTATGATGCTAATAACAAACGAAGTGAATTCAATGGTTTAAAAAGTTTAATTTTGAAGGAAAATAAATTTGCACTTTACATTCATTGCTTTGCTTTTCAACTTCGTAATTGTAGCAAAAAATATAGATTCAATTGCTTCTCTTTTTTATAACATTGGTACTTTACTAAATATTGTTAGAGTTTCATGCAAAAATTATGATTTCTCAAAGAAAGTTAAGCAATTAAAATTGTTAAGGTAATAAAAAATAATGAACTTGAAAGCAAAAGAAACTTAACCAAGAAACTAGTTTCAAATGCGTTGGTGATACTTAATGAGGTTCTCATTATGGTATATCTCTCAACATAATCATCTTATTTGGATCTACTGTCGATGTGCTTGATAATGTAGCTGAAAATGATTTAAATTATGAAAAAAAATTGAAGCTCAATTGTTGTTGCAGTTGACTCACTCTTTTGATTTTGTTTTCAACCTATATTTGATGAGTAGTGTGTTGAGAATTACAAATGAATTATCAAAAACTTTGGAAATAAAAGATCAAGATAGTCTTAATGCCATAAAATTAGTTGAAAAATCTAAACAATGACTACAAAATATGAAAGATGATGGATGTGATTCCTTACTAATTAAATTTTTTCATTTTGTGAAAATTATGATATTATAGTTCCTAGTATGGATGCTATCTATATAGTTCCTAGGAGATCAAGATGTAAAGTTACAAAGTTTTAAATTTGCATCATTATCAAGTTGACTTGTTTTATGTTATGATATATAGACAATTTCATGAGCTCAATAATCATTTCATTGAAATTAACACTAAGTTGCTTCTTTGTGTAGCTTGCCTTAATCTAAGTGACTCATTTTTAGTTTTTGACAAGAAAAAATTAATTTGTTTCATTCAATTTTATCTTTTTAAGTTTTTAAAGGTTGATCTTATGGCACTTGATAGTCAACTTAAAAATTTATATTTTTAATATACGCTCTAATATTGAATTTGTAGATGTCAAAAAAGTTTATTATCATGCTTAAATATTAGTGAAAACAAAGAAAAATATTATTTATCCACTTATTTTTTTCTAATCAAATTAGCTTTGATCTTGTCTGTTGTAAATGTTGAAAGATCTTTTTCAACAATGAAAATAGTGAAGAGTCAGTTGCAAAGTGAATGAAAGATAGTTTGGTGAATGATTGTTTGATTACATATATTGAAAAGATTTATTTGAAAGTGTTGATAATGAAACAATTATATAACGGTTTCAAAATATGAAAACTCATCGCGGATAATTGTAAAATAATATCTTTAAATTATTTCTTTTTCTTATTTGGATTTTTTCATAATGACATTATTATTATTTTAAGATTATGTATAATAAATTTTATATTCACATATTTGTGTATTGAAATATATAAAGAATTAAACTAACTTTTGACCTCATTGAAAAAAATTTTTGTTTACTCTATTGGTAAGGGCACAGAAATACAATTTTTGAGAAGGTAATACCAAATGTTGACAAGGCAATGAACCAATAAAAAAAAGAATAAATTACTTGTACTGAAGATGGAGCTTATCTACAATCAGTTAAAAGAAACTTTTTAGTTTTGTTTAACAAAATTTCCAATTACTGATATATATATATATATGTTTTTTTACCTTTAATGGAATTTATTTCTAATTTAAAATGTTAGATTTTTGTTTTCTTACAATTTACTTGTCAGAGCAGTCTCTTTTAAGTTAGTTTAATATATGAATTTCTTTAACTTCACTTCTTATGTTTTTTACCATCACTAGAAATTTGATAAGTGCAATTTGTATAATTATCATTATCATTCTTACCCTATGTATTTCACAATCATACATGTGTATTTTTTAGCTTAGTTGATTCTTTGCATTTTATTTTGTTAAACAATAACTAGCTATGATTGGTTTTTCGTTGTGCTTATGTATGAGTTCTTAAACTGAGTTTGAATAATATATTTTATGATTAATTTAGTATGAGTTCTTATATGTATCGAATCTTAATTGCTTCTTCTCTTTTTATTTTTATATGTATATTAGAGTTGTTTTAAAATCTTATCTAACAAATTTCACTCACAATTGATATATATAATTTACCAATAATGTTAGGTTTGCTTCTATTATCTACCAAGTGCATAAGGGTTTTTCAAGTAATCATATCCATTCATTAAAAGAACTATGTTGTTTATTTGTTTTATTGACAATATCCTTGTTTAAAATTAAAACATTTGCATATCATTTTTTTAATTTGTTCTTAAGTATAACAAAATTGTTTCATTGGGAATTAATATGTATAACCAACAATGCTGTGCACCTTATAATAAGATAGAGAAATTAATTTTATGGGAAAGTATACTAAAACTCAAAGATGAATTAGGAAGGTCGTGGTATGTAGCAAGGGACTTCAATACGATTAGATTAAATGTAAAAAGGAATGGTTGTATTTATGGGGAGTGGGAATTCAAGAATTTAATGAGTTTATTGAAAGAAGGGAACTTATTAACTTTCCATCAAATGAAAAAAAATTTACTTGATATAGGAGTGATAACAAAGAAATAGGTTGGACCATTTTCTAATTATGTTTGAATGGGTGATAATTTTTAAGATATTTGCTAGAAAGGTTTGAGAAGATCTGTATCTTATCATTTTCTAATTTTACTAGCATCAAATGCTATAGAATTATGATCAAGACCTTTTTAAAGTATCTCTCAATGTAATTGTTCGTGGTGCAATAAGGTGATGGAAGAAGTGAACCACTTAATGTTGGCATGCCAATAATGTTTCAGTTTTAGTATCAATTTACAGATTAGTGAAATATAAGGTGGAGCCTTTTTTTTTTTTATTCATTTATCTTACAATACTTTGAAATATCTCTTCCTTTTATAGCGAAACTATGTTGGTTAATTGCCTGTGTTATGACATTATGGTCAAATTGGCTTATAAGAATGAAATTGTCCTTGAAAAGAAAGAATTGAAGATGAAGGAACTGGTACTCCTTGTTAAAATACACTCTTTGGCTTGGCTAATGGGGAAGAATAAAGATAGTGATATTTTGGATGTGACTTGATCGAGTGACCCACTTACATGCACTTCAAGGATAACTAGTAAAGTGGAAAAACCTTGGGTATTGTAGTATCTCCTTGAAGTTAGGTGGTCTAAAGCCAATGTGGATGGATTAGCAAAAGGAGCTCTGGGTTTTGCAGGTTGCAAAGGTGTGATTAGAAACTTGAAATGAGAGTTAGTGACTATGTTTTCATGTCCCTTAAGGGCACAATACTCAAATGTGGCAAAACTGTGTAATAAAATTTGCATTAGAACTATATGGTAATATGGAAAAAAGAGAATGTATCAGGTTGATAATTGAGTCTGACTTTATAGTTACTATTAGTTGGGTAATGAAAGAGCAAGAAAAGCCATGGGAATTTCATCTCATATTTTTGGAAATAAACTTGCTGAAGTTTAGATTTGATAAAGTGAAGTTTTATAAGGTATATAGAGAAGCCAATAGCATGTCAGATGCATTTGCAAAGGTTGAGGCTGTAAAAGAACAAAATTTTCTTGCATGTTCGTAATTGTTTAGGACATGGTAATTAATAGGGTAAGTGTGCTAATATTTATATTTTATGAGAATAGCCTGTAAGTACTAAGGCGCACACCATACATTTCTAAGGAGTTTAAACAAAGAGTATCATTGTATACATTGAAAGATATGCGATATCTGGTGCCATTTTGTAATCATTTTCTATATATTAATAAAACTTTGGCTTAGAAAAAAATATATTTATATATGTAGTCATAATTTTTTTTTTGCTAAAATTTTGCTAAATATAATTGGATTCTAGTTTTGCAGTTAAGAAAATAGGATTATTAAGTTATATATGATATAATTTTTTATCATTTGTCTCATTACTTAGAACTATCTTAAATTTTTGTTCAATTTATTATTGGTTTCAATTATGACTAATTAGATTTGACAACTATACTTTTGATAAGATGACTATAAAAAATTAAATAAGATCAAATAACATGTTAAAATGAAATAAGATATGAGTGAAGCAACATGTGTTATTGATTCAGTGAATGGGATTTTACATTCTTCTATTAATGGATCTACCATGAATCATTTAGAATGTAAACATGTTGATTATGACAATGATGAATTACAAGCTACGTCTATTTACGATGGGATTGTATCTTTCCAAAAGTCAATAAAAAATAAAAAACTTTTTCTTGATGATTATGCTAGTCGTAAAAACTCTATAATGCTTACAACTTACGTGAAATCATCTTTCAAATTATTTTAATGGTCAATCAACTAGTACTAGATGAACATGTGGCTTTTATGTCAAAAATTTCTCTTTCATTTCTTACTTAGAACAAAGATGTCAAGAAAAAAACTTATGGTGAGTTGATTACATCTTATATATATATATATATATGCATATATATATATTAATGTTTTATTTAATTGAATATTAGATTTTAATGGTTATATATATTTATAAACTATACTAACATTTAGAAAAACAAAAAAATTTGGTGAAGCATGAGCATTTTTGTAAATTTTTTTACTAATTTTAAGAATTCTATAGGAAAATGTAAAGTTGTGCATGTATATTGTCCCTATAGAAGATAGAAGCATACAGAGGTGAAGGTAGGAAATTAATTAAGAAGGGATCAAAAAATAATTTTAAAAGTAAAGATAGGATCAAAGTAATAAATAGATGGGATTGATCATTTATAACAAAATAGGTAAAAAAAATTTTGCAAAAGGGCTTTTAGCTCTTCTCTTGAGAGTATATCACCTTTAATTACTATAATACTATAAACCAATCACATCCATAATTTATCAAGAATTGTTGTATAAAAAGAAATATGTAGTTTCATCAAGCATATAAATAATATTTTTATAAAATCATAGATATGTATTATTAGTGAAAAATTATGCTAGTTGTTATGCTACTTTATGTAGATTTATAATTAAACTGAATAAAATATAAAAATATAACAAAATTATGACTCGTTATTTCTTTTAATAATTGAGATTATTAAAATTTGAATTTTGATAATTAGAACTAACATTTAAATATTCTACTAAAAAACCTTATAAGGCATAATTTTTTTGACTTATTTTATCAAAGATGTTATACTTTTTATTATTATTTTTAGACATTTACGTCATAATTTAAAAAAAGATAATTTCACTTTAACTAGCAGATGACCTGTACATTACAGTAGGTGATTTTTTTTGCCTTAAAATAGTATGGGAAAAATAAAGTGTTATTGTTAAAGATGATATTAATATAAATGAGTAATATAACAGTTAAAAAAAATAATGTAAATAAGTGTGAGGTTTAAATTTACATAACTAAGGTAGTAAAATAGTAGTCAAACATGACATTTTTAATTTGTTTTGATTTTGATAAATAGTTCCTTCTAGGTTTATGCAAAAAGAGATTTTTGAGGTTAAGCTAGAGGAAAGTTTTTTTTTAAGAAGTTAATAGTGGTTATGATTTTGTGTTAAACTATTTGGATTTATGTTATAGTATGTCAAACTGCTTTTTTTCAAGTGTTGATCAGACTTTTTTATTATTATGAATGTTAGAACACTTGTCAAAATATAAAATAACAAAGAAAAGTAAATTTTGTTTAAACTTAAAAAATGTATAAGTTATCATCATAATTTCAAATAATGTTGGATGCAATTATAATGCAAACAAAATTGTAATTTAAGAAATATGAAGTTCCTATTGTTATCTGTTAAGGCATCATTATAATCAAGTTGAGCAAAACAAATAAAGAAACTTTGATTGTGATACTATTTAACTTTAAGTAGTGACACTGTTTGTTATTACAAATGGATTTTACAAACTTTGTTGTGCAAGGAATTTACATATAAAAAATATAACAAAAAATTCAAAAGCTACAAAAAGTGTAATGTGATGGTAAGTTCAAACATTCTTTAATGCATTAAAGATGTTTCATCTCCTTCACAATAATGTTAACAAACAAAGATAAAAACTGAATAGTTTCTAACTTGATTTCACTAGAATGCATTCAATCTTCTATGATTCCTTTTCCTTTATCCCTATTTAATATAGTCATTTTGATTTTTTTTTAAAAATGAACATACTTGTAAAAACTTTTAATGGATGAATAAATGGTGATATCAATTATACTTACTCTTTTTTGGGTTTCTTTGAAAGCAATTCTTCAAGGGATAAATCTTTTGAAATCGAGTGTTTATTAGTAATGGTGGTGGTTCTACT
Source organism: Durio zibethinus (assembly GCF_002303985.1). The sequence continues at coordinate 10,673,685 of NW_019167926.1, read as the reverse complement.
TCAAGATTGTTGCTTGTTATAGAAAATGATGTTGGTGTTAGTGCTTATGCTTTAGGGTAGTTAGCTATTGTACAAAACAATACCGGTAGGCTTGGAAAGTTAAGCAATATAGGTGCATTTGATGTTGCTAAAGACTGAGGATGTTGGAAGGTGAGCCTTTTCTTTTGGATGTCATCACAATCAAAGAGTTTAAAACTCATTAATTTTTTTTAAATCACTTTAGAAGTAAGGCCTATCTTCAACGTTCTTTTAGTGTTTTTTAGAGCTTGAACAGGTACTGGGAAGATCACTTTATTAAATTCTTTTAGGCTTTGTAGTTCTTATATGGTGGCCCTAATTAATTTTTCTGTTTGTGCATTGAAGCAAGAATAATGCATTTCTCATGTTGCATCCTTGATTGAAACTTTGTGTAGAATGCTATAGAATGAAAAATACGTTATAGTCAAAAGATAAGTGTATGTTAGTATTGTTATGTAAATAGCAATGGATGAACCTACACAAGAAGCGAGATTTTTTCATGATGATCTATGCACCAAAATTTTTTAGCACAAAAGTGAAGACTGGCAATGCATTGGTTACATGCATTGTAAAACCAATCAATTAAGGCTTCGACACCTATCATTGTAGCTTTGAACTCATACTTTGCTTGCTTTTGTTTAGGTAAAAAAAGAATAGTAGTTGTGTTAGATTAACGAACAACTAAAAGATAATAAAAATGGTTTGGAATGACTTGAAATAATAGATTGACTTGTATGGTTGTTATATCCAGAGCTAGTATTTTTGAATGGTAGCATTCCTTATAAGATCTTAGAAAAGCAGTTGTGACTGTTAAATAACTCGTTCGATTAGTTGCATATTGATCGACTCATCTATGTATTTATGAGGCAAGATTCTTGTAAATATAAATAAATTGTGCTTAACTCAAACAGAGACAAATTTTCAAAGATTTAGCATGATTTTGTGTATATCTATTTTAAAATTGAGCAGTTTTAGAACGTCTAAGTCAAGGTATATTTTGGTTGCTGATGATAAGGTAACATATAAAACTCCTTAATTCATTTTTTAAAAAGTTTTTTAGAATTAAAAAAATAATAAAATTTATTTATCAGTTGTTTAGGTATGAAGTTTTTATGCATGTATGATTTAATGGTTATTACATAAAAAATCAAGATTGGATTGATAACTTGATGCATCAACTATTCTTTATTGATCAAATGGACCATATTTCCATAAAAAACAACATTCAAAGTGTTAGGTCTAAACAATATAACAATGTAACATTAAAAAAGTATATGGGATGACATTTTTTTAGTCATAAGATTTGTACATTTATTACATGTCATTTAAATGAAAAAAATGTAACAACCCTCATAAAATGTACAAAATTAAGTAGGAAATGATCAATTAATTATTTTAGAAAAAGTTAAACTAGTTTGTTAAAAAAATCAATTCGGTGAAACTAAATTGTTTTACCTATCAGTACTTTTTGATGGCTAATTTTATCAGGAAGCATAGTGTAAGGTGCAAAGTTGAAATGATGAGTTGGTTGTGGTGCTAAGTCATTTATAAATTGTTCAACTTAGGTTCCTATTGTGAAAATTGCCATTATATCTTTAAAAATAACATTGAAAGAATTTTTTGACTCTGTGACTTGATGTTGGTTTATTTGATAGAGAGAGTTCTCCTCGAGCATAGCAACAAAATGTGGTGCATCTATGTTTTTTATCATAAATTACAAACCATTTCCCTATTGAAATACATATTTAAGGTTTTTTTTCTTTGATATTCATGAGATGGAATGCTATATTATAAAATGTATTTTTAGCATAAGTACCTTATCATCTATAGCTAAGAAGTCTAGACTTAGCATAAAGTTTGGCTGGTTAGGTGCTGTTAATTGCCAAAGTTGAACAATCCTTATCTTTAAAACAACGGTTTATAAATTTCCAATTCAATAAAACAAAAAACATTGTCATCTGGTTTTATCATCTTTTTGTAATGAGTAAAAAGAATCTAATCATGTGATCAGTGTTGGAAAATATAGTTATTGCTGGAATAATATGCATGATACATTAACATATATTTAGCATGTTGTATCGCTTATTTAATAATATAAAAAAGAATGATTATACACATATAAAAAAATAAAGTTCATTATGAGTATAAGAAAGGATAAATTTTATATGAAAGAAAACATGAGATTAAAAAAAGTAATAATAAACAAAGTACATAAAATAAATGTATTATTCTAAGGAATTATTATGTAAGATTCTTAAAAATTTCTTTGTATACTATGTTTTCATTTTCGTTTCTTTGTTGTTCATTTTCATTCAAAATCAAGATTTTTAAACCTTATAGTGATGTAACTTTAGAAAGAGTAGCATATAACTGACTATGTATGAAAATAGGCTAGGTAAATATAATCTAACATTGTTAAGGGTTTGTCCTTAACTTTTGTTAATAGTCATGGCATAAGAAAGCCTTACTGGGAACTACCTCCTAGTAAAGACAAAAGGCCATTTCTTATTCTTAATTGCCAGGACAATCCTTTGTATAAAGACTTTATTATTAGAGAAGGCAATCAATAACATTCAAAGCTAATTACATGATTAACAATCTAGTATCATTGCATAGGCTAGCACTTTTGTTTATATTCCTAAGGAGCATAATGGCAGCACCTATTTTAAGGTCAAGTTGGTAGTTAAGAATACTCATAAATTTGAGTGAATTTAGAAATTCAATTAGGTATAACAACTATTGATCTGGGCAACATTTTGATGCAGACAAAATTTTGTCAATACTTTAATATGTCATTGTCTCTCTTAAAATCAAAACAAACACATAAAAGTTGATAGAGTCAATAATATCATTGTAAGGCATGCCAATTGTTCTTTACTTAAGGTAATTTATCTTTAAAAATTTTTAGTCAATGTAGGATAGACAACAAATACTATTATCTCTATTGGGTTTTTTGAATATAAGTAACAGATCTTCAGGCATTTTAATCCAAAAAAAATTTTATTAATTATCATGACTTGAAGTGTCAATCTTACAATCACCAATGTCCAATAATCATTGAGCAAAATTTGTAATTTCAAAACTATCTTGCTCATTTAGGTTGGTTTAGTGTAATCGCATGTTTGTTTTGAGATGAAAGATCCTGCAATGACTCCATAAAGAATATTGGTTAATAGATGCAGCTATAATTTTTACTTTGCTTTTAGATTCAATTATAGGAAGTGTTTGCCTAAAGTTTTCTCCAAGCAATATTGTTTTTCCCCCAAATGGTAATAAAAGTCTTCACTCATGATATCTTGCAAAGATTTGTCGAATGCCTCAAAATAAATTTTATGGACTAAAGGAGCTTCATCCTACACAACGAAACTAGTATTTTGTATTAATGCAGCAAGTTGTGTGCCCCTTCTTATCTCACATGTATTTCATTCATTGATATTGAGTGGAATCTTGAATCTTGAATGTGTTATTCTACCTCTAGGAAAAAGCAAATATGCAATTTCAAATGATGCTACAACCAATACTATCATTTTAATGGATCTTATACTAGAAATAATTATATTTCAAAGGTAAGTTTTTTCTACACCATCATATCCATAAACAAAGAACATACATCATTGGAGACCTTCAACTGATTGTTTAACATTTTGATATATATGCATTTGCTCTAACTTCAAACTTATAATGCACTACATATGATGCTGTTAAAGGTTAATTAAGTCATAATTTAGTTATTCGTATATCAATCTATTCTATGTCACAAACATAAAAAATCTATTAGGCATGGGTAGCTTATACTCTAAAAATGAACTGAAGTTTCTCTTAAAGATCTATTTAAGTGCAAGGAGAACATGAGTTTGTACCTTTTCTTATGGAATTTGATAATCAGTAACTCTAAATACCTATTTTAGCCTAAACTCAATGTTTTCGAATGGTAACTTCCAATTGTTCTCCCAAAGTGCAGTTACATTCATAACTTTACAAAACATTACCATTATGACAAATAAATGTCTTAATTGTTCACTTGTCACCCAATGTGCTACTGCATCAAGGCTTCATTCCATTCTTTATCATCGCCTAACAAGCTCAATGCTTGGCATGTTACTTAAAAGGTCAGATGAACAACATTAGCAACTATTCTTAATTTCTTAAAAGATCTTACTCTTTTAATGACATATAAGAGCATATGCATAGAATATAACTCTCTTGATGCTGGATGAACATAGATGATTCTTTCTATAGCTTTTTCTTGTTATCTTTTTTTTCACCCTGTTTCAATCTTTAACCAAATTGCATCTTTACACATCTAGTTTGTTAACATCCATTCTATTAGCATTGTTTTTATGATATCTGGCCTTCGAAGTACTCTTTTTAAATAATCTCGATCATTAAAACAAACATTCTATTAATTCGGTAAATGGATTATTAGTATTTTCACTAATGGTTAATGGTGATGTATATCAAATGCAAATATTCTCTAGCATACTTCATAAGCAGATAAGTATTTGCAACCAGGTACATACTTATCTCATCCATTTAATGGTCCTTTGATTGTTTAGATCATCTTATATTTGAATTAGAGCCCTCTACAACAGCTCTTACCCTATCTAGTTTCTTGTTTATATAATTGAATAAATGTTTGATGGCCCTTAGTTTATTGTAAATTTTGACATGATGTATGCTTGAAATTTAACAACCAAGTTGACATTACGAGGAATAACAAACCTATTATCCAATTCTACTTTAATCTTCACGATAATATTTGCTACTCCTTTTATATGCCTTCTTCTATACAAAACAAACCATTTTATTTTATCATTGTCTTAACTTGATATTGCTTTGGAAAAACCTTGGAACACTTATCTTTTAACATGCATGGAGCAAAATGATTTGTAGTACCCCATGGGCCATGAATCATGAATGTTGTTACAACCTTATACCAATTGGATCACATATCTTATGTGAAATTTTTTATGATACAATTTTATCAATGTCAAAAACAATTGTGGGTTTGTTATCAAGATGAAGCCAAAGAAATATATGAGCATGAGACAATCCTCACTTTTGAAATTCAACAATATATGTGGCTACAAATAAGAAAGGAAAACTTAATGTTAAAAGAGTTTATAAGAAATAATTACAGGAAACTTAAGCAATTTTTACAATAAAAATCAATAGTTAGATTCTCAGCCAAAATTGTGTCAATGTGTTTCTTTTTGACAAATTCTTCCATGAAACTGTGAAGTTTTAGTTTAAATACCTTTGAAACAATATCTAGCCTATCTTCAAGTTTTTGACTATTAATAAAATTCAAAACTTCTTTAATCTTAGCCACATTGCATTAGAGATAAATGTAATAAATAAATCTAGAAAGCCATAATAGCTAGAAATAGCCATCACATCTTGATAGTTTTGAAATAAGTAACATGGACTACTTGTAAAACTTGCAAGGAGAATTATCCATTTGCCAACCGAATTACCCTGCACATCTCTTTTTGCGACTACATCTTTCAAGCCTTTATAAACTTCAACCCTAACACTTTTCTAGTTTCTTCTAATATATTGAAGCTTAGTTTTTTCAATTGTTATGTATACATCCATAACAAACTACTGGAACAACCAACTAGCCCTTAACAATGTTTTTTACATGAGGATACGTTGTTGTATTATGTAAGCAAAAAACTCTCTCATAATAACTTTCTACCTTTTAGGTTTTGTTTTGGCAACAAAGTTTATATATTCAATGTCAGTGCTAAAACCATCCTTTCTATACACAAATGACAAAAAATATTGCATTGCTACAAAAGATGAATGCAATTCACTTATGCATTTCAGGTTATCTATTCAATGTTTGACAAAAATATCACAATGATTATCAGGCTATCCAAGATACCCCACTATTAACCTTACAATCTTAGATCCAGGAGGGCTAGCATAGACTCTATGCTTAAGGTTTTTAGATCTAATCCACCTAAGGCAAATAAGGATATCACCAGAAGCTCTATATTTATCCCTTGAAATTTTAAAAGTTTTTACAATTTCATTAGTCTTATCTAGCGTTCTCAATAAACCTTTGACTATTAAACTACCCAAATTATTAATTGTGGAAGCCTTGTCAAAACCAGACATTCGATTAGAGATTTCATTGTCTATATTATATATATATATAACTGAGCAAATTTTGGCCTATGACTTACCATAAAAAGTAAAGATCCTATCTTATGATGATTTTGTCTATTTATTTTAAATATATACAGACCAGGTGTATTGTTTACATTGTTGTCTACTTTGGCCCTCATAGAAGAAAACTAAAACATAGAATTATATATCCTAATATTACCTCTAAATTGAACAAACCTCGTACCCCCACCATAATCAAGCAATTGATCTAGAAAATGAAGTGTTAGTTTAAATAAAGGTAAACTAATAGTTCCTTATTAACAACAAAGTGAAAAAGTAGGAGAACGTGTATCTTTTTATACATCAAATCTCTTTTCATACCACATCAAAGCACCACAAAAAGGACATATGCAACTTAGAGCACCAAAGTTAAATGATGAATTGTATCTTCCTATTATGTTTAAGAACATAAAAATTTGTAGTTACAATAAGAACAAAATGAAAAAAAAAAACACAAAAAGTACCTCAAGAACCTAATCAACTTACTAATATGGTTAGTATTGGTTTATAGACTACGTGTTTCACTAATCTTTCATTTTTTATAAGATTATAAATTTAGTCTATCAATAAAACCTTTAAATTTATTAAGAGGAGTTAGGGGAATCAAACAAATTTAGTTTCTCAAACAATCAATTAGTTAAAGAAGAATGGAAATAGTAAGTATTTATTAAGGGTTAACAAAGTTTGTCATCAATTTTTGCAACGTTTGTTTATACAGAAGCAGTAATAACCTCATGAAAAACTTCTTGTCTATCAACCGTATTAGAATGTAGATTATACCTAGGCTAATTCATAGTGTGTATTCCCTCATATGATCAATTTGACCTATACAATAAAAAAACAGTTTAATCTATTTACCCTTAGTCTTTTTACTCTCCTAAGCCTATTTTGCCTTAAATGTTTAGTAGTATCCATAACATAGAAAAGCAAAACACAAAAGGTTCAAACATAAATAAGTCATCTATTGCATATTTAAGAATAATTGCACTTGCAACAAAAAAAAAGTAAAGACAATAGCGTGAAAATAATATAACTTATAACCTAAAAATGTGTAAGATTCAAATTTGGATTCACAACCAATAATAAAATTCAAACTTAAACATAGATTGAATATATATAGTATAAAATATAAACAACTTAAAATTGAAAGCAATAATATCAAAAAAATAGTTAAAGTAAAAATTAAAACTGTCACCTATTAAAACTGAAGTTGTTTGGCACACCAATAAAGAAGAGCTACACAGAAATCATGAAAGCAAGTAATCACCAAAAAAAAAAAAACCTTGACAACCAAAAGTTAACATGTCATAAAAGGAAAAAGTAATGCCAAAAACGTATTATCATTTTACACCAAGAAGCACATCAACAACAAATTAAACAAATCAAAATTTATAAACCAATTATAAGAAAGAATAAAAAAACTGAAATTAAGATTGATAAAAAACTAAAAGAAAATTCTATAGAGCATGCCACAGAACGTACAATAGTGTTAAAAATAAAGACTACAATAAACAATTATGTAAAAATAAAATCATAAAATATACATTGAAAAAACAATACAAAAATATAATTAAAAAAGCATCATGTTTGAAAAAAAACTAAAATAAAAAGAGAAAACTTAAAATCTAAGCAATCAATAATAAGTAAAAATGTCAAATTATTAAAGAATTACTAACAATCTTTCATGAACAATAAAAAAGATGAAAAAAAAAAAAAAGAACAACAAAATGACAAGCAACCAATAGAAGAAGAAAAACAATGACCTGACAAAAAAAACAAGGATAAACAAAAAAAATCAACAACATAAGAAACCTCTAGAATGACTACATACATAACTTGATAAAAAGATATATAGATATTCGAGCCTTTCACATTACATAACTAAACTGTAATAGTTTTCTATTGAAGTATGACCTAAACTAATATTAAACTAACTTTAATATCCCTTAACGACATAAACCAAATGTAAAAATTAAATTGGCCTTAACCTAAGTCAATTGCAACATAGGCTAAGGTTCAAATTACTTGACACTTATCTTTTTCACACGAACCTCAAATAACGAAATTTAATTCTATTTATACAAGAAAAAACAAAAGTAAGCAAACATAGATGATTAAATAAATATACACATCTATGTTATTAGTATAATTGCTTATATATAAAAGGCATATCTATAACTAATATATTTAAACAATTTATATTATTTTAACATCAAAACTAATCATGTACCTAAATGTAAAATCATGACAAGAGATTTTTTTTCCTTCTTGGTCTTTGAATAGAGTTCTAAAATATGTGCAGTAAAAACTTAGATGGAATCTCAAATTTATAAAATTTGATGTTGCCTTAATGGGTTTTCCATTACACCCTAAATTGCTATCTGTTCATTAGCTATTAAAACAACTCCAAAATACTTTGAAATTGTCACCTTTTTGGTAAAAAACCCATCTTCTCACACTCTTACTTTTTGGTTTATAATCCATCTCCCTACACTATTAAATATGGGCGAAAGTAACATAAAAAAATGTTCAACATTTCTTATCAACATATAGAACTTTCTACTATTTATAAAGAGGAAATTTTATAGGCTAAAAAAGGGAAAAGAAGTAAAGACCACAAATTTTAAGTTGCAAGAAGAAGAAATTAGGAGTTTTAATGTTATGATGATTGAAAAAAAATCAAAAGAGACTTTTATTTTGATGGAACTTACAAAAGAATTTTTTTGACATTTACTGACAAAAACCAAAGCAACAAGAAGTCAAAAGTTTTAAACAAAAACCAAAAAGCTAAAAGTAAGTCAAAAACTTTATTGTTTATGTTAAAAAAAATAGATGTTAATCAATTAATAATGGACAAATGTCAATGTAATGTTCAATTGAAAGAGGTTACTTTAAATATATTAGTTATAGATTTGATTTTTTATATTTTATGATGATTTATTCTCATGTAACATTTTTTCTTACCTTTTTTTTTTAAGGATATAATTATTGTTGAAATTCATTAATAAAAATGTATAAAATGTTTAATTTTTTGGAAGAAAACTTAAAAGGAATGTATCAAAAAAAAAATCTCTCACATGTAAATAGATATTCAATTAAATAAGAAATGATTTAATATTACCTATGAGAAATGGGATTGCTAATTTTTTCCAAAGCAAAAATTTTAAGTATATATAATTCACTTCTAATTTTCTAATTTAAACAAAATTCTCTCTTTTTTTTTTTTTTAATTTTCTTTATCAATAAAAAAAAGTTTTTTACGTTATGTTTGGATAAACATTAGTAAAAAAAATGAAATGAAAGTAAAGCAAAGGAAAGAGGTTTTTAGAGGAAAGGTTATATGCACTTCTTGTTTGAGTAACTAAAATTAATAGAGGAAAGAAATGAAAAAAATCCTAACAATTATTATTTGGTTAAAGAGTGAAAAGAAAAAGAAAGGATTAATCATTTTTTTTCTAATTATACTCTTTTTAAATAATATATTTATTTATTATGTGAATAATTTAGAAATTAATTGTTTAAGTAAAAAAGAAAGAAACAATTCAATAAAAGAGGTGGATTTTTATTAATCTATAAAAGAATGTAAGTTTGGAATTATTTTCATATATATATATTTTTAAATTAATTCTAATTTAAATATGTCTTAGTAAATAAAATTAATTATAAACTTATATTATTATATTCTTAAAATTTTAACAAGTTTCATTAATATAAATATAATTTCTTTAATTATATGTGTTTTTATATGTACATTTTTTCTTTTCTTTTTTTTTCAAATTTGTGGAATAGTAATAAAATATAAAAAAAAGATTTCAATAAAATTTTTTAAAAAAAATATAAAGGATATAAGAAAGCAAAGTAACTAGAGGAATGAGTTTAAGCGTGATAAAAAAATAAATATTAATATCACTTGTTAAGCTTATAATGTATTCTTTAAAAATTAAAAAATACAACAATGACAAAAATGTTATTTTATATTTTAAAAAATTTTAGCTGTTTCCTTAGCTTATCTCTCAATTTATGGTAATTGAAAAATGAAATATTTGAGGGAAAGAAAGGATGCTCAATTCCTCTTTTTCTTTTTAATTTTAAAATAAATAATATTCTAATAAGAGAAAAGTTTTACCGACCAATGTAACCATTCCTCATTTTTTAAAAAATCATTGGTTTAAAGTAATTATTCCATTAAATTTGGATAGGAAAACAAGACATTAATAAGCTTTAGATTTGCTTAACCCAACTTGACTCAAAATATAAGCCTAATTTGCTATTTAAGCTTGACCTTAAATGAAAATTAGTTGTTCGAGTCTGTTCAGATTTTTTTTACAAATATAAAATAAAAATAAATTCTATAATGAATATCAATTATAACAAAAAAAACCAACAAAATAAAATCTAAAAAGGATCTTTATTAATCTAATTTGATATTTAGATGTGATAAAATACGCAATGTGTAAACATGTAATTTTTTATTATCTATTTATTTATTTATTTATGTAATATAATTATAAATATAAAATATATAACAATAGGGTCGAGAGAGGAATAAGCCTTACAAGTTGTGTGAGGCTGAGTTTGTTTTCTAAACAGGCTTTAACATTTTAGGCGAGTAGAGCCCGATCTTTGAATAAAGATGTTTTTTTAAATGCACAAAGTGTCATGTCTGATATAGACGAAAAAACGTATGATTGGGCTCAAAGATAGTGTGAAGCCCATATCACAAGACTTCTTTGGATTGAAATTTTGGGTGTAATCCGATTCCTAAAGCCTAGTAATTTGATTTCTATTTCCAACCCAATAGGATTCTCATCTAAAGGGTTCCCTCATTCATCTTTTACCCTCTTGGCCTCCGCCACCGGCGAGAAGAAGCAAAACCCAAAAGGGATGTTAAGTTCTTCCATCCGCACATTGCGGAGGTTAAAGTGTTGTTGTAATAAGTCGTCGTCTTTGCTGTTGTCGTTGACAAAAGATTGTTGTGTCAATAATCCCAAAGCCCCTCCTTGCAACACTGAAAGCAGCAGTTTTAGCAAATTTTGTTTTGGTGAGAGACGACAGAGCAGCCTTCAGCGGTGGCATGTGGTTAATAGCAGACGCTCTCTTCATACAGAAACCGATGCATATTTGGCAACAGAGCTGGCATTGGACTCTGTGGTCAAGATCTTCACGGTTAGCAGCAGCCCCAACTATTTCCTCCCATGGCAGAATAAGTCACAACGCGAAACCATGGGCTCAGGTCATTTTTCTATTCTGTGCACTCAATTCTCCATTTAGTTTTGTTTTTCTTACCAGAATTGTTTCATAACTGTAGGATTTGTTATTCCGGGAAAAAAGATTCTCACAAATGCTCATGTGGTGGCTGATCATACATTTGTTCTTGTTAGAAAACATGGCTCCCCCACTAAATATAGAGCGGAGGTTCAAGCTGTGGGTCATGAATGTGACTTAGCCATTCTTGTTGTTGAAAGCCAAGAGTTCTGGGAGGGTATGAATTTCTTGGAGTTTGGAGATATTCCATTTCTGCAAGAAGCTGTTTCTGTTGTTGGATATCCTCAAGGTGACCATACAAAAATCACATCCACCCTTTTTGATTTCCTAATATAATACCACTAGTTTTCTCATTCTTTGCTTGTTTGAGTTACGTGAAGCTACGATGGCTCTTTTCATTTCTCAGAGAGGACCATCTAATTGATAGTTGGATGCTATCTAAATGTGTTCCATTTGAACTAGGTGATTAACACTATATTTCGCAAAGTAAAACATCCAGGCAACTACCAAAGAAACTTCAGTATCTATATTGATCACAAATCACTTTTGATTGCTCACTAATTGTTAGCATAATATCCTATCTTGCCTTTTTTTAATTGTTTTCATTTTGTTAGACTTTATCGGAAGTCTTGACATCACCATGCTCTAATTTGAAGAATCACTCAATTAAGTCCCTTTTGTGCTAATGTCATGGCCTCAAGGATTATGATTATTATTATTAAATTTGAGTGTAAGGTATTAGGCTTTGAAGCGTTTCTTGTGGACAAATAATGGGATGTTGAACTTTCATTTAGGAATTAATTAATGTTTTAGTTTTATATGTCATTCTCCCCTTGCCTTGATGCAGGAGGGGACAACATTTCTGTTACTAAAGGGGTTGTTTCTAGAGTTGAGCCTACACAGTATGTACATGGTGCTACCCAGCTGATGGCGATACAGATAGATGCAGCTATAAACCCAGGGAATAGTGGAGGCCCAGCAATTATGGGAAATAAAGTCGCTGGTGTAGCTTTCCAAAACCTTTCAGGTGCTGAGAATATTGGGTGAGTTGTGTGTTTCCTTTCTTTGTAAGTATCATCTTGGTTATGCATTATCTAACGTCAATCGTTTAATTCTTATTGGTGATAGAACTTTTCTTTAGTTAGGGTTTCTGCAAATTTTCACTATATATGGTGGGGTTACTGGTACTTGCATTCCTCATTGTTGTTGTTCTGATTTCCACTCAAATAGAATAATAGCACATCATGAATAATCCAACTATTAATCCTCATGTGATGCTAAGAATGTTTTAAACATTTAGTTTGTAATTTAAATTGTTGCCTGCATGTTTGTTTTCTCCTTTTCTACGTGAGTCTACTCAATTAAGAAATCACTGCCCCGGCCATGCACCATGCATGTTGAGATCTTCTTAACTGTAGATGAATGTAACCTCTACCAACAAAAAATAAACAAAAGAATGGTAGAAGAAGAACACGTCTTTCTTTATTTTATTTTATTTTATTTTTTTAAAAGAAAATCCATTTAAGATTTATTAAATGCTAGACATTTTGGCAATAATTATGATAAGGAAGCTTTTAAAAGATATTATATTCAAAAGAGTGCTTTGAGAATTCAAAGACTATGTTATGATGTTTCAATAATGAAATATGATTTATTGTAGAATTGTGCTATTTAAAGTTAATAAACAAGGGTGTTATTTAGCATATATTATCTGAAATGGGAACAACTTGCATAAACATAAGTTCAAAGCTAAGCCACACATGTCTGGACTAAACATAATTGAAACTTAAATTAACTTTTTTTCCATTGAAAAGCATTTAATGGACTATTCTGTCTAAGTATTTGCTTTAATTGTTTCTTTTTTTGTCATGATATGCAGCTATATAATTCCTGTTCCTGTAATAAAGCATTTTATAGCTGGTATAGAGGAAAGAGGAAAATATATGGGATTCTGCTCTATGGGTCTCTCATGCCAGCCTACAGAAAATGTCCAACTTCGTAACTACTTAAAAATGCAACATCAGATGACTGGTGTTCTTGTGAGCAAAATTAATCCTTTGTCTGATGCGCACAGAGTCCTAAAAAAGGATGATATCCTCCTTGAATTTGATGGTGTGCCAATAGCAAATGATGGAACTAGTACTTGCTTTATACTCTTTACTCTTTCTTTTTTTCTTTCCTTAACTTCAAATGAGATTCATAATAAAATAATCATATGCATTTTCCTAATAAAATAATTTGACACCCATGTATAGATAGTGTTTGGACCTTTTTCTTAATGATGCTTATTTTCCTTCCATACCACATGACTGCATTTATCCTCAATTTCTTTAAATAAGGCACCAATCCTTGTGACTATAAGGAGAAAAATTGTTTAGTTTCATGAAAATGAGATGCTCAAGGATAGAAATTCCCTTTGCTTTTTGTTTTGGATACTATATTGGTATATTGGTAATCGTGTTGGTTTTCATAATTATCCTCTATATCTGTAATTTACATGCATTGCAGTTCCTTTCCGAAACAGGGAGCGGATAACATTTGATCATTTGGTGTCTATGAAGAAACCCAATGAAGTTGCTCGGGTTAAAGTCTTGAGAAATGGAGAAGAGCATGCATTCACCATCACCGTTCAACCTGTGAGTAATCGTTCTAAACATTTATTAAATTCAATAATATCTGATCTATGCTAAAACCTAGTGAAACTGGATTGGGAATCGTGAAGAGCATGAGAGTTCATCGATTTTGCCACCTGTAATGATCAACATGTGACAATTTTTTTCTCCTTATTTGTTAGAAAAACAAATAACAGTAGTTTGAAATTTTGGATTTATTCTATGTTAGTTCATTACAAGAATAATGCTGATAAATAGTAGTCTAGATTATTAAATTAGAACTCTAAGCTAAACAGATCATTGGCTTAACGAAGTTACATGCATAATTTATATGTATATATATATATAAGTCTACAACGGTTTTAAATTTCTGTATGTGTCTGGTGGTTTAATCCATATCTGAAATTGGGCTCCAAAATTTATGTGATTTGGATCCTTCATTAATTTGTTAGAGTACTCATATTAATATAAAGAACATGACAAATGCTGTTGAAATATTATCTGGTGCAGATGTGGTGCACATATGTCTGATATGTGTCATAAAATAATTGGATCTTAACTTTAGGGTCATGCTTATTGGTCAAGAAAAAATATTATTAGAGAAAAGGACCCCAAGAGAGAACTGTACCAAGGGAAAATTGTTTTCTTTATTTGTCATCAACCAAAAACACATTAAAAAAACTCAAGTTCAAGGCTTTTTCTTTATGTTCTATTCAGTTTTCATCATTAATGTCAACCATTCACAAACGCGAGTTTTGTTCCTCAAGCAAAAGACAAAACCAAACCAAGCTTCAACAAACATTACCCTTATTCAACAAAATTTGATTACAAATTCTGAAAAAAAAAAAAAAAAACCCATGGTTATGAATAAAAGCATCATGTTTGAGTCCAAGCTCATCACTATCATCATCAAATACCCAAGCACAAAACACCATAATAGTTGGGGAATGAAATTCACCAAAAAACCATCACTTTGCTGCTGATTTAAGCTTGAAAATACAGAATGCTCCCTATGTTTTCATTGACCAGCTTGCAAAAAATGTAGAAGATGCTACAAATGTAGACAAATTAAGAAAATTCAAAGCGATAAGCAATGAATGTATTAGAGGTTTTGCTGGATTCTTCAAACTTTAGCTTGATAGTTTGACATTATATTTGATACCTGAGGAATTAGAAATAATTCGGGCTGAGAGCTAGATGTCGGTTATGGAAATGAGGCTTTTTTTTTTTATAAGAAGGTACAGTAAAGAATAATAGATACAGATGTGGAATAGAATAGAAGAAACTATTGATGAATAAAAATCATGTTGAAATTTGTTTTTCAGAAGATTTTACTTTTCAAGCTCTCAATAATTTGCAATCTGCATCGAAGTTATAGGCTCATTATTTGCCCAGAAAACATATATTATAGCTGTTAATTGAGCCTTAGTTAGAACATAACTGAAGGTGAAACACTCTAATCAATGTTTTGGTAGAAACTGGCTGGAGTCCCTAGACATTTGTAAGATTATGATAAATTCCATGGTAGAAGACTGTGGATAGTATGGCCAAATATAGCTTTTACAACCAAGGAAATTGGAGAGCCATCATGTTCCTCCACATGACATTGTCGTGTTGTTGCATGCTGATACCTGTAACACCTCCCTGCAAAACCCCAGATCAAAAGGAACAGAAAAAGGCATAAAATTGTGTGCTGCAATTTGTTTTCTCCTGTTGTACACCTAAAACTGAAACCATAAATACCTGTCCTAATGAACAAATGATCTAATGTCTACTCACGAACCATGTCTACAAAGCAAGGGAATCTGTATTCATTGCCTGAGGTGAACGCTTAAATGGATTCTGATTCTTGTGCCAAAAAAGGTTTCTTGTCAGCACAGGCTTTTCTGTTTACTCAAGCTAATATGATGCTTGTAGATTCTTGCTGCCTTTTGATGATTTTTTGTTTATTTTTCCCCAGCGCCCTGACATCTTTGAAGTAACTTTAATGTTTCAATTTGTTACTGATGCTTCTTGACTTCTATAATAATAATAATAATAATAACTTTTATTTTTGAATTATTGATTTATTAGTTTTGGTTGATCTTACAGTTGCAGCCGCTGGTTCCAGTTCATCAGTTTGATAAACTTCCTAGTTATTACATTTTTGCTGGTCTGGTCTTTGTTCCACTAACCCAGCCATACCTACATGAGCATGGGGAAGACTGGTATAATACTTCACCCCGTCGACTCTGTGAACGTGCTCTAAGGGAGCTGCCTAAAAAAGCCGGGGAGCAACTTGTAATCTTGTCTCAGGTTTGAACTATAGACGTCTTTGACATCATTAGTGCATGATAGTTTTTTTAAGAAGAAAACTTCGTAGTTTGTTAATGTCAGTTCCAAGGACAAGCGAAATGTGTCCTAGATGAATTGATATAGAAAGAAGCTTCCATGGTTTTGGCCAATGTTTTTAACTATGAAATCTTGGATGTTACTGTTCTTTTCTCATTATCTTAGGGAATATAATTTGTTTTCTATAGACAGCCAGTTGTTAAACTCCACAAGCTTTGTTAAAAAACTAACATATGTACTTTTTTTTGGCAAATACGTGTGTACCTTTTTTAGTATAATATTTTTTTGTTTGTTTAATCTACCCTATAGTGGTATGTTACAACCCTCTATCCTCTTTGATGGAGTCTAAAAACTCAAACGGCAATGTAAGAGATAAGTTTTTTTTTTCAACAAACATTAGCTGAATTTTGAAATTTTGGAATACTTCTTTCTTGAATATTTCCATATGCACTTTCGTTTATCATATTAATTGATAAATTTTTAAACTATAACCTAATGGGTATGTGGTAACCCTTTAACCACTCATATGGCATAATAATCCAGGGTTTAAATACAAAACCGAAGGATTTTCTATGTACTTCACATTCATGACAAGAAGTTATCTGGTTCAGGTTTTGATGGATGATGTCAATGCAGGCTATGAGCGTCTTGCAGAATTACAGGTGCTTTCTTATTTTCCTTTGGTCGGATCATCTTTGTTTCATATCACTGTTTTCTGCTTCCAACAAACCAAATAATTAGCTTGCCTCTGTGTGTGCTTGTGATTTTTTGGGGGGAGGAGGGGTGGGGATGGATGGGACCAGGTGGCTAACAAAGCATTATTGGAGGGCTATCCAGCCTGTAGCAACCCTCATTTCTTGCAGTTAAAGGAGCCAGCTATCTTATCAGAAGCATTTTAGCAACTAGGCTATTAATGTTCATTCACGAAATGTTGCTATGCATCATATGAATCGGAAAATCACAAGGCAAAATGCTGTTGCTCTTATAAATTTCATGTCAGGTCAGACAGTTATAATTAAAAATTGTATAACTGTTTGCATTCAGAGCAAAATATTTGACTAAATCAAGCCCAACTCATGTATAAAACAGCTAGGAGATTAGAGTTATAGCAATGTTCAAATTTCAATTTTTGAGGAAGGAAAAAAATTGAACAAAGAGAAAAGATCCTTACGCTTCACTTCTAGTGCTCCGTGATTGCATAAAAAAGCCCTTGAATCAGTTCATTTGCATTGTGCATCAATTCTGATGCTGGGCAAATACTGGTTGGAAATTCAGGATCAGATGTCTGTTTGCATAGCAATTTGTTAGTTACGGATGATAAATGCAATCATGGTTGTTAGTTCATCCTCTTAACTTAATGGTTGCACTAATGCCATTATGATTTTGCTCTCTAAAACTGGAGTATGTAATTATGTATTCATTCTTATAGTATATATTCATGGTTAATTGTCTTCTGAGCAAAAAATTAAACTACGCGGCGGACAGGTCAAGAAAGTCAATGGAATTGAAATTGAAAATTTAAAGCACTTGTGCAAGCTTGTGGAAAACTGTAGCAGAGAGAGCTTGAGGATTGATTTGGATGATGATAGGGTAGTAGCATTAAACTATGAATCGGCCAGCATTGCTACTTCCAGAATTCTAGAACGCCATAGAATACCATCTCGAATGTCCATCGACCTTGTAAGTGAACAGAACAACTCGGAAATTGATTCTGCCTGCTCGATTGGATCTTTTGTCTGACTTGGTGATCGGACGACATTAAATTGAGTTGCTTCAAAAATTTTGGTTTTGTAATTCATTTGTTGCTAATTTTGTTGCAAAAACAGGGTAGGTATTCTATTTCAACATTTATGGACTATAGTTGGGTTTCAGTTATAGCTTAAAACAGCTACTAGGATTGCAACTTTCTCCCGGAAGAAATGCAGGAATTCAGACTGAAAAATTTCTGGGTTATTATTCCTTCTTAAGCAAATGAAGCCTCTGGTTTTATTTAGGCACGTTTGGAATTTTTATCTATTTTATGCTTTTGTTGGTTGATCCAGTCAAGCTTAGCTTGGAGTTTGATAAAAATGGCCTCTTTGCTAGCG
This sequence comes from Durio zibethinus, assembly GCF_002303985.1. Next base: position 10,655,195 of record NW_019167926.1, on the reverse strand, counting down.
GTGATAGCAGTTGGGATCAGATTGGGATTGATTTTTCAAATTATGCATAAAATTATGAATTTTTAAATTTTGCTTTGAATTCAAACCAATTTTTATACATCCAATTTGAATTGAATTTGAATTGAATTTTATTAGTTTGATTCAGTTTATTAGTTTTTTAAATTAAATTTTTTAATTTTTATATATTATTTTTATATAATTTTTAATATATTTAAATAAATTTAGATATAAAATAATTATTTTTATTTTATAAAAATTTAAAATATTTTTAAAAATTAATAAAAATATGTAATTCAAGTCAATTTTTTTAAATTTTTTATTTTTTAATCTAAAATTTATTCGAATTTAATATATATTTAATATTTAAATTTAATTCTGAGCATTAAGATTCTTAATCGATTTTCAATTTTTTTTATAATCCTTATTTTTTACAAATTTTATTTGGTAATTTTAGTGTCTTAATTAAGAGTCAAAATTCTGCATTAATTTTGGTCAATATGCTTTTTTTTCCTTGATGTTGTGGCACCCTAGCTTCAACCTTTTTTTGATCAAATTCTAATGAAATCTGATCGAATCCCAAATACTGCTGAGTTTACCATCGATGGTTCCTGCTCTTTCTCCTATTTGGAGAGACAAATGCAACTGTTGAACAATATTATTTAAGTTGATTTACATTGTGAATGCATATGGCCTACGTTACCAGATGGGTTATAGATGATGTTTTTCCTGAGATGACGAAGATGATGATGATGATTTTAATTATTATTATTATTATTATTATTATGAGCCTTTAGATTTGGGAGTCACTAGCATAATCAAGATGGAGATAGATATAATAAATGTTAAATACATCTTTAGCTTTTAAATTTTAAAATTTGTCATATTAGTAGTTAAAACTTTTTTTATCACATTAATATTTGAAATTTCAAATATGTTATCAATTGTACATCATACTAATATCGTTAGTTAATTTTGTTGACGTAGTAAGATATTGATACATAAAAAAAAATTTAATTAACATCATACCATCATTGCTATGTTAGTATAAAAAAGAAAAAACTTTTAAAACATTCTAAATTTTTTTTTAAAATTATAAAAATTTCAAAAAAATTTAAAATGTTAAAAAAAATTCAAAAATTCAAAAAAAGTTTAAGAAATTCTAAAATTTTTTAAAGAATTCTAAATAATTTTCAAAATTTTAAAATAATTTCAAAAATTTTTAGAAAATTCAAAACAAATTATTTAATCATTTTTAGTATTTTTTATAATTTTTTTAAATTAAAATTTTTTTATAAATTTTAAAAATTTTAAGAAATTTTTTCAGAATTTTTTAAAGTTATTTCGATTTTTTTTAATTTTTTTTTGAAGTTTTAAAAATTTTAAAAATTTTTAGAATTTTAAAAAAAGTTCAAAAAATTTTTAGAACTTTAAAAAAATTTTAGAATTTTAAAAAAATTTTAATAGTTTTTTAAATTTGTTTGAATTTTTTAAAAATTTTATAATTTTTTGAAATTAAAATTTTTTTATAAAATTTAAAATTTTTTAAATATTTTAGAATGTTTTTGAGAATTTTTTGAGAATTTTTTAAAAATTTTTTAAAATTGTTTTGAAATTTTTAAAATTTTTAGAATTTTTAAAAAATTAAAAAAAATTTAGAATTTTAAAAAAAAATTCTTTAGATACCAATATGACAAAAATTTTAAAGTTTAGGGGCTAAATATATATATATATATATAACCCATAATAATAATTAGTTGAAAATACTGTTTGATAAATTAAAAAATAAAAATTAACTATTGAATTTTTTATAAATTGAAATTGAATTGTTAACACTCTTCATTGGACGAGTGAATATTATAATACTTTCAACAGCTTTAGGACCGAATATTGTTAAGTGAAAGTTTCAAGATTGAAATGATAAAAAAAAAAAAAAAAACGACCGTTTCCGGACTAAAATTATAATGAGTTTATTTTTTAAAATGGGTAACGAATTTATGTTTAATATATTATTAGTGTATAAATTTTATATATTATTAATAAATCAGATAATAATATTCAAACATAAAATTTTATAAATATTTAAAGCAAATACACAAATTTAATTTTTTTAAAAATATATTTTTATTAATAAAATATCATTATCCGATTTATTAATAATATATAAATTATTATATAAAATATATATATTAATAACATATCAAATATAAACTCAGCTATAATTGCAGTGCATACATAGCTTGTTGTCTAATTCTTTTTTTAATCCCAATCAGGTTAGTTAGCTAAGGGCATCTTATCATGGAGTGAAAGAAGAAATGTTATTTATTCCGATGGCAACAACACTCCTTATAAAGTTTCATTTCATACTTGTGAAAAATCTATGCAAAAGACATTTTAGTGTTGTCTGATTCTTATAGAAGAGTCTTATTTGGACAAACACTTACACATACTTGTTCATTTCTTTTTCTTTTCATTTTACTGTTTTATTTTTTCAATGAGTACACTTTGAAGGAATTAATAATGGTTAAAGTGGTGCAATCGGATATTTATTAAATAATAATTTTTTTATGATTTATGTTCAAGTTTGGATTTTACATTAAATGTTTAACATAATATTAAAATTTATATACTATTATGTTGTTATTATCTATTATTCATATTTGTTATTATTTTCAAATTTGTTACATATTAATTTTTTTCATTTAAACGTATTAAAAATATATTAAAATAATATTATTTTATATTTATTAAATATGAAAATTTTTAATCTTATATTCAAATCCAGAACCTTCATCTAGATTTTAATTGGGATGACTAACCATAGCGATGCTTAGAATTTTCTATTTCAGTATACTGATCTTTAAACCGAGTTGAACACAAGACCAACATGTGCAAGTACTTGCGTGGAAATATCACGAGTGAATGAGGAAGCGTCGGCCTTTGCTGAAAGCCAGAAAAGTCATTAGTGCTTGGATTCTAAGTTCCTCTCCCCCTTTCCATGTGATGGGCGTTGCCCTACTTTGAAAAAAAAAAAAAGAAAGCAAGAAAAGTCATTCTTTGCATATTGTTTCCTACCAAAAGAGGACGAGAACACGGAAAAAACGCAAGAAAATAAATCAAACCCAAAAAGATCATAAAAATGGACTAAGTCATTAGAATTGGAAGTCTGCTTCTCCTGCTTCTAAAGACTTGTACAATTCTACCTTCTCTGCAAGGTAATTTACAAAGTCGTGAGAATTGGAAAGCTAATGTTCTCAATGTTGGGTGTATATATATAAGAAAATTGTAAAAGCACAAGCACAAGCTTTTGTTCAAGCAGGCAATGGCTAGTTCTTCTAAAGTTTTCCCATTTTTAGGAGTTTGTTTTCTTCTATTGCTCCCCTCCATTATTCAATCAAAGCCTTTAAAGAATCCATTTGGGTTCATCCAACATCTTGAGGGATGCCATAAGGGTCAAACTGTTAAAGGGCTCCAAGATCTCAAACGATATCTTGAGAAATTTGGTTACTTGAATTATGATCAGGTAATCAACAAAGGCAAGAAGAATCATGCAACTGACGATCAGTTCGATGACTTGTTGGAGTCTGCTATCAAAACGTACCAGCGGAGGCATCATTTGAAAGCTACCGGAGGTCTAGACGCTAAAACGGTGAATCAAATGATGAAGCCTAGATGTGGTGTGCCAGACATCGTCAATGGCACCAGTCGCCAGCATAATCGCAAGTCTATGTCTATCCACACAGTTGGTCGCTATCGATTTTTCCCTGGAAGTCCTAGATGGCCACCAACCCAAACTCATTTAAGATACCGTTTTCTTTCTGGTGTTCAAGTCCCTGGCACAGAGAACTTAAGGTCTATTTGCGCTCAGGCTTTCCAGAGATGGGCTCAAGTTAGCCATTTTACATTCGAGGAAGTGACAGATAATGCTGTTGCTGAGATTGAGATTGGGTTCCACGGTACTCAAGGACGAGATGGAAATGATCGTGGATTTGATGGTCCTTTGGGGACCGTGGCTCATGCAACTTCACCACCAGGGGGAAGATTCCACTATGATGTAGATGAGAATTGGAGTAGCAATCCAGGACCTTCAGAAGTGGACTTGGAATCGATTGCAGTGCATGAAATTGGACACCTTCTGGGGCTTCATCACAGTGAAGTTCCTGAGGCTATCATGTTTGATACTTACGAAGTTGGGACTACAAAGAGAGATTTACATGCAGATGATATTCAAGGCATCCGTACTTTATATGGGTTACAGTGAGTTAGTGACTCAGGAACATTGATGCAACCGGCGGTCCTCATCAACAATCTATTGAGAGCAAGAAAATGAGGACTGATGGAAATCCCCATTTTCTTGGAAACAAACAATTATTAATTACCTATTTCTCTTTTAATCCATTCCTATAATATATACAATAATATGAAATTTTCTTGATATAATAAAACTCAAAATTAATCTTGGACTAATAATGTATGAAATTGGGAAAAAAAAATGGATAGATATGTCTTTTTTATTTTTTTTCATTAAGCGGCAAAAGAAAAGAGGTCTGAGTTTGGTCCTGTGCATTCTCATTTGGAGTCAATCCAAGCAGGATAGGATTCAAATAGATGTACGAATTTAGCAATTGAGCCAACCCCTAAACATGATTGGTGCTTTCTGGCTCGTTAAATTGTTAGATGGTGCTCTCAACTCCCATGCAAGCAACCACAGTCAGCAACTTCATCTGACCTTTACCTCCCCAATGGCGTATCCCGACTCAGTCAAAACACGGTCACTCCCTCCATTTGAGTGATATTCTCGAGTCAAAATAGACTTTCTGGTTCCTCCATTTTAGTGATCTTCTTCTACCTGCTGACGGGTTCAACCTTAAAACCTTCACATTGCAGGCAATCTCTCTCCCTTGGGCCTCCATTTCCTCTGTAATGGAACACCTGATGGGCTTATCTATGCGAAAACGGGAAACCATTTTTTTTTACACAGGAATTCGCAATATGAAGATAAGCGAAGGGGGTTTTAGATTTTGAGATTCGGATATTAAATTTATTGAATATTATTATTTTAAAAATAGTTATATGAACAGTAAGAGTTAACTTAAAATTGTTAATTTTCTTTATACCGAGTAAAAAACTGATTTTTTATTCAAATGAATATAGAAATGGTTATTAAATTTTAAGATGAAAATGAAAATAAATATGAATTTAAAATTTTTATTGAGTATAAAGACAAAAATTGTGACAGAAACAAGTAATATAATATTCGTTCATACTCGTAATTGTATCCTATATATATTTAATAAATAAAATTTTATTAAATAATATATATTTTTTATTTTAAATTAATGAAAATTAATATATTTTATTTAAAAACATATATTATTATATATTTATAAAAATTATATAAATGTGTAAAAACAAAAATAAATAACCAAAAAAATTTTAGTTTTTAATTTTTTAAAAAATTCCACCCATTAAATGCTCACAAAAATAAAAATAAATTTAAAATACTCATTAAATATAAATACAAATATAAATATAATATAAAAATCCAAAATTAAAAATTGAAAATACTGCATCCACCTTATACCATACCCGTTAACATCCTTAAGTCTAGTTGAACAATTGGCTAATTTAGTACTCGTTTGGATGAGTGTTTAGAATCATTGAGACATGATTTCTCTCAAATTTTGTGTCAAATCGCACTGGTTCGTTGTTTGGATAACAATGGTGAAGGAAGATGGGCTTCGCTTATTCCCCGGAGCAAAAAGTTCCGGTCAAAAACTTCTTTTCTCATCGCAATACACATTTCAATTTTAGCCATGATATTTTTGTTTTTCCTTCTTACACCTTTATAGTTACAATTATTTTATGTGATTTAATTTTTACTTTTTTCATGATATTTTCTATTTAAAATTTTCAAAATAACTTATTAATTAAATATAATAAATATTTATTAATATTTTGATAATAAAAATAAATTTATAAATATCATAAATAATATTAAAAATATATATATAAATAATTTATGAATACATTTCTAAAGTAAAATCCTTAATTGTCATTTTTATTTTTATTCCACTGTAATCACTGTATTTACATCTAAATATATATTTTATTTTTAATTTTAAATTCATCATTATAATAATTAAATTTACCATTGCAATATTCAATTTCACTGTTATCATTGTTTTCAATTTTACCAAAATTAATTTTATTATTCATTCAAATAGTGAAATTGGATATTTGTGTTAAAAGCCCCTAAGCTTATATTTGAATATTAAAAAAAAAAAAGCAAGCAAAATTTATCTTATATTATTTTGTCTTTTGGCATATAAAAGAAATTTTCTTTTGGCAGGTAAAAGCAAAACTAGTTTTTTATTTTAGTTTTTCTAAATTCATAATTTTTTTATGATAGCTCATAAAATTTTTATTATAATTATATTGCTTTAAGTTTTTATGAAAAATGTTTTTTTCCTTTTTTTTTTTTAGTTAATAGATAGATATTTCATATTAAAAAATCAATATTGGAACAATTACTCAAGAATTAATTGTTTGTAGAGTGACGAGGAGAAGGTAATAGAATCTTTGAAGTTTTAGGTTCAAATTTCAATACGTGTCAGTTTGATTTAATTTTATGTTAAATTTTTATAATTATGTTATAAGTTGTTGGTTAATTTATTTGATTATTTAGTGATTTTTATATAAATATAATATTTTATTATAATTGTAATTTATATTTATATTTATAATTTTATAAAAGAATAACTATATGCTATATAGAAAATACAAATATTTGAAACAAATTGGTAGGACAGATATTACTACTCTTTTCCAAAACTCAAAATATCTTATCCCATCAACTTCATTAAACTCACAACTAAATAAAAAATATTAATTTGTTATGCAATTTATAAAAATTGATAAAGACAAAAACATATATTAAAAAATTGTGGTATTTATAAATTTGATTTTTTTCATTAAAAACATTACACTTTCATTAGTATGTTGATTATGCCTACGTAAATATATTGAATTAATTGAAATAAAATAAAATTTTGATCGAATTGAAGGATCAATCCAATTATCCGCCTGCAATGGGGCCATCGTCTTTGGATATGTATCAAATGAATTACTAATGGTTGAGAAAAAAGAAAACGTCTTTGGATATTGTTTTATGGAAAATTATTTCATCAATAGAAACTAGCTAGCTAATGACAAATTTTGAGTAATATATGCATAGAAAGCTAATGAGACAAGGATTCAAATCATATAAATTTCATGGCAGAGAGCATTGCAATCAAAGTTTCAGTTTTTACAATTTGACTGATTTTTTTCTCTAATCATAAGTGCTTTTAATACCAAAATTTATCATAATTTTAATTGACTACATATTCATGTAAAAATTTTAGCTTGAAACATGTATTTAAATTTTCACCATTAAAAGTTTTTTTTTAAGTTATTAAAAAAATATTCTAACATGCCAAACATTTATATAAGCAAATTTAGAGGTGAAAACTAGAATACTATAGCCTGGTAGTACTACAAGAAATCAACAGGTTTAGGATTACTTACTCCAAGGCTAATCTGAATATTCTCAAGATCAATTTATCGATGTTTACTTCATGATCCTTTGAGGATTTACATATTGATTAATTATTTGACAGCTTCTTTATCCTTCTAATCTATAAAACAGTTACAAGAATTATTCACAAATTGACACTCCAAATCTTAAGATTCTTGGTGGATACTCAAAGATGGGCATGAGAGAGTAATTGTCATCAAAAAATTGTTCATAAATTTGAATTAATTATCATCCAAAAATTATTGTAAAATCCATATTATAAATATATTTTTTCCATTTTATGATCAAATGCATTAAATATCTATATTTAAAACTTTAACAATTATATCTCTCATTTCACGAGTTTTTTCCCAAAGTAATGTACTTTAGAATCTTATTATCTTAGTTAGAGTACTATTAAACTTTATTCCCAAAAGCAGGTATTGTTGTACATGTAGATTACACGTCAGCTTAATTTCACGTTGCTCTTCTTTCTCCAATCCTCCCCTTCTCTAACTCCTTGCAACTCTGGTTAACTCAAAAAGACATTGGCTAGAGATGAAAAAAGTCTCCAAAAATAAAATACTGAAAAAGAAAACCGAAAAAAAAATGAATACAAAATAATCAAGGTATTATAACGTGATCTTGAATATTTTGCTGCTGTCCTTGCAAACCCAGCAACTCCTATAAGAATGGATAATTCTCCTTCGCAATAAAAAGATATCTCAAGAAGTTTCAAGTAAAAAAACTGCTTATTGGATAGGATCTTTTTGATTACAAGACTTTTTGGATGGTAATGAAAGTATGATATCAGTATTCACCAAATTATTTGTCCATTACCTCCAATCAGAAAAGTGCTTTTCAAATTTTATTCTATAAACTTTCCCTTGTCTTAAATTGTTTTCATTCTTTTATTTTGTTTAATTTTTTGGTTCTAGTTTTGAATTTGCTCTTTCTCTCTTAATTTTTTGTTTGTGGGTTTTTGTATCAATAAATTTCTTATATTTTGCTGGTTTTTTGTGAGCCATGAGAACATTTCCTTTCCTTACCTCTTCTCCACATCTCTCTTCAAATTTAGTTTTCGATTTTAGATTAAGGATTACAAAAGAACAGCTAACTGATGGAGAAGAAGCTAATCAAGCAACATGTAATGGTTAGAAGTGGTAAAGTAAATAGGATAAAAAAGAGTTGCGGTTTGGCTAGCAAATATCCCATTCAATCCAAAAGGGAGATGTGCATTGCCGGTACTGGGTTTCAAAGCCCGCATCTTCCTTCATTTCATCTTGGGCAAAAATGGCATCTTGCCCCACCTTGACTAAGTGCTTAAAGTTCTAGGATTTTGAGATTTTCTAGTTCCTTTGATTTCTCTTTAGAGTTCTTAAAAATTGTTCTCTGTTAATTGTGAAATATTTGATTACGTTTTTTTATTGAAAAAAAAAAAAAAAAACTAACGGAGAAGTATAGTAAACCTTTTCCAATTAAATATTTTACAAAATTTTAATTAATTAAAATTTTTTGGTCTGACATGGAATCCACATTTACAAAATACCTCATTTTAGGAATCAAATCTAAAACTACTTCAATTTGATAAAATAAGATTAATGAGTGCATTAGTCAAGGAAAATACTTCTCATTTCACTATTATAAATAGATGCTCAAGTGTCAATGATTTTCAATGTAGTTTGTAGGTTCTCTAACATTTTGCGTATCCGTAATTTTACTTTCTTTTTTTTTTTTTTTTGAATTTGTGTTTTATTATTTTTTTTAAAGATTAAATTCCCATTGAATAAAAAAAATGAACATTATATTCTTTCCGGTTTACACCATTGCAATTTTACTTGGTTCAAACTTCATTCTTTTTTTTTTTTGTTTTATATTATCATATCTCTTCTTAATATTTCAATTGATTAATGTTACAAATGATTCATAAATTATAATAAAATGCTTAATATGATATTGAATTTTAAAATATTTTAATATGATATATGAACTATAATTAAATTTATGAATTAATATAATATTTAAAGGATTTTTGTATGCCATTTGTCATCATTTGGAGCTAGTCACGTTAGGTGAAAGTACCACATTAATTAATAAATTTATAATTCAAAAATCACATTAAACAATTTTAAAATTTAAGTACTATATTAAATATTTTACTATATTTTAAGAGTCATTCATCACCTTAACCATATTTTTATAGCAATGGTTTATTTATCATTTATTTTAGACAATGCACTTACATATATTTCTATATGTTAACTTACAATTGAGTTTGTAATTAATTTTTCCTTTTTAAGGTTGAGATTTAGTGTTTAGCCATATAAAATTGTCTTTAGTTTACAATTGTAAAAAAACCTTAACATGTTAAAAAAGCTGTTTATTGAATTTTTTTTTTTTTTCATGTTGTCTAATGTGGTAATAAGAGATTGATCATACTCTAACAAAATTTTATAGTATAAAACTAAAGGATTCATTGACTCTATTATGATAAGTGGTAGCTGTGCGTCCTTTCTTTATAGGCTTGATTTTTATTTTTTAATTCTTTTCCATTTTATTACCTCTTCTCTCCTTTATTTCGATAGCGATATGTGATTTTTTGTCATAAAAATTATGTCATTGCCTTTATTAAGTAATTAATAATTTTCTTTATTTTTCTTATTAAAAATAAAAAAGTAATCTCAATTGATTCTTTGATTTTTAAAAGTATTTTTTTCCAATATTTGTTGTTTAGAGTATGTTTCGATTTTTCTTTCAATTGAATCCCATAATTTTGTCCATGATTACAATGTTCATCTTGGTCTATTCAATGGCTGTAATTTTGGTTTTAATTTTGAAAATTTTCTTCTTATTTGCTCAAATGACATTTTTATTTTAATAATTAAAATATCATGTCATAACATATAAATCCGTGAACCTATCGTTAGACATAGATTAGAGGAGTCGTCACCAATTTTTTTTATTAAGGTGTGATTGGTTACCTGATCGAATCTGATCCACGAAATCAAATTTAAGTTTGGGAGTATGATTACATGTGAGAAAAGTTATAACACCCTTACAACGCCCATCCAAGGATGATACCAGTTTGATTTCAAATTATCCAAGCCTTAAAAAATGTTTATGTTTTTACCAAAATATTAAATATTAAAAATTAGTCTTAAAATTATCCCAATAGTTTGGTAATAATTTAAGATAATTCTTTCACTTCAAAAGTATTCATGAAGACTAGTATCACATTCTAAAGATGCTCTATTGTCATATTTATTAATATATTTTGTTCAAAAAAATTAGTAAAGTTTCACAATAATTTGGTATACTTTGAAGCAAATCTCTTAATAGTTTAGTGAGATTTTATTACAAAAATGTCTATAAAATTTTTGAGAATTTCATTAAGTTTCTTAATAGTTTGTTAAGACATAATTTAGAAAGCAATCTTCCAATAGTTTAGAGGATAAAAATATTTTTACTTTTTAAAATTGATTTATGAAATTTCTCAATAGTTTGGTGGATTCCATAAGATTTAATTCAATGAAAAACCCTCTAATAGTTTGGCGAGATTCGAATTTTTTTTATTTTATTATATTTTTTGTTTTTTGTTTTATTATTATTATTATTGTCTCTTTTGTTTTCCAAAAAAATAAAATGTTTTTTGCAAAATATTTAATAAATGACAAATCATTCAATAAAAATGAATAATTAATAAAAATTAGTAAAATGAAATAAAAAACTAAAAATCAAAATCAAAATATAAAATAAATACAAAATAAAATCAAAAAATGAAATTAAAATAGAAAAAGGAAAACCTGTGATTCGGGTTGGGTTAATGCGCGGGTCAACACACTAGTCAACAGGTCACGTGCAGATCCTGAATTGTCCAAAATGATGTCATTTTGACATTCTATAAAACCTAATTTTTAGCTTTTTTGCCCTAGACGCTCTCTACTCCCTCTCTCTTTAGCTAAAATCCTTTGATCTCTCTCTAGAAAAACCTTAAGAACACTTCCAAAAACTAGAAAAAACCTATAAGTTTCTGGAAAATTGGCCTAAAAGTGGCTGAAAAATTCAACCTTTGCTAGAAAGCTCATTGGAAAATTCAAAGTTTATCCCTAAAAGCCAAGTTTTTTTCAAAAAATATCAGAAATCTCAAAATTTTCCAAAATTCTTCAAAAACTTCTCAGAATCCCAATTGTAACTCCAGAAATCTGAATCTAAACCCAAATTTCTCAAATAGCTTTGAAACAAAATTCCAATAACCTTATTGCCCAAAACCCATTTCTAGACTTACAACAACATGATTTTTTACCAATCACTCCCTTGTTCCAAAATCAACCATCTTGTCTGTTTCTTCAATTCATTGTTCAATTTATAGGGAGTCCGTAATCAACTTAGGGATCAAGTAGAATCAATCTAGGCTTGAATCTTGGGAATGAATTCTATCTGAGCAAAAATTTAGGCTAGTTTTCAACAATCTATTTGGATTGAATCCGAAACCCCCAGTTATGAAATAAAACCTTTGACTATAGGGATTGAATTCAGATTTTTGTTTCCCAAATCTACAATCGCAGATTGGAAGAAATGAAAGAAAGAAAAATAAAAACAAAAATAAATATAATAATAATAATAATAACAATAATAATATAATATAGTATAGTATAATATAATATAATATGATATAATAATAATAATAGTAGTAATGTAATATACTATAGTAATAATATACTATAATATAATAATACAATATTAATAATAATACAATATAATAATATGATACAATATAATATAGAATAGTATGATAACAATATGATAATATAATAATATGATAATAACAAAATAATAATAGTAAAACAGACTTCGATTGACCTTGAACACGGATGGGTGTCTACAGCTGTCTCTCTTTACATATTTTTGTTAGACAGAGAAGATGCAAAGACCTAGAAACCCACTATGTTCCAAGAGTCAGGTTAATAAGCAAAAATGATTGGGACTGAGTCGCGAGTCAGAAAAAGGATCTGAACTAAGCCAAGATCGAGTGACTGGGACAGAACTGTGAATTCGAAAAATGATCTAGACTAAGCCAAGATCAGATGACTGGAATAAAATCATGAGTCTAAAAACTGAAGTGACTAGGATTGATTCAAGGTAAAAAATGAATAACCGAAATGAAACCGCGAATCAAAAAAAATGATCTGTGTTAAGCCAAAATCAGATGACAGGGATGAAACCACGTGTCAAGAAAAATGAAATGACCAGGACCAAGTCAAGGTAAAAAATGAATGATTGAGATAAATCGCGAGTCAAGAAAGTGATATAGACTGAGGCGAGATCAAATGACCGAGAAAAAATTATGAATCTAAAAGATAAAGCGACCAGGATCGAGTCAAGATCGAAGATGAATGACTGAGATAAAACCACGAATCTAAAAGATAAAGCGACTAGGGCCGAGTTGAGGTCAAAGATGAATGACCATGATGAAACCATGAGTCTAAAAGATAAAACGATCAAGACCAAGTCGAGGTAAAAAATGAATGACCAAGACGAAATCACAAGTCTAAAAATAAAATGACCAAGACCAAGTTGAGGTCGAAGATGAATGACCGGAATGAATTGCAAATCAAAAAAATAATCTGGGTTGAGTTAAGATCGAATAAGTAATAAGTGATAATGCAATGATGTAAATGCATGTCCTATCTAGGATGCAAATGTAAACATAATGTATGTAATACTGATGTCATGAAATTTCAATTGTGGTGATAAAGTTCTCAAAACTGTACCAATCTTTTTTAGTTTTTCAGTATTAATAATCTCAAGACAAATTCTATCAGCTAATTTATGTCTTTCTTTTCATCTGGTTATGACTCATAAGTCATGTCCACCAATCTATCATTGGATTCATCATTGGGTCATCTGTATTGCTTTATTTGTCCCTTTTAAAAGCATTTTTTCAAATTTTTTTGCTTATTTTGTCTTCGATTTCCTTTAAAATAATGAAAAACTCTTTCTGAACATTGTCATTCATTTATTTATCATCATTCAAATTAGTGACATGCATGATACATTTTCTTGATTCATTTAAAGGATATTCATTTGGTGAAGGGTAAGAAAAATGGGTCTTTATTGTTGAAAGAACAAAAGGCATGGTCAAGAATAACTCAAATGTGAACAAGGGCAAAATGCTATGATTATTCAAATAGGACATAGCATCCTAAAATAATGATTATTCAAATAATTTGAAACTCAAACTCATAATCATCTTTCAAAAACATATTCCATTAATATCTTTAATCTTTAAGCTAATAATCCTCATTCCTGGGACCTTCATATGAAGTTATTCTTTTTCAAGTTTTTATTTTTACTTAAACTGTCTTTTCAGATTTTCAATTTAAGTTTTTTTTCGTATTTTTATTTAATTTTTGCAATTTCTTCTTTTTTTTTTTTTTTGCCATACCTCTTTCCCATTTATTCTCTGATCCACCAGTGATACTCCGATCAAAGTTTCAAACAATCTAATGGTAAACCTACCTTAATTCAATTCAAGATTCTTCAAATCGAGTATTCACGTTCGATCAAAATAAACTTTTAAGGAATGTAACATAGGCTAGGGTAAAGGTTGTCAAAAAAATGGATAAAATGGGCTTAAATTATATTTGAAAGATAATCAAACCAATGATCATTTTTTCAAGTAGAGCACATTGGCATTTTGCCCCATCAATTTTTTCTTCATTTTTTTTCATCATTTTTCACGAAAATTTGAACACAAAAAGACTTTGCCCCTTAAATTACAAACTTCTTGACTTTGCTTCCCAGTGTGAGGGTAATTTTTGGTTAGGGTTTTTCAAAAAAATTTTCAATAGGCTCAAATGGGGTAGTAAAGTATAATTTTACTTTTTTTTTAAAGATAGAAGAAAGATGATCATTTTTTATTTCAAGCATGAATACTCTTAATGGAGAGCATTTATTGATCAAGAATAGATTTGTGAATGAACATTTGCAAAGATTATGTATTGTATCCCTTTTGAGATTCTTCACCAGATTTATCTTTCTTTTATTTAGCAATCTTAATGAATCATGAATGAGGTTTTCAAAATCAAATCCTGGATTATCGTCACTACTGTTTAAACATTCAATATTTAGAATCAAAGAGTGGATATGGGAAAAAGGTATGAGAAAGTAAAAGCAAATAATAGAGATTTATGCAAAAGAAGAATATCATGAAAATGCATCAAACATGTCACTTTATTAAAATGATGAAAAATAAGATAAAATCCAAGTGCATAAAAGAAATTCCTATTATCAGAAATCCCTATTATCAAGAAATCCTAAGAGGATAAGCAGTTCCAATCAACCTTTCAAACTTCTACCCTTGGATGATTGGGCAATGGGCTACTACTGACATTAAATGCCGTGTTTCCACCGGTGTCGAAGTTTATCAGCCCTTTTTTAATTAGACTTTGTATTATATGTTTTTAAAGGGATACACTTTTCAATAAAATGGCTAGTTACCCTATAATGATAGTCATAATGAGTAGTAAAATTATACTATTTGGGATAAAAAGGTTCAAGTTGTTTTGCAAGAACGAAAGCAATCATGGTTTTTGTAAACCTTTTGGTATAATTTTATGTAGTTCATGGGAATATAGTCAAATGTGAGTTTTTCCCTAAATGTGAGCTTTTTTCTATTCCATGATTCTCGCACACTACTTGTTGAGGTAGTTAGACGAATAGAAAGCCTAGCTATGGATGGATAAAAAGGTCGTGTAGTTGATTGGTAGATTGCAGTAAAAGCATGACTTACAATAAGATGATATATGGGATAGATCCGTTAAAGGCAGTTTCTGAATTACTACTTTTTAAAACTCGCAGCTTAAGTCTCACTTTCTTTCTTCTTTAACATCTTTTTAACAGCAAAAAACTCTTATTTTTTAATTTATCACTCTTGATTGCATTTTTAATGATCTCCCTTGAAATCACTATATTGGTAAAATTTTTAGTCGTATTCCCTATCATATTCTTATAATACAATAATTTTAAAGTGCTTACAAATAGCATTATCATTTTTTCCCTGTTAAGGGAAGTTATACCTAAACAGTGACATCCTACCACCTTTGGGCATACTTATTGAAAGATTTGGATGCTTTTTTCTTCATAATTTATAACGAAAGACGATCAAGAGCCATGTCTATGATATGACGTATTGTTTTATAAAGGATCGTGTCAAAATTTTTCATGATTTAATACGAGTCCTATCCAACTGCACATGTCATATTACAGCAGACGTGATAAGTTGTCTTAAAATACATGCATGAGTAATTTCTCATTACTGGCATGTGTTGCCATCTTATGATAATACATTGTCATAAGTATAATGAGGCACTTAGTATCATTGTACTTCTCAAATTCTAGTACTTTGAATTTTACAAGAATAGTCACATCTGGCAACAAAAAAAGATTGACAGTATCTATGGATCCATAAAAATTAATACCTTCCATAGCCCGTAATCTTTTTTCAATCATGCTTATAGCTTGATTGGTCTTAAAGTCTTCTGAAGGCGTAGCTGTATGCAACTTCACTTCTTTTTTTGTCTCATCAGGTTTAGGGATTTGAATGGGCTCATTTACCCTTTCAACAAAAATATGATTGGTATAACTCTAAACATTCTTTTAATCGGGTGCATAAGGCATAGTTTGTTATGGTTGAGGACTTAGAGTGGTTTGGGTCTGATATGGACCAAAACCTGATGGATATGTGATTCAATAACTTCATGCGAACTATCTTTTTCCACCTCTTTTCCTTCATTTATCTTTTCCAAATATTCAGAATCTTGCTTAATTTTCCCTCAAGTATCTCCTAAGCCTTTTTTCTCCTTTTGAGATGATTTGCATTATCTTGTTTCATTTTTTTTTACTCTAGCTTGGGTATAAAACTTGTGTTAAGCTATCTTCAAACTTTGATTTCCACAATGTGCAAATTTAAAATAATGCTTTTGAAACCTTTAAATTAGGTATGAAAATGAAAACAAAGACAAAATGCATGAATACAATAAGGAGAATTTACCACATAACAATTATTACCAAAAAAAATCTTTATTAAAAGTCACTTTTAACCAAATCCAACATTACATCCATGAAAAGTCTAAAACCACTGAGAAAAGTCTAAAATCACTGAGAAAAGTCTAAAGCCATTGAAAAAAGAAACCCACAACTCGTCGATACTGGCTTTGTACTTTATTAAAGAAATTTATCAATTTTTGACCATGTGCTCCCACTAATGGCAGCCTTGTTTTTCATTTTTTAATCATTTCTACCATGTCTTTAGCTTTGTAAATAGCCACAATGATTCAATCAAGTAGGGACTTTAACTGGTTATGTTTTTGCACATATGTTTCTTTCACTTACTCACATTATTCGGTTATGGCCCTCATTTGGGCTCTGATTCCCACCACTACTTTGTTTAGCTTCTAGATATGCTTTTAGCCTTCAAAGAGCATTACGTCCCTTTCTTGTATTTTTGCTTATAATTTTTTTTTTCTAAAAGTTGGGCCAATTCTTTATTAATAGATGACCTTGTTGTATTAAGATCATTGCACAAACTCTTTCATCCATCCTTTTCTTGTTTTAGTGTTTGAACCTCCTTTTTTAGCTTTTTGTTTGCAAGCTTCAACTCTTTGGACTCCTTTTTTAGGTCAGTAGAGAACTTTGCTAGGCTTTTCATGGATATAACTAAGATTTTTCTTATCAAAAATTATTTCATGGCAAATATTCCTTATGATAAATCTAATAATGTGAATGCATGATAAAAGTGAGAGTTAGTAAAAATATACAAAGACCAACATATGGGATTAGTATGCAAATATATACATACAAAAAAAAAACCAACACATAATGTTACAAGTAAAACAAACATCCAATCATGTGTCTTATTTAGGATTTTCTAACACGAGGGGAAGGCATGGCTTTATCTAGGTTTGGACCCTTAGGGTTAACTATATGTGGCTTGGATTACTTTTAAAAGGTTCTCAAATTGTTTCTTATATCATTACCCATCACAGACTAGTAAGGCACCCCGATCCTTACCTATCATAAGCTTCAAGTGAAAAGGGTTCAATTTGAGTGGGAGTGTTTCGCAGGCTCATACGAAGACATGAAATCTCACTAGGGCATAAGTACTTCACTCCCTCTTAATGGTAGAGCTTAGGTAGAGAGCTTTATATTATGCACATGCAAATGAATGATAAATATATACAATAAATAAATGAATAACTAAAATAAACTTAAGTAATGAAAAGAAATAAAAAAAATATATTTCAAATTTATTAGGCAAAGCTTGGATAATAAGAAATCGTTTACTGGCTTGACTCTCGATGTCTCTAGTGGAGTCATCAAACTATCATAACGTATAAATCTGTGGACCTACTGCTAGACATAGATTAGAGGAGTCACCACCAATCTTTTTTTGTGAAGGTGTGATTGGCCACCTGATCGAATCTGATCCACAAAACCAGATTTAGGTTCGAGAGTACAGTTACGTATGAGAAAGGTTATAGCACCCTCACAACACCCATCCAAAAATGGTACTAGTTTGATTGCAAATTATCCAAGCCTTGAAAAAATGTTTTTGCTTTTACCAAAAATTAAATATTGAAAATTAGTCTTAAAATTATCCCAATAGTTTAGTAGCAATTTAAGATAATTCTCTCACCTCATGAGTATTCATGGGGACTAATGTCTCACTCTGAAGAGGAACCGTCATTGGATTTATTAATATATTTTGTTCAAAAAAATTGCTAAAGTCTTCCAATTGTTTGGTATGACTTACTTTAAAGTAGATCTCCCAATAATTTGGTGAGATTTTTATTACAAAAATGTTTATAACATTTTTAAGAATTTCATTAAGTCTCCTAATAATTTGATAAGACTTAATTTACGAAGCAATCCTCTAATAGTTTGAAGATAAATTAATTTTATTTTTTGAAATTGATTTATGAAATTTTTCAATAGTTTGGTGGATTCCATAAGATTTAATTCAATGAAAAACCTTCCAATAGTTTAGCGAGATTCAAAAAGATTTTTTTATTTTTTTATTATTATTATTATTGTTTCTTTTGTTTTTCAAAAAAATAATTTTTTTGGCAAAATATTTAATAAATGATAAATCATTCAATAAAAATAAATAACTAATAAAAATCAGTAAAATGAAATAAATAAAACTAAAAAGAAAAATCAAAATCAAAATATAAAATAAATAAAAAATTAAATTAAATTAGAAAAAGAAAAACTAGTGATTTGGGTTGGGTCAACGCGTGGGTCAGTACCCGAGTCAACGAGCCACACGCGGATCCTAACTGTCCAAAATGATGTCATTTTGGCACCCTATAAAACCTAGTTTTCAGCATTTTTGTCCTTGATGCTCTGTTCTCCTTCTCTCTAGCCAAAATCCTCTGATCTTCTCTCTAGAAAAACCTCAAGAACATCATTGAAAACTAGAAAAAAACTCACTGATTTCTGAAAAACTGATCGAAAAATCCAACATTCGCCAAAAAACTCATTAAAAAAATTCAAAGTTCATCCCTAAAAACCCAATTTTTTCTAAAAAATCTCATAAATCTAAAAAATTTTCAGAATTTTTCAGAAACTTCCCATAATCTTAATTTTCTGGATCTAAACCCAGAATTCCCAAATAGCTTTGAAACAAAATTCCAGTAACCCTACTGCCCAGAACCCGTTTTCAGACTTAAAACAACTTGATTTTTTACCAATCCCTCTTTTGTTCCAAAATCAATCATCTTGTCTGTTTCTTCGATTCATTGTTCAATTTATAAGGAGTCTTTAATCAACTTAGGGATTGGGCAAAATCAATCCAGGCTTGAACCCTGGGATTGGATTCTGCCCAAGTAAGATTTTAAGCTAGTTTTCATCAATCTGTTTGGATTGAATCTTCGAAACCCCCCAATTATGAAATAAAACCTTTGATTGTGGGGATTGAATTTAGATTTCTATTTCCCAAATATATGATTGCAGATTGGAAAAAAGGAAAAAAATAAAAACAAAAATAAATGATAATAATAATAATAATAATAATATAATATAGTATAATATAGTATAGTATAATATAATATAATATGATATGATATAATAATAATAGTAGTAATGTAATATACTATAGTAATAATATAATGTATTATAATATAATTATACAATAGTAATAATAATATAATATAATAATATGATACAACATAATATAGTATAGTACGGTAACAATATGATAATATAATGATATGATAATAACAAAATAATAACAATAAAACAAACTTCGATTGATTCTAGACACGGATGAGTGTCTACGTATCAAAAGAAGTTTTTGTTCATGATCATATTTAACTATTTAGCAAAACTACGAGTTTAGTAAGTTTATATAATTTAATACCATTATTAGACTAAATTTCAAGCTTTTTCTGTTTTTCTCAAACAAGTTAAATACCCATTACTGTTTTGTTTTTTAAATTATTCACAAAATAAGTCATAATTACTTTTATGCTAAAATTTTAAAGTTTAGTGTAATTAATAAATTTATTTACAATATCATTGATATCGATTGAGATGTCCTTTCCATGCATATAAAAACTATTTTATTAGAAGTTTTTCTTCCAAATTTACCGTCTTAACATTTTCATCCTATATGAATATCGTACTTTTGCTTTGCTTTTTAGATGATAATGATTTATAAATGATGTAATTATTTTTTATATATTCTTAATTTTTTTCAAATTCTTTTTATAATTTATAATTTTATTATATTAAAAAATTATTATAAATTAAAATTATCATCTGTGCATTGCCTATTTTTAAATTTACTATGAATTTAAGTGAACAGAGTGTTTTCCTCTCAATTGGAAAAGATTAAATTCGGGAGAGAGGGAAAAATTCAAATCACCAAATTTTCTTCTTCTTATTTTTCTTCTATCAAACAAAGGAAATAAAGGAAAGAAAACATTATTTTCTTTTCACTTCCTTTTGTTTTTTTTTTTCCTCTTTTCTTCTAACCAAATATAATGTTATCGTTTCTTAGGACAAGCTTTGATATTAATGAAAAACAAGTTGATTTGATTGATTCTTGCACTTGCAACATGGGACAGATTTGATTGTTTTATTTGCCAAGCATGTCTCTAAGGTTTTTACATTTGATTTCTTAATTACTGAGTAATTACTTACATTTGGGTTTTGTTTTCTGTTTTCATTTTTCTAATCCTTTTTTTTTTTATTTTGACTTAAATTTTTTATATTTTAAAAATGAATAAGATGCAAATTTATCGCTCAATTTATGTAATTATTTTAAATTTACCATTACTCTTTTAATCAGTACGAGTTTACCATCATACTTTTTATTTTGATGTATATTTAGCCAAGATATTTTATTGATTTATATATCATCTGCTTGATTTATTTAAAATATTCCAATTTCTTTATCATTTTTCTACTTAATATCACATGATAAAAATTTTCATTGCATTTCAGGTCTCAAAAAATCGAAATCATTTTTTTTTCCACTAACTTTCAAAGCAATTTCCCTTTCTCTTTCTAACGAGCATATATATTTTTTTCCCTCTCCTTAGATGAAGCTAAGCCACTTTTTTTTTTTCTTTTGTTTTTATGATATTTTGTTTATTAAATATAACGTCACGCCATAGGCCGTACTTTTACGGTTGATCTAACTTGCAAGTATATACAGTTTAGTTGCTCCTTTTCAATATTTTGATTTTACAATATTTCCACAAATACTTGCAGGTGAAATTCCACGAGAGATTGGAAATCTTATTGCATTGGAAATATTTTCCGCAGTGTCTATGCGTCTAAATGGGCCAATTCCACCTTCCCTCTTCAACATGTCTTTTTTGAAAGAAATTAATCTCTCAAACAATAGTTTGTCGGGTAATTTCTTCATAATTTTTTTTTTGTGTGGTTTTATTTTAGGATGATAAAATAAATAATCATTTAAAAATTATCAAACCAAAATTTTTTTTTAAAAACAAATAAGGTCTCTTTAAAATGTTCTACAAATGTATAAAACCTTTTCAAATTAAATTAGAAATTTAACTTGAGGGAGAAAAAAAATCCAATCAAAATCCCCTTCGTTCCATAAAATTTGAACTGGATCAATAGAAATGAACCACTCCTTCAGTCATGTCCATCCTCAATCCTCCATTTATCGTAGCATTTCTTTACCTGCTGAGTAGATTAATTATTTAGCTAAATTATGAAAAACAATAACTAATCATAGATATCAAGATATAATATGAATTTAAAGAAAAGTACAAATACACAAAACCCTAATTTCTTAGGCTAATTGTTTGTGCAAATGATCATATCATGAAGAAACCATCTATCCACCATGTAGGCATGTACCTTAATTGAACGTAAAAGTTATATATATTATATAAGGAGATATCAAATTATATAGTGTAAAATTAAAAAAAAAATTAAATATTTTTCTAATCATTGATTTTAATATATCCAAGAGATAAAAATTAATATTTTTTTATTTATCTCTCTCATCTTTTAAATTTATTATAATTAATGATTAAAAAAATATATAAAACTTTCTCAGTTTTATATTGTGTAAGTTGATCTTTTGTCATTATTAATGATATATTATATATTATATATTTTAGATATTGATGATGCAAACTTTTTTTTGGTTTTAGGTAAATTATCAAACGTGAGGTCTATTCCAAATCTTGATGCGCTCTACCTATGGCAAAATTATCTCACTGGAAATATTCCCGACTCTATCTCCAATGCTTCTAATCTCAGATCCATAGATATGGGTGAAAACTCATTCGATGGTCATATTCCAAATTCACTTGGCAATTTAAGACTCCTCGAGGGGCTGCGACTTTGGTCAAACAATTTGAGCATCGGAACTTCGAGCTTTCTCTATCCCTTGGCAAATTGCAGGTATCTAAGCGTTTTAGAGCTATCGTGGAATCCATTGAATGGAATTATTCTACCTTCTATCACAAATCTCTCTGCATCACTTCAATATTTGATTCTCCATGATTGCAAAATTAAAGGCAACATTCCTATTGAAATTGGTAACTTAAGCAACATGATACGTTTAGACCTTTCCTTGAATGAATTGAGTGGATCTGTTCCAGCAACAATAGGAAGGCTAAAAAATCTCCAAGTTTTGGAACTTGATGATAATAAATTACAAGGGTCCCTCCCGTCAGAGCTTTGTGGTTTAAAGGAATTGTGCAGATTACTGTTAGCTGCTAATGAGCTTGATGGATCTCTATCGACATGTTTGGGGGATTTGACTTCTCTAAGACATTTATCCTTGTCCTTCAACAAATTCCATTCAGTAATACCTTCAACCTTTTGGAGCCTTAAAGATATCTTAAAAGTAGACTTGTCATCGAACTATTTTAACGGTTCACTTCCACTTGACATTGGAAATTTGAAGGTACTGACATATTTGAAGTTGTCAAGGAATTTATTATCAGGTAATATTCCGCCCACGATTGGAAGTCTCAGTGATCTACAAGCTCTTGCTCTTTCTAGTAATAGACTACAAGGTCCTATTCCTCAATCAATGGGTGACTTGATGAGTTTAAAAACTTTGGATTTATCTAACAACAATCTTTCTGGAGTCATTCCCAAGTCATTAGAAAGACTTTCCGATCTAAACTATTTTAATGTGTCTTTCAATAGATTGGAAGGAGAAATCCCTAGTGGAGGACCCTTTGTGAACTTCACAGCCAAATCATTCGCCAAAAATTATGCATTCTGTGGTTCACCTAGGCTGCAAGTCCCACCTTGCAAAAATAGCATTCATATGCAATCCAAGAAGACCATTGTGCACGTTTTGACATATGTTTCATCGGCAATTGCTTCAATGATAACAATTGCAGCCTTCATTATTGTCTGCAAAAAAAGGCAGAACAGGAATGCAGTTTTGGTAACTGAGAAAGCTTTAATTCCGCTAGAACAATGGAGAAGAGTTTCGTAAAATCAATTATGGCAGGGGACTAATGGATTTAACGAACACAACTTGCTTGGTTCAGGAAGTTTTGGCACTGTATACAAAGGGATCCTTCCAGATGGGACAAATGTTGCAATTAAAGTTTTCAATTTGCAAATAGATGGAGCATTTAGAAGTTTTGACATAGAATGTGAAGTGATGCGCAATATCCTTCATCGCAATCTTGTCAAAGTTGTTACTAGTTGTTCTAATATAGACTTCAAAGCCCTAGTGCTTGAATTTGTGCCTAATGGTAGCCTTGAGAAATGGTTGTATTCTTACAATTATTTTTTGGATATCTTACAAAGAATCAACATAATGGTAGATGTTGCATCAGCACTAGAGTACCTCCATTTGGGACATCCATTACCTGTAGTCCATTGTGACTTAAAACCAAGTAATGTCTTATTAGACGAAGACATGGTAGCACATGTGGGAGATTTTGGTATTGCCAAACTGTTGGGAGAGGAAGATTGTGTGAAACAAACCATGACACTTGCCACTATTGGCTATATGGCACCAGGTGATGTTTTCATTAAATTTTCCTATTCTAATTAACTATTATGTCATTACCATTTTCTTTAATGATGATGATAATATAACATCTTTTACTTATTCAATTATGTTTAAAATACAGAATATGGATCAGCAGGAATTATTTCTACAAAAAGTGATGTGTACAGCTATGGTATTTTATTAATGGAAATTTTCACAAGAAAGAGGCCAACAGATGAAATTTTTGTGGCAGAAATGAGTATGAGGCATTGGATGAAAATGTCACTATCTAACGGAATAATTGATGTAGCAGATTCCAATTTAGTGCATAAAGAAGATGAATATTTTGTTGTTAAAGCAAATTGTATATCATCAATTATGGAATTAGCTTTGGATTGTTCATCCGAGTTACCAGAAGACAGGATAGATATGAAGGATGTTGTTTCCAAGCTCAAGGATATCAAAAGAAAGTTTTTAATCAATATTGAGCAGGATCAATAAGGTAAGATATGCAGTTGTTTATACTTTAAGCTTATTGAAAAGTACATGGAATGCATTTAACTTCCTTTTAGGGTAGCTTTCACTTAAGCTTTATGTTTTTCTTGCAGACCAAAGGCAGTACTGATACGTATTTTAGGTCCAAAATGAAGGTACCTTCATCGCTCTTAATTATATATTATTAAATTTTCTTTTTCAGATAACTAGTCAAACTTTTTCCACAAAGAAAATATTAAAAATTTCTAAGATAATACTCTTAAAAAAAATTTTTGTTGTTGTCAATGGTTATTTCCATATATAAGGCACTATTAAATTTGAATCAATTTGATTCCATATTATTTGTCACGTTAGGTTTTTTAAATGCAGCTGAATTAATCACTTATCGACTTGTTTGCACTCATCTAAGTTTGCAAATTACTATCACCTATTTTCATATGATCGAAATTTCTTTATTTGTCATTCATATGGATTAGTTTTTCTTTTCTTTTTTTTTTCTCATTTTTTTTTCAATCCTAATTCACCGATCCAATTTTGGTTGGCATGTTGAGAAAGAATAATAATAGAGGCAGAAGCAAGTTCGTTGCAGTTCATTTTTTTTTTCGTTTAATTATGGTTAGAAATTGATTTTCAAAATATGAATTATAGAGAAAGAAAGAAAAAAAAAAGAATTGAGGCTGCTTATGCATGTTTTGTGTTACTTGCAGCTATCCTTTGAAAGGTTACAGAGGAGTATATCACTCGTGAATTCAATAGGAATCAATCCTTCAATCATATCCAAACAAGAAGCAATGGTGTTGCTTCTTTAAATGTGAATGCAATGGTGTTTCTTCTTTAAATGTGATTGCTTAAAACTCTTGAGTGAGACTGGGAAACAGCTATATTATATTTGTATATGGGAAAAATTCCCAATAAAGTTTACATTCAAAATCCTAAAATGCACACATCTATTTGTAATTATCTTTTTACAGGAGAAGAACACTATTATATATATTTGGTAATCAACAGTTTTGTTGATCCATATTTTGAAAAATGATTAGGCAAAGTTTTACTCTTACATGTGATTTAAGTCGTGAATATAAAGTTTTTTTTTTCCTAACAAAGTAGGCTACATCCTGAATAAAAAAAATTTATAGGTGCTAAGACTTAAATTCGAAATCTATTAGATGACATCTTTTAAGAAAGGGTTTGGCTCGAGAGAAAGTAATTTTCTTTTTTAAAATCTTACTTTTTGTAAATTGATTTTTTGGTTTGATTCATAAGAATGTGATTATTAGGTTTTCTAATATTTTAACAATGTTAAGAAATAAGAAAGTGAGGGGAATAAAAAACTACCTCTCCCTAAAGTTTTTTAGGAATCAAGATTACAAAGAGAAAGTGAAATTTTTTCTCCATTTGAATTATATAAACTACGTTATTTACCTTATAAACTTAACATTTTTTATAAAATTTAAGAAAATATTTTTTCTTAATATATTTTAAACAAAGGTCATGTTTTTAATATAGTGCTATTGAAATCCTCACAAAAGTTATGATTAAAAACACGATTTTGTTGAAAAGATGAAAAAAAATATTTTTCATAATTCAATAAAGACAACATTTTTAAAATAAAAAACGTAGTCTTTGTTGAAAAGATAAGATAAAAGACCATTTTTGTTGTAAATATTAAAAAAATATTTTCTAAAATTCAAAAAAAAAGGCATTTCTAAGATAGAAAACACGACCTTTATTAAAAAGATGATATTTTAAAAATAAAAGCGTAATTTTTGTTGAAAACATGAAAAATATATTTTTCAAAATTCAACAAAGATAAAATTTCTAAGATAGAAAATACAACCTTTATTCAAAATACAAAATAAATATAATTTTAAAAATTTAATAAAAATGATATTTCTAAGATAAAAATGTAGATTTTGTTGACAATATAAAAAATATATTTTTTAGAATTCAATAAATGTGACATTTCTAAAATAAAAACGTAATTTTGTTGAAAAGATGATTTTTCTAAGATAAAAAAATGTAATTTTTGTTAAAAATATGAAAAAAAAAATGTAAAATATTTTTATTTAATATTATTATATATAAAATCTAAAATATATTTACTTAATATTATTACACATAAAATTTGTATTGGGTCTTTACCCTTGAAAACCTCTGAAAGGGGTTATTCCAACCCTCACATCAACTTTGCCATAAAAATCGATCTGCATGTTTTCTCTGTATATAGATAATAACGTTAGTATAGCAATTAAAATTGTAAGATTATATTTTTTTGAAAATATAAAAAATTATTTTTCAAAATTATTTAGTTTCAATGAAAATAACATGTTATTCACATATTATTATTATTATGAATGTTATGTATTATTAAGGACAATATAGTAAAAAACTTTATTAGGTAATCTTACATTCTTATGAATCAAATACAAAAATCTTACATTTCCTAAGTCAACAAAATCTAGGAATCATGCATTTCTCTTCAATATCATTTTCCTTTATGGAATCTAAGAATTCGTGAACTAAACACTCCCTAAATGTAGTTTTATGAATCAACTAAGTTTTAGGTTTGAGAATATATGGCTTTGCTCACATGGGAGGTGGTTTTATTTAGCTTTAAAATAATGGTTTTCTTGTTTGTTGACTCTTTGAAGGTGTCAATTTTTATTTAATAAATTAATCATCAAAATGGTTAAAATACAAGAGACTTAAGTGAGGACATTAGCATAGATACCTAACTTTGTCTAGACAAAATTTGGTTAATTGTGAAACTCTTAGAATCTAACCTAGTTCGAACCTAACATTGCTTTAATTTTGACAAGTTCTTAAAATCAATTTATGACCAATTTGACCCAAAATGTCACATGATCAAACTTGGTTAAATCTAATCAAATAAAGTTAAATCGCTCAAAATTGGTCAAAATCAGCCAAATGGAATTAAACTAGGGTGAATTTTCAAAATTCAAAACAAAATGGGATTAATAGGGCTTGGAATTAATATTTTGTGATTTTAATGTACTAAAAATTTTGATTACACTTCGGGAAGGATAAAATTATCGAAATGTCTTTCAAGCATATTTTTGTAATTTGACTTTTTTGAAGTTGGTTTTTTGTAAAAACTTTTAGATAATGTTTTTCTAATATTTCATGATTTTTGATACATCAAAAACACTAATAGCACACCGAGAAGTGTGAAATTATAAAAATGCTCTTAAGGGCATTTTAGTAAGTTAATCTTCCCGAGCTTGATTTTTTTGTGAAATGTTCCACATCATGGTTTTATATAATTTTATTATTTTTGACTTATTAAAAACCTTGATTGCACATCGAAATATATGAAATTACTAAAATACACTTAAAAGTATTTTTATAATTTGACTTTTTTTAGGTTGATTTTTGCAAAATGCTCTAGATCATATTTTCATATTATTCTATGATTTTTGGTGCATTAAAACCTCGATCATACCTCGAAAGATGTAAAATTACTATAATGCCCCTTAAAGGGTATTTTTGTAATTTGACTTTTCTGAGGTCAATTTTTTACAAAAACTTTCATATCCTAATTTCATATTATTTTAATATTTTTTATACTTTAAAATCATAAAAATGAAAAAAGGAACATTGTTTTCCAAGAAAATTGCATAAAAGATGAAAACTTTGTAATAATGGTAAAATGGTCTTTTCACCGGGTTCTAACAGCATTAAAAATGCAATCTTTAGCCATGAACATTTTGAATTGTGGGATGATCTTGAGAGGCAAAATCTAATGGTAAAAGGTGGCTCCTTACAAAAATAAATAAGGGAGAAATGATGGCCATTAGATGAAAAATACATCTAAGGGCTTGCATGTATTTTGCATAGGATATTTTTTCATCCTGTAGGGTTGAAAGGAAGAAGAAGGTGGCTGGAAAGGTAGTGGCATGCAAGGAAAAAATTGGAAAAGCTTTGTGAAGGTATAATTTCTAATAGATTTCTCATTGCGTTTCATACCATTTTTGTAGTTTTCATGTTATTCATCATTTAATTTGTCAAATTTTCTTTAGAAATTTTATAGTTGATTGTATCCATAGCTTCAAATTTGATCCAAAAATTCAATCAACTGGTCCACAGTTTGGTTTAAGACAAAGAGATCAAAGAAATCAAAATCCACCATTAAAACATCCATTGAAAGATTCGACCAAGCTTCCTTCTCCTATAGCCGAACCTTCTTTTGGTTTTTATGATGTGTTTTCCTTAATTTAGATTATGTGTATGGATGGTTGAGTTCCTATTATACTTGTTACTTGAATGAATATTGATTAGTTTAGTGGTTTGTGTATAGCGTTTAGCTAAATAAGTATGTTTTCATGGTTTTCGTACTGGTTAGTTTACTGCATGTTTGATAAATTTTCTTTCATGATTAAAATGCCTTTATATTGTAGTATTATGAAGTTTTGATGCATGATTCAATTAAATAAAGTGATATAATGATTGTGGTAGCCATGAGAGCATTCAACCAAGCTTATATTCTTAGCTAAATCTCTCTCATTTGAATAATGGCCAAATGTTACTTATTTCTCACATGTTTGTTTGTGTTCTCGCATTGTTCTTCAAGTTTTCTATTTGCTTGATCAAATTTTTAATGCAAAAAAAATTAGATTAGTAGATTTTTTGGAGATTTTAGTTGGTTTGTGTGAATTTCAAAACAAAAAAATGGTGGAATATATCTTTAAAATTTTAAAACCCTTAGTTTTTTTATTGATTTTTACTATAATGTTACATATGTGTTAAGTTTGTAATATATTTGTAAATATGCCTTAGTTTGCGATATGTTTGTTTTCACATATGGTCTATACATTAAAGTTTGTATTTTCATTAAGGGTTTTTTTGTAAATATTTAAAAATAAATTGTTTTGGCTTCCAAAAATAAATAAAAGATTTTGCTTTCAATTAAAAAAAAAGATTTTAGCTTTTGAAATAAGCAAATGAAAGAAATGAATTAATTTCTAAACATTAAGACCATTTTTATCAAAATTTAAGGATAGCATGCAATCAATTAGTATCGTCTTCGAAGGGCATTGTGAAGTGCTAATCATTTCCAACATATAACAAACTCTTGAATCTAACTTTGATTTTACAAACTGTAAAATGTTAACTTTAAACTCATTTTAAATGTTTTATTAAAAGAACAAAAGTTTTGGGTAGCCAATCACACACTAAAAAAATTTGGTGGTGATAAATTGTTTTGGTTTTTATTGAAAATACTTTTTGTCCCTCATTGTTTTCCATTCCCCAAGTCCAGTGGTAAGGTTTCTAGACTCGTATGTTACAACAATAAGTTAGGATTTATACATAATAGAAAGATGCCACGCATTGTTGCGGGTTAAATTTTTTTGTTTTGCCATAGTTGTTTATCGTATTTTTATAAAATATATTTAATTAAAAATAAAAAATGAAAGGAAAAAAAATAAATGGAAATGAAATGTGAACACCTTAATAAGCCCCATTTTCTCATAAAATTAATAAAATAAAAAATAAACACCAAAAAATTTTTTAAAAAATGAACAAAAAATAAACAAAAAAAATGAAAACAAAAAAAACAAAAAAAATCTTGGGTGGAACATTGACATCTCATATTGAGTTTAAAATATTAATTTCTTAAATTAAGGTAAAAACGATTTTATTAATATAATATATTTATATGTATAAAACTAAATAAATAATAAAATATATACTTTTATATGATTCGAAATGGGGCATGTCAAAGCATTTAAAACACGATTTCAACCCAATCTCATTTCTTTAAAAAAAAAAAAATCAATTTGTCTCAACTTAATCTCGATTCAAAAAAAATTATCCCTTATCAAATTGAGATGGATCAAACTTGTTGATATAGATTATTCTGACATTTCTATCAATTGGCACTTCTCGTTACAAAATTTATCTAATCAAAAAATATAAAAAAAGCGAAAGGGGCATGTCATAATGATTTTTCATCCATAGGGGACTCGATCACTAGACTTGGTAAAAATTTTCGAAGTCACCACCAATCTTTTTTTGTAGGGTGTGATTGACCACCAAAAAATATCATCTTTTAATAAAAATCTTTAAATTAATTAAGATTTACTAAAATAAGTTTAGGTATGAGAAATTATGGTTGGGTCTAAGAGTATGGTTACAAGTGAGAAAGGTATTAGCACCATCACATCGCCCATTCAAGGAACGGTACCAATTAAATATATGTAATCCTTTTAATTTTAATGATGTGGTTTTTTTTCATATTTAAACTTAATTTCCTAAAATTTATTTATGAAAAACATTTTTTTTTGTTATGAAGTTAGTGTTATTATTAATTTTGTTTCTATACATTCTCCAATGCTTTGATAGAATTTATAGAAAATTTTTATTTAGAAAATATTTCAAAAAAATTAACCATTCACAAAATTCTCAAAATCTCATCACAAAATATTTTATTTATTTATTAAAAAATGATTTTAGGAACATCCCAACTCTTTGGCAAAATCCTAACAAATTTTTGGATCATATCAATTTTCTGACGAGATCCTAAATAAAATTATTTTTTGATGATAATTAAGGGATTTAATTAATTAATTAATTAATTTTTATTATGATTATGATTATATTTATTTTTTGCTATTATTTACTATTTATTATTATTTCATTTTTATTATTTAAAAAAAATTTTAGATTATCCTAACTCACCGACGAAATCTAAAAAATACTAATCTTTTACTAGCATTAAAGAAAATTGAATTCTTTCAATTTTCTTTAAAACATTACATTTTTTAAAAATATTTATTCAAAATATCAATTAGTATTATTATTTTATTTTTATACTGTTTAAATAAACCTTTATTCTTGTAAAAATAATTTTGGATTATTCCAACTCTATGGTAAAATCCAAAAAATTATTTTTACTTGCAATAATTAAAAAAAAAAACCAAACTCTTTTAGTTTTCTCTAAAAATTACATTTAAAAGATTTTTTTAAACAATTTATTATTTCTTTTTTATTTTATTTATTTTTATCTTTTTAAATTTTATTTTTTAGCAAAAATTATTTTTTAAATTATTCTTACACTTTGGTGAAATTTAAATAACCTTTTTACTTGCAATAAAATTTTATTTTCCTTAAATAGTTATCGTTATTATTAGTTTTTTAAAGATTTATGCATATTATATTTTTTTAGGTTCATATTTTATTTTAGTTTTATTTTTTATTTTATTTATTTATTTATGAAAGAATTAGTACTAGTAATTATATAAAATAACAATAATAATAACAATAATATCATAAAAAAATAAAAAATAAATAACATAAAAATCAACATAAAATAAATAAAATAAAAACAAAAACAAAAAATAAAAGGAAAAAGAATAGGGAAAACCTGCCAAATAGGTTAGGCAACACGTGGGTTCGAACACCTAAAACGGAGTCGTTTTGGTATACCTATAAAAAGCTTTTTTTTTTATTATTTATTCTTCCTCCTCTCTCTCTTTACCCTAGTGTTCCCCTCTCTAAAACCCAAAACCCCTCTAGTTGGCCACTGCAATTACTCGATTTTTAGTTGATCGTCGCTATGCCATTACCAAAAACTTCAATCGGTATTGGAAAATTCTAGCACAACCTAGATTTCAATAGGTTTTCTAGTTTTTAATGGCCAAAAAATTCAACAGTTGTTAACAAATTTGAACTTTTCCAGTTTCTAGTGACCTAAAAAAATTTAAAAAAATTCTAAAAAATTCCTAAATCATTTCTTTTTTTGTTCTAAACATTTTTTTGAAAACAAATTTTCCAAAAAAATTGTTAAATCTCTTAGATTGAAAATTTCATTCTTGAGATTTTTTTTTTCTTCTGAAATTTTTTTTTGTGTTTGTTGTTGGTTCCTCTATCAAAAAGGACAGTGATTGTGTTTTTTTTTTTTTTTTGCTTCTATGTCTCTTTTTTTTTCTTTTTTTGTAGAACCCCTAGACTTTCTCTTTTGTTTTTGGTAGTGTTCTAACTTGATTATATAGAACATTTTTGAATCTTCAAATTCTAGATAATCTGGGATTCATGAAAACTGTCATGGCTCTTTAATTCATGCTGCAAGATTAGGTTTTGACAGAGGAGAAAAACAAACCACTTTGGTAGCTTGATTTCAGTTGCTAGAGTTGAAACCAATTTTTTTACTTTTTTTTCTTCTTTTTTTATTAATTTATTTTATTATTAAATTTTTTTTGTGGACAAAATATGTGTTTATAGGGAAAAAAACCCAAATGAAGTGCCTTATGGACACATCTATTGGGTTTTTTCACAATACTTTAATTAAAAGGACAAAAAAAAGGAAAAGAAAAGAAAAAAATTAAAAAAAAAGTTCATTAGAGTATTATATGAACATTTCAATTGAGTGAGGTCTCATTAGATACAAATTAGTTTGCTATTCTTACTTATCAGCTTTTTTATTGCAAAATTTATTTAATTTAAAAATAGAAAAGGCAAACACATACATTTTTTTCACATTTATCTAAATTAACAAAAAAATAACAAAATAACAAAAAAAATGAAAAAAAAAAGCAAAAACATAAGGTGATATGTCGAAATCTCAAATGGAGATTATACAAAAGTCAAAATGAATAAAATTTGTATGATAGATGGATGAATGGATTATATCTTAATTATGTATAAATATAATATTTTTATTAAATTAAGATATTAAGTAATAAATTCATTAATATAATACATATATATAAATATAAAATTAAATAATTAATTAAAAATATAATTTTATATAACTAAGGTAAGATGGAACGTCACAAATCTATTTTTAACTTAACCTTGATTTTTCTTTTTAAAAAAAATCTCGATTCAATCTCAAAAAAAAAAAATGCACCTATAAGATTTGAACGAAAACTTGTCGGATGTGGGTTGTTTTAATATATATATCTCAATTGACATTTTTCTTAAAAATTTGTTTGCTAATTATATTTGTTATAAATAATTTGATTAAAATAACAAAAAAATTAAAAGGCAAAAACAAATGAAATAAGATACCACACGTACGTTTATGCTTTTTGTTTTAATTGTCTAATTAAAACACAAAAATTAAACAAATTAAATTAAAAAAAGTAAAAATAAATAAAAAAGCAAAAAATAAAATAAAAAAAAATAAAGTCCAGTTCCCTTGAGATATTAAAATGATAGCATTTTCTTACAATATTTATAAAATGGATTTATATCAATTGTTTTTATTTTAATTTACTTTTTTCTATTTTTCTCTTTTATATTTAATTGTTATATTTTTAATTTTTATGTAGGGCTAATTTAATATTATTGATTAAAATATCATTTTCTAATATACTTTTTATACACTAAAACAGAAAAAAAAAATCAAATTTAGATGCCTCATTAACACCTCCATTGATTTTTTTTTTTTTGCAAAATTATCTAATCACCAAAAAATACAAAAAAAATTAATCAATAATATAAAACCAATCTTACACAGAAAAAAATTAAAAATATTAAAAGCTGAGCAAACTTATGTGAGATATGAGTTCCTTATTGGGTAAAAAGAGAAAAGATGATATGCAGATGTCTTACTTTATATTTGGATAAACATTAATTAAAAAAAATTAAAGTTTTTTCAAAGGAAATGAACGGATACATGCACTTTTTATTTGGATAGTTAAAATTAATAAAAAAAATTATAACAATCATTTTTGGTTAAAGAATGAAAAGGAAAAGAAATGATTTATTATAATATATTTTTCGATTATACCTGTTTTAAATAAAATATTTTATTTATCACATGAATAATTAGAAATTAATTGTTTAAGTAAAAGAGGAAAAAAAAACTCAATAAAAGAAATGGATTTTTATTAAACCATAAAAGAATGTGCCTTTGATATTATTTTCATATATTTATATTTTTTAAAAAATTAATTTCTAATGAGAAAATTCAAGAATCTAAATATGTCTTCATAAATAAAATTAATTATAAACTTAAATTAATAGGGGTGAGCATATATCGGTTCTAACCAATTTAACTGACTGAAATTATGAAATATGGTCATTTCGGTTCGATTTAATCGGTTTTCGACTATAATCGATTTTAAGATCGATTAAATTAGTTAAATCGGTCGGTTATCGATTTTTAAAATTGATAACCGAATTAATCGAATTAATTGATCTTATAATAACTAAGGGTAAATATGTAAATTCTTTTAAAAAAAAAACTTAAATTTAACTTACCTTTTTTAACTCATCCACCCACGCCGTTTTCCCCTTTCTACTCTTTGCTCCTCCTCTGTTGCAACTTACCGTGTCTCTGCCCTTTGCAGTTTGCTCTCCTTCAATCTCTTACATCTTCGGCTCCCTCTTACTCTCTTGCTTGGCTACTTGCCTCATAATCTCTTGCTCCCTCTAATTGCTACACAAGATCAGACAGTTGTAGAGATCAATCTGCCCAAGACCCCATCGTAAGCTCTTAAATCTTAATAACCTTTATTTTTTCTTTTAGCGTGATGTTTAGAGCTGTATTCTTCCTATATGTTTTAAGCTAAAGCATAACCCAAACGGCCAAACCTCAGACCCAGGGTGTGCCCACGGTAATGTTTTTTTTGCTGGTATTTTTTAGTACCTTTTGTTGTTTAGAGTGATTCGATAGATGGACATGGACCCTATCTCTAGCCTGGAAGGAATAGGTCTAGGACTTTCAGTGGCTTATTTACTCTTCCAATTGATTGACTAGGTTCTGGAACAAAAGGATCAAAAGTCAAAACCTTCCACGCCCCATGCTGGATTTACAGTATCTGTAGCAAGCTGTGAAAATACTCTTTTTAGTCGAGGAAAGCACTTTAACTTATAAAAATGAAGGGAGCAAGATTTTCAATAATAGTTTTTGCCAGTTTTGACTTGCTTCGCTAAATTATCAAAAGAAAGCAACAACTATTCGGACTAAGACGATGTGGACTCAAGAAAAAGTAAAAGGAAATGCTATTTTCTAGGCCGGCTGGGGAAACCAATTAATGTGTGGTAAAACGCACCTTTCTCAGATTGATGAATTTTATCTGCTGATTCAGTTAAGCCTATTCCCCAAGCAGAATTCAAGCTCTGCAGTTATAAGGATACTGCAAATGCAGCTAGAGACCAGGCAATAAATGCTACTCAATCAGCTCAAGAGTCTGCTCAGCAAGAACAGTAACAGACTACTGGTTTCCTGCAACAGACTGCTGGTTTCCTTCAGCAAGTTTTTTCTTTACCTGTCATTCCCTTTCATCAATTCTTTTGCTTTTCAATAATAATAATACCTCATTTTAGGGTACATTAAACAGACAATTGATAAAGTTTACGTTATTTTGAGCTTTGGTTAGGAAACTAATGAAATAGGAATTCGTACTGTTGCAGACTGGAGAGCAAATGAAGGGCATGGCTCAGGGTGCTGTGGAAAGTGTGAAGAACACACTTGGAATGAATGAGAAAAAATGAAATCAAAGGATTGATGAGATCATTTGGTTATGAAACGAGATGCAACTTTAATAAATGCAGATTTTGTTGCTTTCTTTTGGTAATTTAGGGATGACTGATGGTATGGCAACATGGTAATGATGTGGACTAAGATGATTCGAGGATGGTCCCATAACTCACAAGCAAAAGACAGAAATAGTTTAAGTGATTTACACCTTGAAGTAGAGTGTGTAAATACTGGATGTATACATAGAGAAATAAGCTTAAAATACAACTATTCGGGAATAAAGATTTTAAAGAAATCTATTGTCAGAGATCTAGCACTTTTAAGTTTTAACTTTCTTGCTAGATTTACAACTAATTAAACTAAATTATGCTAGATACTTAAATTAAAAGTTAAAATAAATTAGCCTAAACTATGCTAGACACTTACATTGTTTGTTGATAAAATAAGCAACTAATATATAGTTTGATTAACAAACTATTTCATTATTTGAATATCCAATGTGTTCAATAATTATGTGAATATTACTTTATTATTTTTTCATTATTTGAATATAATTTTATTTTTATTTATTATTTTAATATAATTTAATTATTTATTTTTTATTGTTTGGATATAATTTGATCACTTGCTTTTTTTTTTTTGAAGATGTCAAATGAAGTGAATGATATGATTTTGGATTCTACAACTAATCAAACACAATTGGCCTCTCAACTTCCTGCATATGATAAGGTAACAAAAAGTGAAACTGTAAATTTCAAAGTGATAAGACGAGCATCTAAGCCATGGTCAGAGGTATGGGACCACTTTACTAAATTTGTTAATGAGGAAGGTAATCATAAAGCTAGGTGTAATTATTGTGACAGAGAATTTTTTGCTGATCCTAGAAAGAATGGAACTACCACTTTAAAGAATTACATGAATTCTTGTAAAAAGCTTCCTCGTGTTAGTGGGGATGATGGTACTCAAACAGAATTGGTGTTGCCGTCAGGAGGAATGGAATCTTTAGGCACTTGGAAATTTAATCAAGATGCTGTTAGAAAAGCTGTAGCTAAAATGATCATTCTAAATGAGTAGCCATTTAGATTTGTGGAGTCGGAAGGATTTAGGCATTGCATGTCAGTTACATGTCCTAGATTTTATGTACCATCACGATGGACAGTTACTAGAGATTGCTATCAGCTTTATATTGATGAAAAGACTCATTTGAAGCAATTCATGAAATCATCTTTTACAAGAGTATCTCTTACCACTGATACATGGACCTCATTACAAAGGGTCAATTATATGTGTCTTACGGTTCACTTCATAGAAAAAGATTGGAAACTAAACAAAAAGATATTAAATTTTTGTCCCATTTCTAGTCACAAAAGTGAAGCTATTGGTAAAGCGGTTGAAAAATAGTTGCGTGATTGGGGGATTGATAAGATTTTTACTGTTACAGTTGATAATGCTAGTTCTAATGATGTTGCAATTGCATATTTGAGGAAAAAATTTAACAATGCTGGAACTAGTATTTTGGGAGGCAAATATCTTCATTTGAGATGCATTGCACATATTGTTAATCTTATTGTTTGTGATGGATTGAAGGAAATGAATGAAACAATTGCTCGTGTTAGAGGGGCAATAAGATATGTGAGACAATCACCTTCCAGGTTAGCTAAGTTTAAAAGTGTATTGTGAATGAACATATTCAAAGTAAAAGTTTATTGTGTTTGGATGTTAGCACTAGATGGAATTCTACTTATTTGATGTTGGATGCAGCTCAAAAGTTTGAAAGGGCATTTGATGCATTTGATGATGTTGATCCTTATTATAGAAGTGAGCTTTTGATGGGAGATGGGGTACCCGATCAAAATGATTGGGCAATTGTTAGGAAGTTTTACCTTTTCTTGCAACAATTTTATGATCTCACCGTGAAAGTTTCAGGTACTTCTTACGTCACATCTAATACTTTTCTTAATGATATATGTGATGTTTATTCCACTTTGCGAGAATGGTAATTAAATCCTGATGTTGAGTTGAATGCAATGGCAAAGAGAATGAAGGATAAATATGATAAGTATTAGGGAAATATAGAGAAGATGAATATGTTGGTTTATATTGCTTCTCTACTTGATCCTTCAAAAAAGTTTTTTTTTGTTGAATATTGCTTCATAAAAATGTATGCTTCTGATGAAGCTTCATTGATGATTAAAAAAGTACAACAAGCAATAGAAGACTTATTTAATGAATACAAAAGAATATTAGAACCTCAGTCTGAGCAAGTTGGTGAAAGTAGTCAAGTGAGCCAAATGTCACAGCCCACCGATGATGAAAGTGGAAATGAAATGACAAAAAAAAAAAGAAAGCTTTAAGTCCAAGTACAAGAGGTATAGGATTAAACATGGCAAAGATGAACATAAATCAAATTGGCTAAATATTTGAGTGAGGAGCTTGATGATGATGATAGTGATGACTTTCATGTTTTAATTTGGTGGAAACTTAATAGCCATAGGTTTCCTATCCTTTCCCATCTAGCTCGTGATGTGTTAGCAATTCCTATATCCACAGTTGCTTCCGAATCTGTTTTTAGCACTGGTGGTCGTGTGCTTTATGCATATAGGAGCTCTTTAACTCCTAAAATTGTGCAAGCCCTTATTTGTGCTCAAGATTGGTTACGTAGATCTTCTAATCTTGATTCATTTCAACCTGAAGATGATTTGATACAGCTTGACAAAATGGATTTAGGTAATATTTACTTATACTATCATTTATTTTTTAAGGATTATTATTTTTTATTTTTTTATTTGTTTAAAGATTACTTTTGTTATTTTTGTTTATATATTTTTAGATTTGTCAAAAATTACCTTAGATCCAGTAATTGATTGAAACAAAGGTGCATGGACCTTTTTGAGGTAATTTCATTATTAATTTCTATGAATATTTACATTTAAAAAATATTTATTGTTTTCAATGACAACTAATTAAAGTTTTAATCTCTTTAACATTTTAGGAAAAAATGAAGGATGTGCACCAAAGTTATGGGGTTCATGTATGAATAATGCTGTTAGAACTTGGAATGTCCTTTAATTAGCTTGTTTTATGTTTTTTTATGAACTTTTATATCAATTTGTCAACTCGGAGTGTTCTTAGCTTGTTTTATGTTTTGTATGAGTTGTTAGCTCAATTTGTCAACTTAAAATGTCTTTTATGTTTTGCACCAAAGTTATGAGATGCATATTTGCTTGATTTGCCTTTTTAAGTTGGCTTGTTGATCCTTGAAAACTTGTTTATCTGTTGAAATGACAATTATTATGTATTGATGGCTTTATGTATTGATGGCTTTGTTGGTTATTTGATATATGTTAGAGTAACACTTTTTAAAACTTATTGTTTAATTTATTTTGATTAAATAAGTTTAAATGAGTATTTATTTGTCTTTTTTCTTGTAAAATATTGTAGAAATTATTAAATTCTTTAGTGATTTAGTTTGAATGGTATGTCAATTTGAGTTTTATTATATTGAATTTGTAGCTAAATAATTATTCAAAATAAGAGAAAAAATGATGAAAAATTCGATTATTTAACCGAACTAATCGAACCGAACCGATTTTTGATCGGTTCGATTAAATCGGTTAGTTAAAATTTTGTTGATCGGTTCGATTATTGATAAAATAAAAATTGATTAATTCGGTTATTGATTTTTTCAGACCGAATTAACCAAATTGACCGACTGCACACCCCTATATATTAATATTTTCTTACAAATTTAACTTGCTCTATTAATATATAAATAATTTCTCTAATTATTTGTGTTTTTCATGTACATGTTTTTCTTTTCTCAAATTTGTGAAATAATAATAAAATATAAAAATATAAAACTCCAGCATAAATTAAAAAATTAATAAAAGATATAAAAAAGTAAAGTAAGGAGACGGGTTAAAGCAAGGAGACGAGTTTAAGTGGGATGAAAAGTAAATATTAATATTACTTGTCAAACTTATAATATAGTCTTTGAAAATTGAAGAAAACAATAAAGGCAAAAATGTTATTTTATATTTTAAAAAATTTATCTATTTTATTTTTCTAGTTTTTTTTTTTGCCTAATTTGGATTAATTGGACAAAGAAGTATTTGACGGAAAGGGAAAGATACTCGACCTGCCTTCCTTTTCTTTATTTTAAAATAATAATATTCAAACAAGAAAAATGTTTCTTTCTTTCCCTAATTTTTTTTTTCTTTCCCTGCTCTCCCTTCCTTTTAATCCAAACAGAAGCTCAAGAACTACTAAACTTTTGATCCAAAAATAAAAAATATATATATAATTTTTATGAATGTAGATCCATCCTTGAATATCTTAATAATTTTTTTCTTAATTAGTACAATGTCCTTAAATTTTGTTTCTAAAGAGTTACACAATCAATTTCACTCAATCAAACGACCAAAATACTCTTTATACAAAATTTATTTTATACTTAAAGCATTTTCATATTTTATTATTTATTAGTAAAATTAACCTATTCATAAGATGCTAATTAAAAAAAAAAATGACATTAGAGCAGAGGATGTAGGATGAGTTTTATTTATTTTTTAATATAAAACTCAAATTAATTGTTTATGGTTTTTTTTTAACTCTTAACCAAATTAAATCAAACCAAATTTACTATTCGATTTTATCTTTCAAATCTAAACCAAATAATCAACATCCCTTCCTCAAGAAATAAATTAACAAACAAAAAAAAAAAGACAAAAGCGAAAAGGAGAGATTATAGGAGTGAAATAAGGACTACTTTTAATTAACAACCAAGGCAACTAAACCCTCGGTAAAACAGAAATATAGTTTCTTTCTAGCGCAAAAGAGAAACTGGCGATTTGTAAATCACGTAGAGTACAATCCAGTGAAACCTAAATCTTAAATCCTAAACCTTAAACCCTTAAATCTTTTTATGAAAACCAAAGAAAACTTTAATCAAGTTCATAGGAATTAAAACCCAAGGTCGGTATTGAGGAAAATTCGCTCATCTCGAAAACATTCAGTGTCTGAAATCCCAATATGAAAAGAAAGTAGTGAGAACAACTATGTTGGGTTGTTTGGGTTGTTCAAGTTAGATTGAGCTAGTTCCAAGGTGTATTTCTTTCTTTTTTTTCTTTTTTTTTTTTATAACTCTTTTGCTCTTAATTTACTATCTTTAATGTTAAAGTTTCAGTCTTTGAATCAATATGATGTTTTTATTCTGCAGAAACCAACTCTGCATAAGAGGTAGTTCCAGGATTTTTTCGAGTTTTAAAGATGTCAACATTCTTCAAAACCATACTATAATTTCATTGGCTATCAGATGTATATCAGGAAATGCGGCTGATCCACACTCATTTACGATTTCTTATCTCATAAACTCTTGTGGGTTGTCTCTAAAATCTGCTTTAGCTCTTTCCAAAAAAGTCCATTTCGAAACCCCACAAAACACCAGACTCTGTTATTAGCTTCTTCAAGAATCATGGCTTCTCACAAACCCAGATCACAAACCTCATTGAAAGATTCCCGGATTTCCTGGTGTGCAATCCTGTGAAAACCCTCTTGCCGAAATTCCAGTTCTTTTACTCTAGGGAAGTTTCAAGTTCTAACCTTCTAAGCATCTTGTTTTCTCGGCCATATGTCTTGAGACGTAGTTTAAATAGATGCATCATTCCTAATTTCAATTACTTCAAGGACTTGACTCACTGTGATGATCATAAGGTTTTTGTAGCCTACAAGCGTTTTCGAGATGTTCTTGAAAGGGATTTCTGGTCCCTTGTTGCTCCTAATCTTGCAGTTCTGCGAGAATGTGGAGTGCCTAAATCAAATATTTTGAGTAAACTTGTTGACCACCCAAGAGTCTTTGCTACAAGACATAAGAAGTTTAGAAGGACTGCGGAAGAAGTGAAAAAACTTGGCTTTAACCCATTAAAGCAAAATTTTCTTGTAGCTCTTCAAGCTTTGGTACAGATGAGCAAATCGATATGGGAAAGAAAATTCAATGTTTTTAAGGAAAAGGGTTGGTGCAATGAAGAGATTGCTTTAGCTTTTGGGAAGTACCCAATCTGCACGATGCTTTCTGAACACAAGATTAAAGTAAGGATGAATTTTTATGTCAACACAATGGGCTTGAAATCTTCATATATTGCAAATCGTCTGCTACTTCTCACATTGACCTTGGAGAAAAGAATTATTCCTCGGTGGCCAGTACTTCAAGTTTTGTTGTCCAAAGGTTTAATCGAGAAAGAAATTGGAGTCCAATGAAAAGAAGTTCCTTGGAAGGTTTGTGAATCCTTATGAGGATTTGCATTTGTTGCAGTTATATGAGGAGAAGCTAGGTGTGTCCAAAAAGATGGTAAAGATGAACAAAACATATAAATTTAACTGTCAATGTTTTAAGGTTTAATCTCGCTGATCTTCTTTTATGCAGCATGATGCATCTGTAGTCTCAACTTTGATTTTTCATTAGGTATTCAGTGAGATTATGAATATTTTGTTAGAAGCTTATGAGTCGGGGCTGAAACTGGACAGAATTATATGCATCTGTCTGTCATTTCTGAGATTTTTAGTCTTTATAATCTGCTCTGTTGGATATTTAACGATGCTATTATTTTAATTTAATATAGTTCACTTATTCATTTCTCTTGCTTGTTCATATATGTCTTTCCTGTAGCTATTGCTCCTTGAGGGATATTCAAGATGAAATGAAAAAGTACCAAGTAGTTCTGATTTTTGGTTAGCTTTATAATGAATAACTGGAGAAATAGTTTCAAAAGGAAAAGCATTATTTCTGCATTTTGAGAGCTGCATCTTCCAGAAAATGTTTAGTTTTCTGCTTTTGCGATAGCTTTATACATGACATTTCCTAGAGGGTTCAAATTACCATGAAGTCGGGGAACATTGTGTGTGTAAGTGTTTAAATTCAAGCCCCATACATCTAGAATATTATCTGCAATCCAAGTAACCTTTCGAAATATTGAAAGTGCAAGTTCTCTTTGGGAAAGCTGGTGTTGACTGTGCCTTTATGGGCAAGTTTCATAGCTTCTTTATTCATATACCAGATTCACTAGCCCTATGCTCGAGCTCAAGCATATTGTATGGTCGATGGTCTACTCACCTACCTTGAACTGGGGTTTCTTATGATCCTGCACTTTGTCAGCAGGTTTTGTAGGTTCATATCTCTGATTCACTTGGCCTATGCTCCACATAAGGTGGCTCAAGCATCATGCCTGATTTTGCTCACCTATTTTCTGATGGGGTTCCTCGTTATAAAAAAAAAATGGTGCTTCATGAGTAACATTCACAATTTTTACTTTGTGAGTATATCCCAACGAAAGCACTTCCAAAATTTTGATGAGGGTGCAAATGGTGTGATGGGGCGTCTATAAATACTTCCAAAATTTAAAGAACAAGGAAAATTTAAAGGAGAATGTTTTCTTGGACACTCAAAATTTTGTTCTAGACACTGCTAAAATTTGAAAAACAATAAAATTTAGAGGCAAATTTTTTCTTTACACTTCCAAAATATTTTTCTGGATATCTTTAACATTTATAAAATTAATAAATTCGTCAATAATATTTTAAATATATTATAAGCATA
The DNA here is from genome assembly GCF_002303985.1 of Durio zibethinus. The sequence continues at coordinate 10,611,595 of NW_019167926.1, read as the reverse complement.
CATTTTTCAAAAAAAAAAAAGATCCATCACTGAACAAGGAATATTCATATCAAATTTATTCCTATTTTGTTGATACAATGTAATCCATCTAATTCCAAAATTGTAAAATGGAGAATATAATGGACAGTAGGTTTTTTTTTTTTTTTTGGGTCACCAGTTTATTTTCAAAATTTGAGTTTAAAATCGTATCGGTGGCTAATAAATAATAAGAATTTTAAATTGCACAATCACGATTAATTAATGTGAAAATTTAGATTTTATAAGCAGAATTAAAGAGTTAATATGTGATCATTTATTAATTAATAATATATGAGATAATTTTACATAAAAAAAATATATAAAAGTAAATTGTTAATCAAATTTAACCAAAGCTAAGCCTAGTGAACACTTTTCCATTAGTTGGGCTGTCCATCAAGTCTATGGGCTTAGAATCATTTATGATGGTCCTAGACAAGGATTATTTAGTTTAAGCTTGCTTAGTTCAGATAATTATATTTTATTTAAATTGAATTCTAAAATTATTTAAAAATATTAAATATTAATATAAAATTATTTTAAAACTTTAATATATTTTTAATAATTTTAAACTTATTCAAGCTTAAATGAATGAATAAATCGACTCTAATTCGAATAATATTTTCAATGTGACAATCAAAATCTGATTCAATATAAAAAAAGTAAAAAATAATTCATATGTATTAAATAGAAATTATATATATTATGAAAATAAAATGATAACGTAAAAAGGAATCATGTGAAAATTAAATACTAAAATTGAAAAAAATTTTGGCCAGAATTTACTTAAGGATTGGGTAATTAAGTTAAATTTAATTCAGAAATTTGAGAATATTAAGGGGGCCAAATAGAAAGAAATAAAAGCATTTTGGCCAAAAAAGGAGAGAAATAAAAACTTGAAAAAAAATTCTAGGGTACAACTTTATATTTGGAAAAGGCCAAAGCCTCCCCGCCGCGCCCCCTGGCTCGTCAAACAGACCCCTTGCAGAAGCCGGAACCGGTGGAAGTGCAACAATGAGTTAAATTCAAAGGTGTGTTGTTTTCCATTACTTTTGTTTGAATTTGCGGATTTTAAAGTTAAAGATTCAGTTTTGGATGATGGGATCCATGTTTTACTCTTTCTGCAAAACACAAATCTACATTAGAGGTGGAATTTCCAGGATTTCACCTACTTCCCAATGTCTCAGCTTTCTTCATAACCTTTCAATGATTACATTAGCTGCTAGATATGTTTCAAGGATTGCTAGCAATGAACAATCTTTTACATCTTCTTACCTCATAAACTCTTGTGGGTTCTCTCCAGAATCTGCTTTATCAATTTCCAAAATAGTCCACTTTAAAAGCCCCCAAAAGCCTGACTCTGTCATTAGCTTCTTCAAGAACCATGGCTTTTCACAAATCCAAGTCAGAAACCTCATTAAAAAACGACCCAAATTGCTTTTGCGGGATCCTGACAAAATCCTTTTGCCTAAATTTCAGTTCTTTTACTCCAAAAGGATTTCAACCTCTGACCTCGCAAGAATCCTGTCTTCAAACCCACATGTGTTGGAATATGATTTAGATAACCGCATCATTCCCAGTTTCAATTTCTTCAAGGATTTAACTCACTGTGATGATGATAAGGTTTTTCTAGCCTACAAGAATTTGTCAGGCATTCTTACACGTAATTTGCAGTCCGTTTTTGCTGCTAATCTTGCAATTCTGCGAGAAATTGGGGTGCCTGAATCAATTCTTTTGGCTAAACTTGTTGTCCACCCAAGAATCTTTGCTCAGAATCATGATAAGTTTAGAAGAACTGCAGAAGAAGTAATGAAATTGGGTTTTAGACCCTCAAAGCAACTTTTTCTTGTAGCTCTTCAAGCTTTGATACAAATGAGCAAACCAACATGGCAAAGGAAATTCAATGCTTTTAAACAATGGGGTTGGTCTGATGAAGATATTATTTCTGCTTTTGAGAAGTATCCAAGGTGCATGATTCTCTCTGAGCGCAATGTCACAGCAACAATGAACATTTATATCAACACAATGGGCTGGAAATCTTCAGATATTGTAAACTCTCCGGTTCTTCTTTCATATAGCTTGGAGAGGAGAATTATCCCTCGGTGTTCAGTTCTTCAAGCTTTATCATCCAAAGGTTTGATTGAGAAATCCAGTGTTTATTCTATGGTGTATACTGAAAAGGAGTTCCTCCAAAGGTTTGTGACCCCTTATGAGGATCCTTATTTATTGAAACTATATGAGGAGAAGCTAAGCCTTTCAGATTAGATAGTATGATGTAGATGCTAAAACTGAACCAATGTGAACTTGCCCATCATTTTTGAAGGACAAGTTTATCTCTGTAATCTTCTTTTGTCTAGCATTGATATCTGATACAATATTGGTTTAACATTTTTTATCCATTTATTGTTCAGTGAAGTGATGAACTATCTTTTCCACATCTGTGCTTAATTTTACTATGCTTGCCTTTTAAATTTCATGAGGAATAGTGGCTGAAATTAGGATCTGCCTTACAATCTGGACAGACTGGTATTGATGATCTTGCCTTATATGAGATATGCTGGTGCTACCTTTGTTATTCATGAATGCAATTTCTTTTTTGGCTGTATATGCCTTCCTTGAAAGATAGTCAAGATGGAGATCAAAAGCATGAAATAATTGTTGTTTTCAACTTAGCTGCTTATTGTTTGCAGTGGAAAAGCTTTGTTTCCTTGTAAAAGGTGCATACAAATGCATCTTTGAGTGCTGCTTCTTGCTGAAAATTTCAGTCCATTGTCCCTATCTGAATGGAAAATTATTATGAATTATCAAATTCCATAAACTCTAGATGTTTTTGTGAGCCTAAACTTCAAATTTATGTCACATCTGATATCTTCATTTAAATATTGTCTGATATCTTCAACTCACTAGAGCAGCTCAGTTATTAAGCTGGAGTGCAGTGCACCTTGTTGGCAAGCTTCATAACTTTGTATCCCAAATCAACATTCTGCAGCATTTACTTATCACCTTTGGTTATTGTCCAGAAAATAATGTACTCACACAAATACAATTAACAGTTTTTCAATCAAAAGGGCATAATCTTTGTTAGACTTTCATCAGGGATTAGGAGACTCTTAGCCGTACAAACTTGAAAAGTGCTCGGGACTATCAAACTTAGTCCTGTTTTGCTCTAGTTTTGCTAATGTAGTAGTGTAAATAAAAGCCGTAATCATAAGTTCCATAGTTTGGATTATGAAGCTGAATTGCCTGATGCCATGATCTGATTCTTAGGTATGATGAGAAGAGAGTTTGAACATAAAACCTTTTGGTGGAAATAGTATTACTTCTCAGTATGATAGATATCAAAAGCATTCTTGATTTATTCAATGTGGGAACAGGGCTCATTGAATGGGGTTATTGTACCAGTCACCTGATGGAAGTAAAGCATAAAAGATGAAGAAAGCGAGACCTATGGTGTAACACGGTTACACGATGGAATTAAACAGATAAAAGAATGCCATGCAACTTTTACAAAGACAAGATCGATTTCAGTAGCAATAGATGACATATGGTCTTGCAAGGAAGAAAGAAAATAAATTGAAGATTATTTGAACTACACGAAAGAGCAACAATTTATGGTAGATTCCTGTTACTCACAATGGCGGTTGGCGTTGGAGGAAGGTGCTGAAGTTAAGAGCTGTTGCCTTCACCTTTATTATAACAGATTGGTGAAAAGGTTTGGGTTTATTCTGGTGCTAAATACTTCTGCTAAACAACTCGAAATGCAACTGGACAAACTTCAAAACTAAGTTCAGGTAGTTTATCCAGAGTCACCTTTAAAAAGTAATATCAGTAGATTTGAGGTTCAAATTTTAGTTTAAATCTCAGATTTTGTAATATCTTTTCCTATCTTTAGACTGCAATCTTAGTGAAAAAAAAAAAAAAAAAAAAAAAGGCACCAAGGCATGGCAATAAGAGTCTTGGAATATCCTCCTTTCTATTGATTCTCAATTGCTCCGAGAGCATATTTATGTCTAGTGGAGGGAAGAAACAGACGACTTGACGGAGGTGTAGCCAATACCATAACTGCATTGTTTGATCGTTCTATTCGGATTTGACTCAGTAGTATCAAAGCTATTGCAGGGGATTCATAAGTCAATAAAGATCTTTGTATAGCCAAGGGGTTAGATGACAGAATATTTGCCTAAGCTTTTTTTTTTTTTTAATGTATTTGACTTTGTAACTGCCTGCAGTTTATAACATTGTAACAGGTTTACATTTTTAGAGTCAAAGGGAAACTAGCGACAGTGCCTTCTGCAGGTCGTAGGCCATCAACAATCAGAATAATGCCTCATGAAACTAACAAAAATGAAGCACTTAACAGCACATAGCAGCCAACGACACCAATCTCATTAAAATATTCTCCATCCACATTACATTGGAAGTTGCGCCTTGTCACAATGGTGGGATGCAAGAAATCAGGGTCTATTTCTAAGGATCCTTGAACGGTGGTGAAGTTGTTTTCGTTGAAATTGAAAATATTAATTAGTGATATTAGATGAGATTAAGTATTATAGTAATGAGGTTAAAATCAGTTATAAAAATATATTTGGATACAAACGTAAACAATAAAATTCTTCATTTTTACATTAAAATAGTTTACCATCCAAGCGTTCAGTGAATTTATTGAACCCTTCTTCCTCTAATCTCTGACTGGAAGGTAATTGGGTCAACTGCACTACAAGTTGCTATTCAAGTCACTTTGGTGTATTTAACCACCAAAATGACCTTGAACTTCAGCACATTGGAGGATTGGTGAAATCCCAAATAATTTAAACCAATATCTTATTCGAAATTGAAATTTTTTGGCCGTTTTTTTAGTTTATGAAATTTTTATAATTTAAATTTTAATGATTAAAATTAATAAAATTTAATATTTTATTAATAAATCAATAGATAACATAATTATCACTTTTTTTTTTTTTTACATTTTTCACATAAAGTCATAACCTCAATTTTCAAATCTATTACATATATTAAAAGCTATCCCTAGTATATATTGAGGGGACAATTAAGAAATGTAAAAAACAAAAAAATTAAAGGTAATTTTGGGAAGACTTCTTCTCCAGAAGCTTTTCCCAGTTTCACATTTTCGATTTTTTTTTCTATTCTTCTTTATGATACTATTTTTGCTCTTGGTAATTGTTTTTTTCTCTTCTTTTTCTAAGCATTTAATTGAAAAATTATTTTGAGCTTTTTTATTTTACTTTTTTTTATGATTCAAAGTTAAATCAAAAGGTTAAAATTTTTGGATGTATCAATCGGTTAAAATATAAGTAAAAAAAAACTCACTTGGAAATGATGAAGAATAGTAATAGGTTGAGAGAGGTGAGTTGAACTGACGAGTTGAGCTTAGCTGAACTAGAATGAGAGAGTAGGAGTGGAATCTGAATCGGTAAGTTTTTGTTAAGTTGTGTTTTTTATGCAATTTTTTTTTGTAGGTATTGACTTGATTTGTTTCTGACATGCAATTCATGTTTGATATACTATTTTCCTTTTTTTTTTTTTGGTTTTGTTTATTTTTCTTTTACATATCTTTATCCACTTCAAATTGTTAATTTTCTTTTACATCACCATTATTAATTTTAATTTGATGTTTTAAAAATACATATCGTAAAATTTGGATATGCATTGAGAAACTATGTGAACAGCTTTATGCATTTTCTTTTTAAGAGTCCCCATATATCCTATAATTCTCTAAGTCCACCAATAAGTATGCTTCCTAAAATTCATTAGTAATGTTCTTCTTGGATTTGCTATATATTTTTTGTTCCTTTGTTGAACTAATTACATTTTTTTTTATCTTGGTATATTGTTGTAGGTACATATATTCTTTGTGTTGCAATAACAAGTATATTTAAGTTTTAGCTTTATATTTGCATTTGCATATATAAATTGAGCAATATGCCAATATATATTTAAGTTCTCAAGTTAAAGAAAAAAGAAATTAAATGAGCCTATTAGATCATACAAGTTTATGTTTAATTTCAAAGCTAAAGTTTTTTCCAACTCTCCTAAGATCATGCTCGTAAGGGTCTCACTTCTTAAAAATTCTAGTATTATCCAAAATGTAAGTTGATACTTATTGGTTTAACTCTATTGATGTGGTTGAGAGTGTATGAAAAGAAAAAAAATTTACAATCTTTCTGTTAAAAAATCTACAAAATAGCACAACTATGAATTTAGTGAATATTATTAATAATTCAAAGGATGATAGTTGAGCTAATAACATGTGTGGTCCTTAAATTTTGGGCTAAATTTTATATTGGTCCCTAAACTTTGAAAAGTTCTAATTGAATTCTTAATTGCCTAAACATATGTTAATGTGGTCTCTCCATCTGCTGGACCATCTAAATTGACGATAAATCATACATGGTAACGGATTACGTGGAATTTTTTATGGTTTTTAAATAAATCATAAACTAGAAATGACAAAAGACTAACAAACAAACTTTGACTAGACAAAAACAAAAAAAGACTAAAAAAATAGTAAATTTTACTATAAAAGAAAGAAGAATTTTCATTTTTTTTTGTTTTCTTTGCTCTAAATTGAAGGCCCTGGATTTTAAGGGAGGGAAAGTTTGACAAAAAGAAGATGAGAAGAGTTAATAGTATTGCAGGGGAACAAAATGAAAGCATGTTTATTTGTAGATAGTGATTTTATTTTTGAAGAAGAGAAGCATCTCACTATTCTCAAAACCTTTTTTTCTTCACCAACGATGGCTTCATTATTAATGATCGTAAAGGCCTTTTAGTCTTTTGAGTCGATTTGTATGGCCCTAACCCTCGTGAATGGATGCTCATGGAAAATTCTTACTTATTGTGAGAAAAATGGTATATATTTTTTTAATTTGAATGATTTGGCTTTGAATTATGTTTTGTGAAATGCGAAAAAAATGAATTTTTTGTAATGGGTTCTTTTTATGATCTGATTTGGATAAATAGGTATAGATTTGATTTTCATATAGTTTAAGAAGCTTTGATAACTCATTCATAGAGGGTTTTGAATTCTAAGTCAACTCGCTCATATACTTTTTCTTATTTACTTGGTGTTCATTTTTTGTAATAAAAATGTGCTAAATTACCAATTTTAGTTAAACCCGAAAAATTGCAAAAGTTTCTTTTTTTTTTTTAGTTGGTTTACTTTTTTAATGGATGTTGCAAATTGTTTAGATCAAAGCTACCAAAATTTCACGTAATAAAAGTTTGGATCTAGGGTTAATGATATTAGACAAGAAGAAGAAGATAAGGGTTAAAAAATTTCACGTAATAAAAGTTTGAAATAATGTGTCATGCCACATAAGATTTACTATCAATTTAGATGATTCAACAAAAAGAAGGATCACATTGACACACATTTGGGCAATTGAGGACTCAATTAGAACTTTTCAAAGTTTAAGGATCAATATAGAATCTAGCCCAAAGTTTAGAGACCATGCGTGCTATTAACTTATGATAGTTTATTAAAAGGCAATGTTAAAAAACCGTTGAATTCAAACTTGGATTTTACAAAGTTGACAACATTTCAAAGAAGAATTTTGAAAAACCTGCCTTAACTTCTAATTCTTTCATTTTTTTCATATGCCTTTACTTCCTTTTATGACCAAATAGGCAAGCCCCTTTTGAACTTTTCTTATTTTCCTCATTTGTTATGCTCGTAAAAGCCACATTTTATTTGTGCTCCTTTTCATGTAAATGGGCCTAATAATAAGCTATATTGTGAGCTTTATTTGGATCTCTAAATGGATTTATGTAACAGGCTATTTATGGATCATAATTAAGTTATGAATTAAGCCCATAATTATAAATGGCATTTTTAATTGGCTTTTAAAAAAAATTTAATTAGTTTTTTTAATTTTTTTATTAATTCCAAAGCTCATTTGGTGATCACCTTGGGCTTTTAATTGGACTAGAAATTGGGTTCCTTAAAATCAACCATTTTTATCTTCATTTTGGTATTTCATAAAACGAGCCTAATTTAACGATGTTAGACCATTTTGGATAAAATTAGGTGTTTACACTTACATTTCCTAAGTCAACAAAATTCAGGAATCATGCTTTTCTCTTCAATTTCACTTTCTCTTTTGGAATATAAGAATTTGTGAATCAAATGCTCTCTAAGAGTAGTTTTATGAATCAACTAAGTTTTAGGTTCGATAATATATAGCTTTGCTAATATGTGAGGTTGTTTATTTAGCTTCAAAATGATGGTTTTCTTGTTTCTTGACTCTTCGAAGGTGTCAATTTTTATTTAATAAATTAATTATCAAAATGGTTAAAATACAAGAGACTCAAATAAGTATATAAGCATAGATACCTAATTTTGTCCAAACAAATTTGGTTAATTGTAAAACTTTTAGAATCCAACCCAATTTGAATCTAACATTTCTTTAATTTTAATAGCTTTTTAAAATTGATTTATCACTAATTTGACCCAAAATGTCACGGGGTCAAATTTGATCAAACTCGATCAAATGAAGTTAAACTTGATCAAAATCGATCAAGATCAATCAAATTGGATTAAATTGGGGTCAATTTTCAAAATTAAAAACAAAATGGGATTAATAGGGCTTGAGATTAATATTTTGTGATTTTAGCGCACTAAAACTTTGATTGCACTTCAAGAAGGATAAATTACCAAAATGCCATTCAAGCGTATTTTTGTAATTTTACTTTTTCAAAGTTGGATTTTTGTAAAACTTTCAGATTATGTTTTTATAATATTTCATGATTTTTGATATATCAAAAATCACGAAATATTATAAAACTGATAACATCACGAGATATATGAAATTATCAAAATACCCTTAGGGGTAATTTAGTAAATTAACCATCTCGAGCTTTATTTCACGAAATGCTCCACATCATGGTTTTATATTATTTTATGATTTTTGGCCACTAAAAACTTTTATCACAAATTGAAAGATATGGAATTACTAATTTAGTAAATTAACCATCCCGAGCTTTATTTCACGAAATGCTCTATATCATGGTTTTATATTATTTTATGATTTTTTGCCACTAAAAACTTTTATCATAAATCGAAAGATATGAAATTACTAAAATGCCCTTAAAAATATTTTTTTAATTTGACCTTCTTGAGGTCAATTTCGTGAAATGCTCCAAATCATATTTTTATATTATTCTATGATTTTTGATGTATTAAAAACTTTGATCACACATCAAAAGATGTAAAAATACTAAAATACCCTTAAAAGGTATTTTTATAATTTGACTTTTTCGAAGTCGATTTTTTACAAAACTTTTATATCTTAATTTCATAGTATTTAAAATTTTTTATGCTTTAAAATCACAAAATGAAGAAGGAAAAATTGTTTTCTAAGAAAATTGCATAAAAGATGAAAACTTTTCTAATGGAGGTAAAATGATCTTTTCATCTGGCCTATGCTTCACATAAGGTGGCTCAAGCATCCTACTTGAGTTTGCTTACTTATTTTCTGATGGGGTTTCTTGTTATAAAAAAAAAGGTGCTTCATGAGTAACATTCATAATTTTTACTTTGTACGTATATCCTAACGAAAAACACTTTCAAAATTTTGATAGGGATGCAAATGGTGTGATGGGGCATCTATAAATACTTCAAAAACTTAAAGAACAAGGAAAATTTAAAGGAGAATGTTTCTAGACACTCATAAATTTTGAAAAACAATAAAATTTAGAGGCAAATTTTTTCTTTACACTTCCAAAATATTTTTCTGGATATCTTTAATATCTATAAAATTAATAAATTTGTCGATAATATTTTAAATGTATTATAAGTAGACATTAAAAAAAAAAAATTGGATCCATCACTGAACAAGGAATATTCATATCAAATTTATTCTTGTTTTGTTGATGCAATGTAATCCATCTGATTCCAAGATTGTGAAATGGATAGAATATAATGGACAATAGTTTTTTTTTTTTTATCACCAGTTTGTTTACAAATTTTGAGTTTAAAATGGTATCGATGGCTAAAAAATAATAAGAATTTTAAATTACACAACCACGATTAATTAATGTGCAAAATTTAGATTTTATGAGCAGAATTAAAGAGTTAATATGTAGTCATTTATTAATTAATAGTGTATAAGATAATTTTACATAAAAAAAATAAAAATAAATTGTTAATCAAGTTTAACCAAAGCTAGGCCTAGTGAAGACTTTTCCATTAGTTGGGCTGTCCATTAAGTAGGTGGGCTTAGAATGATTTATGATGGGCCCTCGATAAGGATTATTTAATTTAAATTTGCTTAGATCAGATAATTATTTTTTATTTAAATTGATTCTATAATTATTTAAAAATATTGAATATTAATATAAAATTATTTTAAAATTTTAATATATTTTGAATAATTTTAAACTTATTCAAGCTTAAATGAATGAATGAATTGAGCCTAATTCGAATAATGCTTTTAAAGTGACAACTAAAATCCGATTCAATATAAAAAAGGTAAAAGATAATTTATATATATTAAATAAAAATTATATATATTATGATAATAAAATTATAATGTAAAAAGGAATCATGTGAAAATTAAATATTAAAATTGAAAAAAAATTGAACAGAATTTATTTAAGGATTGGGTAATTAAGTTAAATATTAATTCAGAAATTTGAGAATATTAAGGGGGCCAAATAGAAAGAAATAAAAGCTTTTTGGCCAACAAAAGAAAGCAATAAAAACTTGAAAGAAAATTCTAGGGTACAACTTTATATTTGGATATGGCCAAAGCCTCCCCGCCTCGCCCCCTGGCTCGTCAGGCAGACCCCATGCAGAAGCAGGAACTGTGGGAGTGCAACGAGTTAAATTCAAAGGTGTGTTGTTTTCCCTTACTTTTGTCTGAATTCGCGGATTTTAAAGTTAAAGGTTCAGTTTTGGATGATGGGATCCATGTTTTACTCTTTCTGCAAAACACAAATCTACATTAGAGGTGGAATTTGCAGGATTTCACCTACTTCCCAATGTCTCAGCTTTCTTCAAAACCTTTCAATGATTCCATTAGCTGCTACATATGTTTCAAGGATCGCTAGCAATGAACAATCTTTTACATCTTCTTACCTCATAAACTCTTGTGGGTTCTCTCCAGAATCTGCATTATCAATTTCCAAAATAGTCCACTTTAAAAGCCCCCAAAAGCCTGACTCTGTCATTAGCTTCTTCAAGAACCATGGCTTTTCACAAACCCAAATCAGAAACCTCATTAAAAAAAGACCCAATTTGCTTTTGCGCCATCCTGACAAAACCTTTTTGCCTAAATTTCAGTTCTTTTACTCCAAAAGGATTTCAAGCTCTGACCTCGCAAGAATTCTGTCTTCAAACCCACATGTGTTGGAATATGATTTGGATAACCGCATCATCCCCAGTTTCAATTTCTTCAAGGATTTAACTCACTGTGATGATGATAAGGTTTTTCTAGCCTACAAGAATTTGTCAGGCATTCTTACACGTAATTTGCAGTCTGTTTTCGCTCCTAATCTTGCAATTCTGCGAGAAATTGGGGTGCCTGAATCAATTCTTTTGGCTGAACTTGTTGTCCACCCAAGAATCTTTGATCAGAATCATGATAAGTTTAGAAGAACTGCAGAAGAAGTAAAGAAATTGGGTTTTAACCCCTCAAAGCAATTTTTTCTTGTAGCTCTTCAAGCTTTGATGCAAATTAGCAAACCAACATGGGAAAGGAAATTCAATGCTTTTAAACAATGGGGTTGGTCTGATGAAGATATTATTTCTGCTTTTGAGAAGTATCCAAGGTGCATGATTCTTTCTGAGCACAATGTCACAGCAACAATGAACTTTTATGTCAACACAGTGGGCTGGAAATCTTCAGATATTGCAAACTGTCCGATTCTTCTTTCATTTAGCTTGGAGAGGAGAATCATCCCTCGGTGTTCGGTTCTTCAAGCTTTATTATCCAAAGGTTTGATTGAGAAATTCAATGTTTATTCTATGATGTACACTGAAAAGGAGTTCCTCCAAAGGTTCGTGATCCCTTATGAGGATCCTTATTTATTGAAACTATACGAGGAGAAGCTAGGCCTTTCAGATTAGATGGTATGATATAGATACTAAAACTGAACCAATTTGAATTTGCCTGTCAGTTTTGACGGATAAGTTTATCTCTCTAATCTTCTTTTGTCTAGCATTGATATGTTATACAATATTGGTTTAACTTTTTTTATCCGTTAATTGTTCGGTGAAGTGATGAACTACCTTTTCCACGTCTGTGCTTAATTTTACTATGTGTGCCTTTTAAAGTTCATGAAGAATAGTGGCTGAAATCAGGATATTTCTTACAATTCGGACAGACTGGTATTAATGATCTTGCCTTATACGAGATATGCTGGTGCTACCTTTGTTATTCATGAATGCAATTTCTTTTTTGGCTATATACGCCTTCTTTGAAAGATGGTCAAGATAGAGATTGAAAGCATGAAATAATTGTTGTTTTCAACTTAGCTGCTTATTATTTGCAGTGGAAAAGCTTTATTCCCTTGTAAAGGGTGCATACAAATTCATCATCAAGTTCTGCTTTGCCAGAAAATTTCAGTCCATTATCCTTATCTGAACATAACATTATCATGAATTGTCAAATTTCCATGAGCTCTAGATGTTTTTGTTAGCCTAAACTTCAAATTTATGTCATATCTGATGTCTTCGTTTAAATATTGTCTGATATCTTCAGCTCACTAGAGCAGCTCAGTTATTAAGCTGGAGTGCAGTGCACCTTGTTGGCAAGCTTCATAGCTTTGTATCCGACTTCAACATCCTGCAGAATTAACTCTTCACCTTTCCTTATTGTCCCAAAAACAATGTACTCACACAATACAATTAATAGTTTTTCAATCAAAAGGGCATAACCTTTGTTAGACTTTCATCAGGGATGAGGAGACTTCTCTGTACAAACTTGGAAAGTGCTTGTAACTATCAAAATTAGTCCTGTTTTGCTTGAGTTTTGCTAATGTAGTAGTGTAAATAAAAGCCGTAATCATAAGTTCCATAGTTTGGATTATGAAGCTGAATTGCCTGATGCCATGATCTGATTATTAGGTATGATGAGAAGAGAGAGTTTGAACATAAAACCTTTTGGTGGAAGTGGTATTACTTCTCTGTATGATAAATATCTAATGCATTCTTGATTTATTCAATGTGGGAACAGGGCTCACGGAATGGGGTTATTGTACCAGTCACCTGATGGAAGTAAAGCATAAAAGATGAACAAAGTGAGACCTATGGTGTAACACGGATACCCGATAGAAATAAACAGATAAAAGAATGCCATGCAACTTTTACAAAGACGATTGATTTCAGTAGCAATATGATGACATGGTCTTGCAAGGAAGAAAGAAAATAAATTGAAGATTATTTGAACTACACGAAAGAGCAACAATTTATGGTAGATTCCTGTTACTCACAAGGGTGGTTGGCGTTGGAGGAAAGTGCTGAAGTTAAGAGCTGTTGCCTTCACCTTTATTATACAACAGATTGGTGAGAAGGTTTGGGTTTATTCTGGTGCTAAATACTCCTGTTAAACACACTCGAAATGCAACTGGACAAAACACAGAACTTAGTTCAGTTAGTTTATCCAGAGTCACCTTTAAGCAGTAATATCAGTAGATTTGAGGTTCAAATTTTAGTTTAAATCTCAGTATTTGTAATATCTTTTCCTATCTTTAGATTGCAATCTTAGTGAAAGAAAAAAAAAAAGGGCACCAAGGCATGGCAATAAGACACTTGGAATATCCTCCTTTCTATTGATTCTTAATTGCTCCTAGAGCATATTTATGTCTTGTGGAGGGAAGAAACAGACGACTTGCCGGAGGTCTAGCCAATACCATAACTGCATTGTTTGATCGTTCTATTCGGATTTGACTCATTAGTATCAAAGCTATTACAGGGGATCCATGAGTCAATAAAGATCGTTGTATGGCAAAGGGGTTAGATGACAGAATATTTGCCAAAGCTTTTTTTTTTTTTTTTTAATGTATTTGACTTTGTAACTGCCTGCAGTTTATAACATTGTAACAGGTTTACATTTTTAGAGTCAAAGGGAAACTAGCGACAGTGCCTTGTGCAGGTTGTAGGCCATCAACAATCGGAATAATGCCGCATGAAACAAACAAAAATAAAGCACATACAGCACATAGCAGCCAACGACACAAATCTCATTAAGCTCTTCTCCATCCACATTACGTTCGAAGTTGCGACTTGTCACGATGGTGGGATGCAAGAAATCAGGGTCTATTTCTAAGGATCGTTGAACGGTGGTGAAGTTGTTTACGTTGAAATTGAAAATATTAATTAGTGATATTAGATGAGGTTAAATATTATAATAATGAGATTAAAATCAATGATGAAAATATTTTTGAATACAAATGTAATGTAAACAATGAAATTCTTCATTTTTACATTAAAATAGTTTACTGTCCAAGTGTCTAGTGAATTCATTGAATCCTTCTTCCTCTAATCTTTGACGGGAAGGTAATTGGGTCAACTGCACTACAAGGTGCTATTCAAGTTCACTTTGGTGTAGTTAACCACCAAAATGACCTTGAACTCCACCACATTGAATGAGTGGTGAAATCCCAACTAATTCTAAACCAATATTTTACTCAAAATTGAAATTTTCAGGCCCTTATTTTAGTTTATGAAATTTTTATATTTAAATTTTGATCCTTAAAATTAAATTTTTTTATATTTTATTAATAAATTAACAGATAATGTAATTATTGCTTTTTTTTATTTTTTTACATTTTTCACATAAAGTCACAACTTCAATTTTCAAATCTATTACATATTTAAGAGTTATTCCTAGTATATATTAAGGGGACAACTAAGTAATGTAAAAAAAAATTTTTTTAAGGTAATTTTGGGAAGGCTTATTCTTTGGAAGTTTTTCCCAACTTCTTATTGTTGATTTCTTTTCTATTCTTCTTTACGATGCTACTTCGCTCTTGATAATTGTTTTTTTTCTCTTCTTTTTCTAAGCATTTAATTGAAGAATTCTTTCGAGATTTTTGTTTATTAACTTATTATCATTCTATCTTGATCCCTTAGATGTTTAAGCTTTTATGATCTAAAAAATCTATCATGAAAATGGTCTTGATAGTTGGCCTCATCAGAAGGGAGCCCCTTTCATCTATTTATGATTTTAGTTTTTTTTTTATGATTCAAAGTTGTTAGCTTTTAAAGTGAGATGGTGATCCAAGAGAGAGAGTAAATTAGATTTCTCCAAGTTATTTTCCAAAATTAGATTTCAAAATAATTGAATGAAAAATTAAAATCAATATCAAAATATGATGCAAATGACAACAATTGATATATCTAGAAGCAAGTATAATCAATAATGAAAATTAAGAGATAAGGATAGAGAAATTAAACACAAAGATTTATTGAAGTTTGGTCATTCTCCATAAGCCACATATATCCTTTCTTCTTGGTTGTCTACACTAAGACTTCAATCAACTAATCTTGAATTGAAAAAATAGCCCTATATTTTTCTCTCTAAGGCTTAAGATAGAAACCTCTATCTTTTGTAGTGTTTTATCGAATATCACTACAAAGCTCTCAAGAGGATACCTCACATCTTGTTTTTTTTCACTTTCGTATATTCAAGGTAATTTTGCAAACAATAGAACAACTTATCTAAGGCTAGGTATTTGCTAAGTTTAAGAACAAGGTAATGATGAATGAACAACAAATATGATTTGGATACAATAAATACAAAGATATTGACTTTAAAGCTTTAAAACTCTTGACTTCTTTAAGAGAATGAATATATGGCTTGTTTGATCTTACTCTCTTTATTTATCAATCTTGGTGTGTTGGAATGCTCAATTTATAGAGGAATTGAAGAACTAGCCTTTGAGGATAGTTTGGAGTTGAAACAAAACATCAAAGCTTGAAAAACTAATCGTTGGTGCTTTTTTAGGCGTAGGGGATCAATCTTGTGCCTTACTTGATTGATCATTTCTTGTAAGGAATTGATCCCTTTTGGTATTTTTCAAATCTATTTTATTTTTTTAAGAAAAATCAATCAATCCATTACAAGAGAAGATCTATTAGTTTAGCCAAGGGATCGATCCTGTAACCCAGGGGATCAATTCGGTCAAGCTAGGTAGTTGTCTCCTATTTTGCATTCTTCTCACTAATTTGATCATATCTTGAGTTATAATTTCAAATAAAAAACTATTTAAAGATTTAGAAACTAGACTTAAAGGATTTTCTATCCTTATAAAATTCATCACCTAATTCATTGTATTTGAATTATAGTGAATTTTTAAATCTACCCTTTGTGTAGTTTTTAGACAATTACAAAGTATCTAGTAAAAATTTAAAAACTTTTCTTCGAAAATTTGAATTTTGATTTTGTTTGATCCATTAGAAAGTAGACTCAAAGAGCTTTCCAATCATATAAAATTCAAATATTAAAACTTTGTAAATTAATATAAAAAATAAAATAAGTTCAATATTAGAAAACTTTGTTCTTGTAAAACAACTTTCTTAAGTTAAACTATTTCTCAAAACCAATATTATCAAAATTGTATTGAGTCCAAAATGAATAAGTTCACTTTAAAAACAATAATCGGACTTTCATTAACCTTAAATAAATAATATTTAAAGATAGTTTTGATTTGAGAAATAAGAAAACATAAAGAAAGATTTGTTTAAACTTTGAAAATCATATTATTTATTTAGTACCAAAATAATAAAACTTAAGAACATGTACTAAATAAATATTTTTTAAAATCTTGATCAAGCTTATTTAGCTTAATATTTTATCATTTCAAAATAAGGATCAATTTAAGACTAATAAAAGTTAAATCAAAAGGTTAAAAAATTTAGAAGTATCAATCGGTTAAATATAAAAAAAAATCACTTGGAAATGGTGAAGAATAGTAGTAGGTTGAAAAAGGTGAGTTGAACCAATGAGTTGAGCTTAGCAGAACAAGAAGGAGAGAGTAAGAGTAGAATTTGAATCGGTGAGTTTTTGTTAAGTTGTGTTTTCTTATGCATGTTGTTTTGTGGGTTTTGAATTGATTTGCTTCGAACATACAATTCATGTTTGATGTACTACTTTCTTTTTTTGGATTCTGTTGATTTTTCTTTTACATTTCTTTATCCACTTCAAATTGTTAATTTTATTTTATGTCACCATTATTAATTTTAATTTGATGTTTTAAAAATACAATTTGTCAAATATGGGATATGCATTAAGAAGCTATATGGACAACTTTTTGAATTTCCCTTTTAAGGGTTCCCATATATCCTACAATTCTTTAAGTCCACCAGCAAGTATGTTTCCCAAAATTCATTAGTAATGTTCTTCTTGGATTTGCCACATATTTTTGTTCTTTTGTTGAACTAATCACATTTTTTTTTGTCTTGGTATGTTGTTACAGGTATGTATATTCTCTGTGTTGCAATAATAAGTATATTTAAGTTTTAGCTTTATATTTGCATTTGTATAAATAAATTGAGCATTATGTCAATATATATCCAAGTCCTTAAGTTTAAGAAAAAAGGAAATTAAATGGCCTATTAGATCATACAAATTTATGTTTAATTTCAATGTTAAAGGTTTTTCCAACTCTCATAAAATCATGCTTGCAAAAGTCTTACTTCTTAAGAATTCTGGTATTACCTAAAATGTATGTTGATACTCATTGGTTTAACTCTATTGATGTGGTTGAGAGTGTATAGGAAGGAAAAAAATTGACAATCTTTCTATTAAAAAATTTACAAAATCGCACAACTATGAATTTAGTGAATATTATCAATAGTTCAAAGGATGATAATTGAGTTAATAGCACGTGTGGTTCCTAAATATTGGGCCAGGTCTTATATTAGTCTCTAAACTTTGAAAAGTTCTAATTGAGTTCTTAATTGTCTAAATATGCGTCAATGTGGTCCCTCCGTCTATTGAACCATTTAGATTGACGGTAAATCTTACATGGCAACAGATTATGTGGAATTTTTTATGGTTTTTAAATAAATCATAAAACAAAAATTACAAAAGATTAAAAAATAAACTTTAACCAAACAAAAACAAAAAGAACTAAAAAAATAGTAATTTTTACTATGAAAGAGAGAAAAATCTCCATTTTTTTTTTTGTTTTCTTTACTCCAAATTAAAGGCCCTGAATTCCAAAAGAGGGAAAGTTTGGACAAAAAGAAGATGAGAAGAGTTAATAGTATTGTAGGGGAAAAAAATGAAAACATGTTTAGTCATAGATGGTGATTATTGTTGTAACGGTTTTAGAGCCATCCGAAAAATTGGAGTCACCACCAATCTTTTTTGGCTAGGTGTGACTAGCCACTTATTAAAATTTATCTTTTTAATAAGATTTTAAAATTAATTAAAATTTATTAAGAAGATGATTTTATGGTCTGCGAAATAGTTGAGTTCGGAAGTCGGTTACTTGTGGAAAAGATTAGCACCCCCACAGCGCCTGTTTAAAAATGGTGCTAATTAACTATATGTTATCCATTAATTTTCATAAAAATAATTTTATTTTCGGTGTATGAAAAAATAAATTTCTTGATTTTTTATTTATTGAAAATTAGTTTTTTTTAGTTATATTTTTTAAAAAAAAGTCTATTACTCAAATTTTATTTGAGAAAAAATAAATTAGAACCTTTGTATTGAAATAATTCCTAAAATGTTTCAATACGTTGGTAACATTGAAAGAACTCCTTCTCATCTAGAGATTTCTTAGGTATCACTTCTCGAAATATCTTAAAATCTCATCATCGGAGGCTTAAATTTATTTTTCGTAAAAAATTATGCCATGCATGCAATGCAAATGATAATATGTTAATGCACACATTATATATATTTTTTTATTTAGAAATTTTATTATTTTTTTATCATTATTTTTATTTAAAAAGTGAAAAAAAGAGAAATTTTATTATATTGAAGATTTTCTATAAATATTCCAATACACTGGTAATATTTAAAAGAAATATTCTCACCTAGGGATTTTTTAAAGCATCTCTACTAGAAATACTTTTAGAATCTCATCATTAGATAAAACTTCCTTTTTTCTTCCTTTTTTATTACTTATTCTTAATTTATTAATTAATTCATATTTACTATTTAAAGAAAAAATTTTTTTATTGTATTTGAAAACTTTTTATAAATACTCCAATACACTGGTAGTATTTAAAAAAAAAATCTTCTCACCTAGAGATTTCATAGGTATCACTACTCGGAATACCTTTGAATCTCATCATTGGGTAAAAATTTCATTTTCTTACAATTTTTATTAATTTTGTATTATTATTAAGTTTATTTATTTTAAAGTTTATTTTAAAAATTAACAAAATTATAAAAAATTTAACTACACATTTCATCATTTAATCTAACAAATATAAATATTTTAATATGTATAAATATTAATAAAATAATATATAAAAAATTAAAAAAATTAAAAAAATTTTTTTTACCTGACTGGTCCGGTCAATATGGGTCCGATCGATTCGACGATTTGGTTGTAGTCTAGTTGGTTTGGCGGTTCGGGACCGGTTCGACTTGGTCTGGGTCGGTTCAGCCAGATCGATTTGGGTCTAAGAGTGAGTTGGGTCGTCGGGTCGATTGCGCGGACTACGGGTCGAATGGACAGGTTGACGCGCGGATCTTGAGTGCTTAAAACGGCATAGTTTTGGCGTTTATTGAAACAACATCGTTTTGACCTTTGGCAATTCCTATAAAAGCCTAAATTTTTTTTTAGCTCATTTTTTTTCTCTCCCTTCAAAAAAATTCTCTCTCATTCCCAGACCTTCTCTCTTTACCCATTGGTCGATCACCGTCGACCATCATTGAGGGTTGATCACCGATTGTCGGCTGTCGTAGTCGACTACAAAAAAATCTTAAAAAAAGCTTAAAATACTTCTCTTGACTCCCTAAACCTAAATCTGACCTCTCTTTTACCAAAAAAGGTCCCAAATTCCTTAGATTTACCTTTTAACTTTTGGCCAAACCTTTTTTTTTTTTTTGCATTCTGACCTTATTTTTTTTTACTGGCTTTGGTTTCTCTTTTACAGGAGATCTTGGCACTGGGTTCCTCATTCTAAGGGACTGAGTTGATTTTTTTTTATTTGGTCTGGCAGAATGCTTTTTCTATTTGGCAAGGTCCTCTATTCTTTGTCTAGCGTAGGGCTCTATTTATAGAGTTCTGGCCATACCTTGTGCCTGGGTGAATGGCATAGGGCTTGGCAGGGGGGTGTCGTACAACACATCCTATCTCCCCCATTTTGCTTCTTCTGTTTTGTCTAGTGGTAGGGCATGATGGCAAGGAGTATAGGACGTGGGTGTGAACAGAGATGAACAAGGGTGATCAGGGGTGAACAGGGAGTGGTAGTGGCACTGTGCACGGCACCCACTGCCACTAGCTTTTTGTTTTTTCCTTTCGTTTCTTAGCTTTTATTTTTTCATTTTTCTGTTTGTCTTTTTTTTCATTTTTATTTTTCTTTTATTTTTGTATTTTAAAAAAAAATAAAATAAATAAAAATAGGTTGGGCCTAAAGAACAAAATAGGCTTCGAGCCCAATTGAAATATGACTTTGGGCATGGTTGAATTGAAATTTGGCCTAAAGCCTAATCGAATTGAAATTAGGCTTCAGCCCGATTGAATTGAGCTTGGGCCTCGATTCCAAAATCAGAGAATCTTTACTTAAAATCTAGACAAATTTGATGCCTATAGCTACCCCTATTTGCATATTGCTAAGAATCAAAAATAGGGCAAAGATAAAGGTAACAATTTTGTTTGGAATCTAAAGAGATTTTTAGTTAAACTAATTAGAAAGCTTTTCTCATCAAATTGAAGTGCTTTTCTTACTCGAAGCTCAACAATTTTAAAAATTCTATCTTAAAAAGCTCATCTCAATAGAGGCTCAACAATTTAAAAGAAATTTTATCTTTGAAAAAGGTTCCTCTTAGCAGAGGCTCAACAACTTTAAAGAAATTTTTATCTTCAAAAAAAGTTTCTCTTAGCAGAGGCTCAACAACTGTAAAAATTTTATCTTAAAAAAGGCTTCTCTCAACAGAAGCTCAACAATTTTAAAAATTTTATCTTAGAAATGAGTTCCTCTCAGCAGAGGCTCAACAACTTTAAAATTCTATCTTAGAAACGAAATGTCATTTTTGAAAAAGCAAACTTCTCTCTCTTTTTTTCTTTAGTGTCTTTTCCTTGATCATTATCTTTATTTGAAGGCCAAATTTCCTTTTTTCATTAAGGAATGAAAAATCTCCGTCCTTGTTATGCATGAACTGAATGCTCTAGATGCAGTGCATGTGATGCAATCAAATTGTTTATTTCCAATTATAGTAAAAAGGTTCTCAAAATTTCTCGCCTCTTCTTCCTTTTTATTTTTTAATCACCATGTGACCAATCCATTTTTTAACATCAGACTGTTGTTTTTTTTTCAAAACTCTGCAACATTAAGTTCTTATCATGCTTTTCCCATTCTTTTTCATATGCCTTTATCAACCTTTTTTTTTTTAAAGTAATACTAAGATCTTTTGTGATTTGTTTTTCATCATTTTAAGGTCAAGACAAGCAAAATGCAATCACACATTCTTCTCATTCATTTGTAAGGTGAAAAAATATATAAAATGAGGGCAAAGAATGGATAGGCGTTATTTCAAAAAAAAAAAATCTAGCATATTTCTTTAGACTGATAAGATGACAACAAAAATGTTTGAGTCAAAACATAGGTACCTAAGTAATGACTACAAGATAATCATGAACAAAATATTCCCAAATTCTCTTTCTAAAACTAAATCAATTAACTTCCTTGATTTTTCAGAGTTCGTCAAACTACATTTGCCTTCAGTATTGTAATGTCATCTCTTGATGATGCTTTTCTTGCATATCCAAGCTGCCTTTCTAGGTTTTTAGCTTAGATAAGTTATCATTTTTTCAGTTTTTTAACTTTTTTTTTCAAGCAAAATATTTCTTTACAGCATCTGAGTTTATTGGATTAGGTAAATCATTTTCGTCCATTTTTGCCAAAATCAATGTCCTACCAAAAAAAGCCTTTTTCATCACATACAGGTCTTTCCAATTTGGTGTCCATTATCATCGATTGTCATGCTAATTTGGAAAGATCCTTTTCAGCACTAAGTCATTTTCCTTAAAGTGACGAGGGTGAATTTTCTTATCATATGCTCTCATTATCCTCTTTTGATATAATTAGTCATAATATAATGTTATAAGTTTTTTCTCTTCAATGAGGTTTAATTTTTTATAACGATTTCGAACCCATTATGCTTCTTCTAACTCTACTTCTATCAAGACCTCAATGAGGGAATTTTTATTTTGACCAATAGCACAGCTTCCATTCTATATACTAAAGAGAATAGGGTGGCCCCAGTTGATGTTCGGGCTAATGTTCTATAAGCATACAAAGCAAAATGTAACTTCTTATGCCAATCTTTGTAAGTATCAATCATTTTCTCTAAGACCTTTTTAATGTTCTTGTTTGCAGCCTCCATTACCCTATTCATCTTTGGACAATATGGTGCTAAATTATGATGATGGATCTTGAATTGAGTGCACACTTTATTCATCATTTTATTATTCAAGTTTTTGACATTATAAAAAATAACTATCTCAAAAAGCCCATATCTGTATAATATCTTTTTTTATGAACTTACATATCACGGATCGAGTCACACTAGCATAAGATGCAGCTTTTACCCATTTCATGAAATAATCAATTATCATAAAGATGAATCTATTACCATTCGAAGCTTTTAGACTAATAGGCCCAATAACATCCATGCCCCACATAGAGAATGGCCATGAAGGAGCCAAAACGTATAATGCTAATAGAGGAGTGTAGATCTTATCAGTATAGATCTGACACTTATGGCATCTTCTAGCATAATCAATACAGTTACTCTTCATTGTCAACCAATAATAACTGATCCTCATAATTTATCTAGCCATCATATGACCATTCGTATGTGCCTCACAAATCTTATCATGCACTTTTTCAATAATCTTTTTTGCTTCAGCTGCATTCACACACCTTAAGAGTACTTGATCTCGATTCCTTTTATAGAAGATATCTTCATCCAAGAAAAAATTCATAGCCAACCTTCTGATAGTTTTTTTTATCATTTTTTGTTGTATGTTCTGGGTATTATTGACTTTTGATGTATTACATAAGATCATGATACCATGGCTTCCCATCAACTTCTTTTTTCGACACCTGAGCAATGTGCTGGTTCATCCTTCACATCTAGCATGATGGGTTGGATCTCGGTGTTTGCATCTATTTTAATCATTACAATTAGAATAGCTAATGCATCAGTAATTTGGTTCTTTTCTCTAGGCAAATGCTCAAATTAAACTTCTTTAAATTGTTTAACCAATTCAGAGATGTATTTTTGATACCAGATCAACTTAGAATCCCTTGTTTCCCATTCTCCTTATAATTAATAGATGACCAGAGCTGAATCTCCAAACACATCCAACACTTTTATCTTCTTTTCAATTGCTGCTAGCAAACCCATAATACAGGCCTCGTATTTAGCCATATTATTTATGCAACTGAAATTTAACTTGGCTATTATGGGATAATATACTTGTTGAAAGATATTAAAATTGCCCCAATACCTGGCCTAAAGTATTTATTGCACTATCAAAATACATTCTGCAAGACTCTTCAGTAGGTTTATTTTCTTCAATGGCCATCACATCTTCATAAAAAAAATTTAGGTTCATTGGTTCATAATTTTTAGTAGCACGATCAGCAAGGAACTCGGCTACTGCACTCATTTTTATAGCCTTTTGAGTCACATAACCAATATCATATTCTGAAAGCATAACTTGCCACTGTGCTATTCTTCTTGTCAATGATGGCTTTTCGAAGATATACTTAATGGGATCTAATTTTGTTATGAGCCAAGTAGTGTGATAGAGCATGTATTGTCTAAGCCATTGAACTGTCCAAGCCAATGCACAACATATCTTCTCTAATGGTGAGTACTTAGACTCATAATCAGTAAACTTTTTACTCAAGTAGTAAATTGCTTGTTCTTTTCTGTTAGTTTCATCTCTTTGCCTTAGCACACATTTCATTGATTTTTCATGTACTATTAAGTATAAAATCAAAGGCTTCTCTAGAATATGTGACACCAATATAGGCGGATTTGATAAATACTCTTTGATTTTATCAAAAGCTTCTTGGCATTCATCATTCTATTATCTTGGATAATGTTTTCTAAGAAGCTTGAAAATAAGATCACACTTATAGGTGAGTTAAAAGATGAAATGAGCAATATAATTCAATTTCTCACAAAGCCTCGCACCTCTTTCGGGGTACGAGAAGGGGATAAATTTTGAATAACCTGTATCTTATTTGGATCCATTTCGATTCCTCTTTCATTGATCATAAAGTGTAATAGTTTTTCTGATTTAGCACCAAATGTACATTTGGCAGGATATAGCTTCAACTGGAACCTTCTTAATTTATCAAACAGCTTTTTGAGATTGACTACATGATCTTTCCATTCATGAGATTTTACAATCATATCATCCATGTATGCTTCTATCTCTTTATGCATCATGTCATGAAAGAGAGTCACCATCGCTCTTTTATAAGTAGCACCATCTTTTTTTAACCTAAAAGGTATGACTTTGTAGCAGAATGTCCCTTACATAATCACACATGTGGTTTTTTTCCATATCATCTCTAGCCATTTTGATTTGGTTGTAACCTGAAAAGCCTTCCATAAAAGAAAATATGGAATGCCTAGCAATATTATCCACTAAGGTGTCGATATGGGGCAAAGAAAAATTATCTTTAGGACTCACCTTATTCAGATCTCGATAGTCGACACATATTCTCACTTTTTCATCTTTCTTGGGAACTGGTACTATGTTGGCTACCCATTCAAGATATTTTGTCACCTCTAAAAATCTTGCATCAAATTGCTTTTTCATTTCCTCTTTAATTTTCAATAGCATCTCCGACTTCATACACCTTAGTTTTTGCCGTACTGGCTTACATTCTGGTTTCAAAAGTAATTTTATTTTACAATATCAGTACTGAGTCCTGGCATACACATCTACATATTCTCGAAGTAGCTCTTTTAACTTCTATCTTTCAGTTGGTAAAAGGGATGTACCAACTTTAACCTCTCTTCTATTTTCATCATCCCTCAAATTTACTAATTCAATAATTTTTTGGTTAGGCTCTATTGGCTTATCTTTATGCTCTATTAATTTTAACAAATCAAGAGGCAATGTGTAATTATCTGAATTTTCTTCATTATCAAGTTTGCCAACATGAATTAAGTTTTTGAAATCAAATTCAAGATTATTGTCATGATTATCTTCGTGTTCATTATTTGAGACATTGCAAAGGGTGAGATGAAGAGAATATTGACATATAAAAATGGAATGGAAAAAAAATGATTAAGGTGAAAGAGAAATGAGTGTGAAAAATGAAGAAAAGAAATGCAGATGCATCTTGTTAAGTCTTTTATTAAAATAACAAACATAAACACGTCACAAAAGATCTCCTAATGTTCGTAAAAACAATTAGGGAATTAAAGTTCCATAATACATTACTTTTCAAAAGTTTTAAAAACAACAAGTAGCTCTATGAATTTTCAATTATCTAACTCAAAATTCAAAGGAAAATGGTGCACAAATAACTCTTTATCTTGACTCTTCTTTTCTTCGTCATCCACCATTTGAATGGCCAGCTCTGAAAATTTTTCCACGAATCCTGTACTTAGGGCTCTAGGCAAATCTAGGTAAATATATCCTTTTGAACAAAAGAAATCATAGACATATGGAATTACCATAAGCTCTGACTCTGGCTCATATTCCCTAAGATTAGCCATCCTCTTATCTTTTTCTTATTCACTATTTTTATCTTATCTCTTCTTGTTGGCTTATATCATAAACTGAATCTATCTTTCTTATCATATACTACTGGTAGCTCTATGATTCCTTACAAATTCTTTTCTAGTCTAGTTTCAGGTCACCATCTCATTTTGGTAAGCTGTTTGACAACCATTTTAGTTGTCGTAGATAAGTATAATGAATACAATTTAAATCCTTCAGCCACATGTGGTATTGGCAATCTCGAAAGATCTATAAGAGCATTCTAGTACTTCATCTGTTGATTTCACATAAAGAGTATTTACCGATTGAGTTACCAGTAAATCTTTTTCTCTTACCACATATGTTAGCTTTCCTTTAATAATGAATTTGACTTTTTGATGTAATAAAAACGGAACAGCACCTATCATATAGATTTATGACCTACCCAATAAACAACTGTATGAAGGAGAAATATCCATAACTTGAAATTTTATGTTAAAAGTGCACGGACCAATCTATAATGGTATTTTTATGTCTCTCAGCACCTTTCTTCTAGTTTCATCAAAGGCTCGCACATCATATGATTAGCTTCATATAAGATCCATCAACATGGAGTTTTGCCAGAGTAGTCATAGGCATAACATTGATAGATGAGCCATTACCAATCAAAACCTTAGCCATTATATGACTTTTACATTTAACAGTAATGTGAAGAGCCTTGGTGCTTTCACGACCTTCAGAAAAAATCTCTTCATCACTAAAAAAGATATAATTTTAAATTGTCAAATTGCTAACAAGTTGTTTCACATATTCAACAAAAGCATTGTGAGACACATATGCTCGATTTAGACCTTCAGCAAAGCATTACAGTACAACTCTAAACTGAGCAATAATGATAATAGTGAATACCTAGCTAGCATTTTGTTCAACTATTATACCATACTATACTCGTTATGTTTTATTAGCTTTAAGAATTCACAAGCTTCATGCTCAGAGATCAACTTTTGACACTCTTTTTCTGGGGCTGCAACATGATTACTCTGACTTTTCTTTTCTTCTCCTATCTTGACTTTCTCTTTTTAAGCTTTTTCTAGAGCCTTTGGGGTATAATACCTCCTACTTTGAGTCATGCCTCCTATGCCCATTATGTTCGCAGTATTTGGATTGACTACGACATCATAATCATACTTTCATAGTACTGCTTTATCATTCTGATATAAAAAAGGTAAAAACTTTAATTGTCACTACTGGTCGAAAGATGGGCTTTTTAAGCTTCAGTGTCAGCTTCTCATCATAATAAATAGTTACAGTCTATGTGTAAACTTAGTTTTTAAATCAATGGTAGACACTTTAACTTTCATCAACTCTCATATTTTTTCGTAAAACTCTATTCGACCCGTATCCATCAACTTTTGTACCTCTTGATGAAATTGATAACAACTCTAGATAGAATATCCCAAAGCACCTTTGTGATAATTACAATTTTTAATGGGGTTAATCATTTTAGAGCAATGCTAAGTTCTATTAACTTCAACATATCAACCTTAACCAAGGCTTCAAACACCTTAGCCATCGAAGTTTTGACTTACTATATCCTTTTCTTCACATAGCTTGCTTGCCCATCAATTAAAACATTTATTGATGGTCCAATATGATTCAGTAAAGGGTTTTCATTAACATTTAGAGTTTCTCATTGGCTGGTTTCAAAATTTAACACCCCTTTATTGATTAATCCTTGCACTTTACACTTCAGGGTAGTATAATTCTCAATAGAATGGCCTGAGTTTTCATAATGATAATCATAATATCCATTAAGGTCATACTATTTGAGAAATGAAGGTTTCAAAGGCTTAACAATAATAGGGGCTAGTAAATGTTTCTAGTCAAGTTGAAGGTACAGATCCGTGTATGTCATAGGTATGGGATCAAAAAGTAGTTTTTTTTTTTGGGTAGTTCTCGGGGCCTCAGACCACTATTAGGATTAGACCTTCATTCTAGTCTGATGGGTGCAACAAGATGGTTATAGGTGGGCATCTGAAAGGATGGCTGAAAATAAGATGGATAAGCTGGTAGTTGTAGTAACTGATATGATTGATATAGATGAGAGATGGATATAACATTATTTACAAAAGGGTAATGGGTCTGGTAGACTGAGGCAGGGTAAGGCGTGAAATCTCTAAATTGTTGCCTTACATAGTTCACTCTTGAGCTTTTTTTTTTTTTTGGAGCTCTACCTTTCTTCACTCTACTTGTCTCTCCTGCATCGAGCTTGCCATTCTTTATAGCATTTTTAATGATCTCACCTGATATCACCATATTTGTAAAGTTTTGGTTGCATTACCTATCGACCTTTCATAATATGGTGCTTTTAAAGTATTCACAAATAAGACATTTATCTCTTTTTCAATGAGAGGAAGCTAGACTTGTACAACCACATCTTTTATCTTTGTGCATACTTTTAAAGCTCTCGATTGATTTCTTTTTCATACTCTGTAAAGATAGACGATCTAGAGCTAGATCCATGACATACTGATATTATGTAAGGAATGCCCTTATGAGCTTTTACTATGAAAGAATACGAGTCTTATCTAGTTGAACATACCATCTGGCTGTAGATCTCGTAAGGCTATCCTAAAATATGTATATTAATAACTTTTCATCACAAGCACATGTCACTATTTTATGATAATACATGATGATATGAATCATTGAGCATTTCGTGCCATCATATTTTTCAAATTCAAGAACCTTAAATTTAGGTGGAATGACCACATCAGGGACCAAACAAAGCTCGATTACATCTGTGGAAACCATAAAAATTCATTCCTTTCACTGCTCTAAGCCTTTCTTCCAATAGCTTCATCTTTTCTTAGGTACTAGTATTTTTCACTTTGTTAGGTATCTTTATCCCTAGTTTTTCTCTTTCTTTGGGATCATCCAAATCAGAAACCAAGATTTGCTCAGGTGATTTTTCTATTATAATAGGATTAACAAAATTTTAGAATTATCCTGGAATAGGTGTGGATGCCATTCCTAGATAAGGATTGGAATATCCACAAAGAGTAGAAATTTGTACTTTGGTTTCTTGAAAAGGTTGGGTTGGTTGTGGCTTAAACCCTGGAGGGTAAATAAGATCCACCATGTCTGATGATTACTCTTGAGAGCTAGGATTTCCTTCTATTGTTTTTCTCTTGTCAAGTTTTTTTAGCATTTCCATTATTATACAAAGTCCCATTTTAGTTTTTCTTGAGTTTTCTCAATTCTCTCGAATCGACTAGCCTGTTCTTGTTTCATAATTCTTGTCTGAGTCCTGGTGTTGTATGAATGACGAATAAGTTGAGTCAAAATTTTTGAAGGGTGAGCTATTCTTGAACCTTTATTACTATAATTTTTTTAAAAATTAGAATGCCACGTGTCGAAAAATTTATATTTTTCAAAATTTTTTTTGAAAAAAACAAAAACGGTGCAAATGATGCATAAATGCAAGTGAAAAATATTTGCTCTTGGACAAATTTTAACACTAGAAATTTTCATTGATTCCATACAACTTTGATTACATGAGATTTATCATCCTAAAATTTTATCCATAAAAGTGTTGCTCATAATGGTTCTTCGCCTCGTCTAAAAAGTTTACTAGGCGCTGTCCATATTCTCTTATAGGATTGACTTCTTGTCTTAATGCTTCAACTATCTCACATGCCTTTTTTCTTGCCTTACAAACTTGACTGGTTATGTGCTCCATGTACTGTTGCTCCAATAAACTTTTACTTTCTATCTCATGTGAGCATTTCTTTTTGAATCACATGTGAAGATTTAATCTTTTTTTCTTTTTGCCACTCATCTATTATTGCTGAAATATGGTTTTTGTGGTGTTGCAGTTGTAGCTCTAACCCTTGGATCACTCAGTGAAGTGATTCTTTCTCATTCAGTACTTCTAGGTCCCTTTTCTCTCATTTGCGACTATAGTTTTCAACTTTTTTTTTTTTGACACTCCACCAATCTTGTTGAAGTCATAGTATATAACTCTTCCAATTCTGGCATTTTTGAGAAATTTTGGTAACCTCAATTACTTTTTTTTAGCTTTGCCTTTCGATTGGTTCACTTTCTCTTAGAGCTTATCCATTTTACGTTGCCAACTGAGGTAAGACTTGGTGACTTTTTCAGTTTTGAATTGACTCGTAACCTCTTATTTTCTTGGTGCAAATCTTTCAAATCATTATTAGCCATGTCCCGTTCTTTTATGGCTTTTTCTAATCTGTTCATTTGTATCTCTGCTTCATACTTCAATTATCCAAACTTCTCGTGAAGTCTCAAATTTTTTTTCTTATTTTTTTTTTCAACTTCTAATTCTTTTTTTATAAGCTCAACTTTTGATAATTGCACTTCTTCTAAAAGATTAGTCGATCAATGTGAGCTGTCATCGGAAGGGAGTATTATGTCTCTAAGTCACTTTGCTTTTCAAATTTGATAATCATAGGTGACTTTGTTGATGAGAGGCCCTAATCTTATCTTTCGTGTTTTCTTCTATGCTTGAATCAACTACTTCGGGATTTTTGGTGGATTTGGTTTCCCGTAAGTGAATTCTACTTGGACCAGGCCATAAGTGGCGAGAATAAACTGCTTTGCATCAAATTACTTGAGCACCATTAATGGAGCATAACTTACAACACCCATCGCCCTAATAGGGGCATTCATGGCTCGTTTCCTCTATGATACAATAAGGGCACCTGAGGCATCCAAAGCACCATCCATTTAATTTTATCCCTGGTAAGCCTTCATAAGAATAAAACCCACTCTCTCTTAGTCTTCAATGTTGGCCAGTGACTTCTGTAGAACTCTTCGATTGGTGTCTTATTTGTAAGATACGACTTTGAAAAAGTACTCTTCCCACACTTGAAATGACTTTTGATCTACACATACAATAGCAGTGCATATCCTATGAACTATCCCTTTCCATTTCGTCGATAGAAATTCAATGATTGGATGGTTTTTGCTAAGATTGCTAGTGCATGATTAATTGCTTGGGTTTTAATTTGCTCGAAAAAAATCTACCACAGTTATCTTAATGTAACCCAAAGTCTTTGAAAAGATTATCATAACATATAATGCTAGAGCAAACACAACCATGCCTTGGTCATCATTTAAATGCTCCTGAATGAAGTTTCGGAGAAAGTCCTAACGAATGCCAAGATGTTCACTTTTAGGTTTTACGAAAGAATCAATGGTTTCCACTTTAACCCCCATAAGCTTGACCAATTTTTTACGATAACCTGATTTTGGCTTTTAGGTAAATACTTTATTTGGACACTATAGTTTTATCCCGAGTAAAATTGAATATTCTTCAATAATTGGTACCAAATTTTCTTGATTAAAAGTGAAACATCTATAGGACGGATTCCAAAACTATATAGTTGCCCTAATCAACTGTTCATCCATCATTACCAAAATAAAGGATGTAATCTGCTTTATTTCTTACAAAAGCTTTCTTTTCTCTCTTCATTTAACTGATCCAAAATAGCAGCTAAGTCTTCTAAATCATTCTACGTGAGATCCAAATGTACTTCTCGGGTAACTTTGACACATAATCGGTAGGAAGGCAATCTCTATTCTTTTGTTAAGGCTTCTTTTGACCAAACATGTACTTTATTATACGACTCACATGGGATATTAACTGAGGATGAGCAATTATGTAGTTTTATGGGATCCATGAAGACTTCTTAAGAGAAAGCTATCCTAGAGCAAATATCTCGATGCAGAACTATATGACATGATTATGCAAAAAAGAAAAAGAAAACAAACAAAATTAAATTAGTGTGAGGATGTGGTTCGAGAAAAAATATTTTTTTGTGTTTTGAGATTTTTTTGTTTTGTATTAGACATAGGTATTTTCCTACAATAAGGTGGACGAGACTCTACCTTAAGGCTGGTTTTTTATGATTATTACGTGCTAGGTTTGGATTGACACGTGTCTAAAGGTTCCCAAATTGTTCCTCACTATTGTCCATATTGGACTAGTAAGGTACCCCGATTCTCACTCATTACAGGCTACAAACGAAAAGGGTTCAATTTGAGTGAAAGTATTTTGCTTGCCATTGCGGAGGTTATCACTTCACGAGGGCATAGGTACTCTATTTTCTTTTATAAGGGACGGAGCCCGGGTGTAGAGCTCATGCATGAAATGCATCATGTTATTATGTGTGCAAATATATCATAATTTATTGAGAGTAATATATACAAAAAATAAAGCATAAGAGGCATAATAAAAGAAATGTGTGTGAATTTTTCTTTTTGTTTTCAATTTTTTTTACTTTTTTGTTGAAAGTGAAAAATAGAAATCTAAAAAATCGATTAAAACTATTTAAATCAAAATTTGAGGATAACACATAGTTAATTTTAGCTTGAATCTCAAAAACATAATTTATCTCCAATGGAGTCACCAAGTTGTCGTAACAGTTTCGAAGTCGTCCGACGAATTTGAAAAACGAATATAAAAAAAATGGGAGTCGCCACCAATCTTTTTTGGCTAGGTGCGTTGGCCACCTATTAAAATTTATCCTTTTAATAAGATTTTAAAATTAATTAAAATTTATTAAAAAGATGATTTTATGATCTGTGAAACAGTCTGAGTTTAAGAGTTGGTTACGTGTAAGGAAATGATTAGCACCCTTACAGTGCCCATTTAAAAACAGTACCAATTAACTATATGTTATCTATTGATTTTGATAAAAATAGTCTTATTTTTGGTGTTTGAAAAAATAATTTTCTTGATTTTTTTATTTATTGAAAATTAGATTTTTTAGTTATATTTTTTTAAAAAAAGTCTATTATTCAAATTTTATTCGAGAAAAAATAAATTAGAACCTTTTTATTGAAATAATTCTTAAAATGTTGTAATACGTTGGTAACATTGAAAGAACTCTTTTTCACCTTGAGATTTCTTAGGTATCGCTTCTTGAAATACCTTAAAATCTCATCCTTGAAGGCTCAAATTTATTTTTCACAAAAAATTATGCCATGCATGTAATGCAAATGATAATATGTTAATGCACACATTACATATATATTTTTTATTTCGAAATTTTATTAATTTTTTATCATTATTTTTATTTAAAAAGTGAAAAAAAGAGAAAATTTTATTATATTGAAGATTTTCTATAAATATTTCAATACACTGGTAATATTTTTAAAAAATCTTCTCACCTAGGGATTTCTTAAAGTATCTCTACTCAGAATACTTTTAGAATCTCATCATCAGATAAAATTTCTTTTTTCTTCATTTTTTCTTACTTATTCTTAATTTATTAATTAATTCATATTTACTATTTAAAGAAAATTTTTTTTATTATATTAAAAACTTTTTATAAATACTCCAATACACTGATAGTATTTAAAAAAAATCTTCTCACCTAGAGATTTTATATGTATCACTACTCAAAATACCTTTGAATTTCATCATTAGGTAAAAATTTTTTTTTTTACAAATTTTATTAATTTGTATTATTATTAAGTTTATTTTTTTATTTTTAAAGTTTATTTTAAAAATTAACAAAATTATAAAAAATTTAACTACATATTTCATCATTTAATCTAACAAATATAAATATTTTAATATACATAAATATTAATAAATAATATATAAAAAAATTCAAAAAATTCAAAAATTTTTTTTTACCTAACCAGTTCGATCAACGTCGATTCGATCGGTTCGTCGGTTCGGTTGTGATCTGGTTGGTTCGGTGGCTCGAGATCGATTCAATTCGATCTAGGTCAGTTCAATTGGACTGGTCTGGGTCTAAGGGTGAGTCAGGTCATCGAGTCGATTGCACAGACCCCGGGTCAAGTTAACGGGTTGACGTGCGGATCCTGGTTACTTAAAACAACATCATTTTGGCCTTTGGTAGTTCCTATAAAAGTTTAATTTTTTTTCAGCTCATTTCTTCCTCTCCCTCAAAAAAATTCTCTCCCTCTCAGACCTCCTCTCTCTTCCCGATCGATCGATCACCATCGGCCACCGTTAATGGTTGATCGTTGATCGTCAGTCATCTTAGTCGGGTGTTGAAAAATCCTAAAAAAAAACCTAAAATACTCCCTTCGACTCTCTGAACCTAAATCCAACTCTCTTTTACCAAAAAAGGTCCCAAATCTCCTAAATCTGCCTTTTAACTTTTGGCCAAACCTTTTTTTTTTGTATTCTGACCTTATTTTTTTTACTGACTTTGCTTCTTTTTTGTAGGAGATCTTGGTGCTAGGTTCCCCTTTCCAGGGGACTAAGTTGATTGTTTTTTTTTATTTGGTCTGGCATAATGCTTTTTTTGTTTGGCAGGGTCCCTCATTCTTTAGTCTGGCATGGGGCTTTATTTATAGAGCTTCGGCCATGCCCTGTGCCTGGGTAAATGGCACAGGGCTTGGCAGAAGGGGGTGTCGTGTACAACACCCTAACACAGCTTATCTCCCACATTTTGCTTCTTTTGTTTTATCCAGTGATAGGGCATGATGGCAATGAGTATAGTGCATGGGTGTGAACAGGGGGTGGTAGTGGCGCCATGCACGGCACCCATTGCCACTGGCCCTTTTGTTCTTTCCTTTTGTTTCTTAGCTTTTGGTTTTTCATTTTTGGATTTTTCTATTTGTTTTTTTTTATTTTCATTTTTCATTTTTTTGTATTTTTAACAACAAAAGAAATAAAGAAAATAAAAAGTAGGCTGGGCCTAAAGCCCAATTGAGTTGATATTGGGCCTCAGCTCGTTTGAATTGAGCTTGGGCCTCAATCTGAAAATTTTGAGAACCCTTACTTAAAATCCAGACAAATTTGGTGTCTACAATTATATTTATAAAGAAGATGAGCACTTCATTATTTTCAAAACTTCTTTTTTCTTCACTAACGATAGCTTCATTATTTATAATCATAAAGGCCTTTGTCTTTCGAGTCAATTTGTATGGCCTTAACCCTCATGAATTGATGCTAATGAAATATGCCTACTCATTGTGAGAAAAAATGTATTGTTTTTCATTTAAATGATTTGGCTTTGAATTCTATTTAGTGAAATGCGAAAAGAATTGGATGTTCTTTAATGGGTTCTTTTATGATATGATTTGGATAAATGGGTATATATTTGATTTCCATATAGTTTAAGAAGCTTTGATAACTCATTCATAAAAGGTTTTGAATTCTAAGTCAACTAACCCATATACTTATTCTTATTTATTTGGTATTCATTTTCTGCAATAACAAATATGCTAAATTACCAATTCAATTAAACTTGAAAAATTGCAAAAGTTTTTTTTTGAATTGGTTTAATTTTTTTTTAATGGACATTGTAAATTGGTTGGATCAAAGCTACCAAAATTTCACTTAATAAAAGTTTGGATCCAGGGAAACTTGAGAAAATTAAACCAATTGGATCTAGAGTTAATGGTATTAGACAAGAAGAAGAAGAGAATGGTTAAAAAATTTCACGTAATAAAAGTTTGAAAGAATATGTGTCATGCTATGTAGGGTTTACTATCAATTTAAATGGTTCAGCAAAAAGAGGGGATCACATTAACAAATGTTTAAATAATTAAGAACTCAATTAGATTTTTTTTCAAAATTTAAGAACCAATATAGAATCTAGCCTAAAGTTTAGGGACCATGCGTGCTATTAATAAGGGTGTAAACAAATAAAGCTTTCGATGAACCATTTGTGAATCTGTTCGATTTTTGTTCGTTTACTAAGCTTAACAAATTATCTTAAACATTATTTGTGTGTTCATTTATTAAACGAATTGAACAAGAACAACAATCTATTCATTTATTTATATTCACAAACAAATTCGTTTATGATTCATTTAAAACTTGTTTATTTATTGTTCGTTTACTATTCGTTTGCTATTTGTTTATAATAATACTAAAAAATTACAATTTTATCCTTGACTCTAATCCTATTTTAAGGTTTGTTTATATTTGTTTAGGTTCATTTATGTTCGTTTAAGGTTTGTTTGTTTAAATTTATTTGGCTATGGTTTATTTATTATTCATGAATTGTTCATTTATACATGTTCGTGAACATGTTCATTTAATGTTCACAAATAACCTTGTTTAACTTAATTAAATGAACACGAACCAAATATGAATAACCTATTATTTAAACGAATGAACATGAACGAACAAAGCAAATTTCTTAACAAACATGAACCAAATATGAATACTTTTAAAAACAAACAAACAAACATAAACATATGTTTGTTCGTTCATGTTCGATTCATTTATAGCCCTAGCTATTGACTTATGATAGTTTGTTAAAAGATAGTGTTAAAGAACCATTTAACTTAAACTTAGGTATTATAGAGTTGACAACATTTCAAAAAAGAATTTTGAAGAATTTGCCTTAACTTCTAATTCTTCGTTGCCTATAATCAAAACTTGGACCTTTAGAACACCTTTTCTAACAAGGCTGGTGATACAAAAAGGGTATAGAGAATATTGATTTCAAGAGCATATTGCTATTTTTGAAAATAAAAGCTTTTTGCTTTTACTTTAAAAAATTGATATTTTATGACACAGAAGCATTTTAATGTTCATTTATTTTTTTGTTATTATTTATTTATTTAAGTACAAATGCCAGAGTTTGATTCCTGTGTTTGTTTTTTTTTTTTTTAGCTCAAAAAAGCTTTATCTTTCCCATTAAAGTGGTTTTCTGTTGGACAATGTTGGAGGAATATTTATATGACAAGGGGATGACAACGTGAACACTATCAAAGGAATGATTACTACTTAGCAAGTTGGTTCAAATATTGCTACTGTTGTCGATGCCATCAGAATAGGTCACTATCATATTTATATTTTTAAAAATATTTTCCTACTTCTTGTGTTCCTATGCATATAATATCAAAGCACCAAGATAAAACTTTTTGACCCCATATATGAATATAGATAAATTGGCTCTGTTTTCTTGTTAATTAGTCATTTTTTTGTGCTGGGTATTTGCTTAGTTGTAGTTTCCATTTACTCTTTCATGTTTCCCTTCAATGAAAATTCTATGTGATTCTCTTTGTTTCAATGGAAAGTTTGATGACTATTTGTTTTTTCTATATTTCTTTTAAAAATTTTGGGTTTTCTTCAAGATTCAGTGGCATTTTTCTTTCCTTTTTATATAGAACTCTAATAAAGGAATAAGCTTTTCTTTGGTATTGTAGGATGAATTTTGCAATAGTCTTAGTTTTCAAGCTTTGATTGTTGGTTCAAAAAAAAATTGGTGTACTAATGAGTGATTAGTGGAGATTGATAAATTTTTAAAATTAATGGGTCTAATAACATAATTTGGATAAAACAATGGTAGTGCTAATAGTGAGCTAATTTGTTACAGTAGATGGACTATTTTTATATGGATGATAAAGAAAAGGTAAATGTTATAAATCAAATCCTTATGTCAATTCAAATTCGTTTTGGTCTGACTTTGTTCTTTGCTTTTTCTTTGGTATTATTAATTTTGATTATACAACCTCATGGTTGTGGGGCCATTTTTTTTCCTTTTGTGACACCAAACCAACCATATCAAAGCTATGCATTTGATAGGGAAAAATAAAAATTAAAAGGTGTCTTTTTTTCTTCAAGTTGAGATTTAGTAAGAATGCTTTCTTGGCTTTTTTGCAAGAAAAAAATATATTTTTTGCCATCATTTTATACTTTATGAAGAGTTGGATAATAGGAACTGGGCTTTGAATTCTTTTCTTTTTTTACCATAAAGGCCAATTTAGTACTAGAGCATTTCCACTAGTTGTGATTTATTCCAAGTTTCATATCTTAAAGGTTTTCTTATTGATACTTGAAGTTACAAGGTCGGATATAATTGTTACAAACACATGTTATGATCAATCGAGTTAAAATACTGAGTGATAGCTTGAGAATTTCCTATTGTATGTAGTAGTTAAGGTGTTAAGTTAATCATAGTTGGCTTCGTTCTGTATTAAGTGCTTTAATTCATACTTGAACTAAATTCTTTATTAATCTCTTGTTTGTGTGCTTCAAAGACTCGAGAAATGACTTGCTAACTATGTAAGAGGCATGTATGAATTACAAGGATGAGGTGAGTCCTAACAATTATTATCTTGCATTTGTTTTTTGTCTCCTAACTTAAAAGGTGTTATATCTTAAGGAATTTGCAGGAAATGGTCAAGAACAATGGTTTTATTAGGTCTTTACTAGCCAATTTGTTTTCTGCTCTAAGTCAGTTGTAGGTTGTATTTTCATAGTTAAAACAAACCTGCAACATCGTAAAGGCCTGTCAATTAGTTTTAATAAAATTTTCATTGATTTTTAGTACCTCTGTTTGCACATTGAAAAATTGACCATGGCTTACTGGAAATGGATTTTTGTTCCCTAAACTTGTACATGTATAATATAAATCCTACAGTTGTACAGAATTGCATTGTAGTATATGCGTCGACTCCAATTTTTTTTTTTAGTTTTTTATTGGTTGACATGTATATTTTTTTTTCAAATTTCAAAATTTTTTTAAAATTTTTTTTCACATTGGTCCAACATGTTAGTTTCTTTTATTTTTATTTTTTTACTTGCATGAGCCAAGTGTAACTTTTTTTTTTAGTTTTTTTTTCCTTTTATTTTTATATATTTTCACAAAATCTTTTATTATTTTTATTTTATGGGCCCCTGCT
Organism: Durio zibethinus; assembly: GCF_002303985.1. The sequence goes on along the minus strand of NW_019167926.1, from coordinate 10,573,042 downwards.
TGTAATTTTTTTGGTATCCATTTTTTTATTTTTGATTTTATTTTTTTATATATTCCATAACTCTTTTTATTTCATTTGATTCATTTTAAAATTATTTTTATGAGATTCATTTGTTGTTACTTTTGTTTTTTCCTAAACTTCTTTATTTGGGTGCCACATGTTCTTTTTTAAATATTAATAATTTTTTATTTGACCCATTTGATATATTTTTTTCTTTTAAAAAAATTAATAAATATTTTTAAATATATATTTTTTGTTTTACCTAGTTAATGCTAATAGTAGGTTATATATATTTTTTAGTTTTTAACTTTTCTCTTTATCTCTTTTTTTTATATATTTAATAAAGATATATATTTTATTTTAAGACTAATTTGATATTGATGGTATATCACATGTTAAGGCATTTATTTTCTCTTTTGCCTTCTAATCTTTTTTATTTACATTTCTCCCTTTTTTATTTAATAAAAATTTTAGAATTTTTAATTTTTTTAGATGTTAGGCCCATTTAATAATATTATTAAAAATCTATATTTTTCATTTTTTTATTTGATAATTTTTTAAAAAGTGGATATTAACGAAGGTATCGACATCACATCAGATTTTTTAAAGGTGCTACCCACTTTTATATTATTTTTGTGGGACCTTTTTTTTTTTCTTTCCTAGACTTTTTTATTTGGTGCCACATGTCTTTTTTATTTATATTATGGTTAATAAATATTTTTAAGTTAGGATCCACTTGATACTATTTTTCTTTTTGTGAAAAAACTTAATTAATCTTTTTTCTATTTATTTTTTGTTAGACCTACTTGATGTTAAGGGTACATCAATATTTTTTTTAGTTTTTAACTTTTTTTATTTTTTATATTTAATAATTTTTTTAATTTTAATTTTTTTGAATGATTCACTTGATATTAAAGGTATGTTACATGACAACTCATTTAATTCTTTTTTCATTTTTGCTTTTTAATTTTTTCTCTATTTATGATTTTTTTTTTATTAATAAATATTTTGAATTTTTAAAAATAGATATTATTATTAAAAATATTTTTTTTGTTTTTTTTTTAATTTGATAACTTTTAAAAATGGTGATTAATAAAGGCGTTGATGTTACATCCAGATTTAATCTTTTTCCTTTCTTTTTTTTAGTTTTTTTTTTAAATCTGTAACATAAATTTTTTTTTAAAAAAACTTATCTTTATTAATGTTATGTGCCAACTCAACTTTTTTTCTTTTCTTTTTTCTTTTTCTTTTTTTTTTTTCTCTTCCTTTTTTTTTTTTCTATATTTAATAAATATTCTTTTTTTTTTTTGTAATAGGTGGAACCAATTTTATATTATGGTTACAAATATCTTTTAGTCTTTTTTTTTAATTGGATAAATTTGTAAAAAAATCTTTTAATAGAGATATTAATGCGACATAGTAATTTGATTTTTTTTTCCTTTTTTTAAGCTTTCTTTTAGTTTTATGGTAGAAAAATGATATTAAAAAAAGGTTATTTTTAATTAATAATACCAAATTTGCTCTATAAAATTAAAATATAAATAAAAATATTAAAGATAAAAGGAAAAAAATTAATTAAAATAAAAAGTTTAAATTAATGATATAAAATTTTTCATTTTTTAAAAAACTTTTTAAATTTTTTTCTTACTTTAATTCTTTTGCTTTTTAATTAGATAAATTAAAAAAAATACTGTATGTGTATACGTGATACTTTATTTCGCTTGTTTGTTTTTTTGTTTTTTTCAATTAGATAATGGACAATAAATGTAATTGGTAAATTAAATCATTAAGAAAAGTGTTAACGAAGGTATGAATAATAAAATAATCTATATATGATAGATCTTAATTTATTTAAATTCGATAAATAAATTCTTTTTTATTTGAAATTGAATCAAAGTTTTCACCAAAAAGCAATGTTGAGTTGAAGACGGGTTTATGGTGTTTTGTTTTACTTTGACTATATATATTAAATTATATTTTTAATTTTATTTTTATATATGTATTATATTAATAAAATTATTATTTAACATCTTAATTTAGTATAAATACTATATTTATATATAATTAAAATGTAATCTATAAAAATTATAGATGTGTCCACTATGGCACCCCGTTTGGGCTTTTTTTTTAATTTCATTTTTTATATTTTTAATTAGATAAATAGATCACGTTTTTTTTAATAAAAAATGAGATTAAGTTGAATATGTATTATGGTGATAGCCTAGATCCATTTCTAGATGGATATAAAAAAATATTTTTTTATTATTTATTTAGTTTTAGACATATATATGTATTATATTAATAACATTAAAAATTTTACTTTAATTTAACAAATTTATATTTTAAATTCAATATGGATATCAATAAAGCACCTTTTATTAGCTCATTTTTTCCCTTTTCTACTCTTTTTTAGTTTTTTTTTTTATCTACCTTTTTCTCATGTTTCCTTTTTTTATTTTTATTTTTAAAATTAATTTTATGAGAAAAAGGCCCAATTAAAATATTCACGTTTGATTCTCCTTTTTTTTTTTTTTTCTTTCTTTCTTTTTATCTCTATTTTAATTTGATAAGTTTTACAAAAAATATGAATAAATATGGCAAAAAAAAATGACCTACTTTTAAACCAGTCAATTTAAAACATGATGCAAAAAAGATATGAAAAAAAAATTAAAGTAAAATGAGTTAAAATTTTAGCAAAAACATATATGAATTTAACATAAACAAAAAAAAAATATTTTATGTTTTTTGTGTCGATCTGAATTATGATATATAATTTTTGTATAAAATACGATAAGAATACTCAAACTGTCTATTCTACCCACGACATTGTGCCAACTCCTTTCTAATGTTTTTTAAAATAAAAATAAGTTCAAGTTATTAATTCCCATAAAACAATAAAATATTAATGGCAAATTCATCGTACAATTGATTATGAAATCAGATATGGAGCCACTGTTGGAACACAATATCATCCGAACATCTGCAACATTTAGACCAATTAATAGAAGGAACAAAACAATCTGCTTCATTTTATAAAAATCAAGATAGATTTGATAGAAAAATTATATAAAATTTTCTTTATACTTAAAAAGTAGATAAAATTATTTGCTCCTTCATACACTACTAAAAAAACCACGAATCCTTAATCCAATCATACGTAGACTATCATTATATAGATTTGATTTTCCAATCTAAACATAGTGAAGGGAAGGGATTCTTTGTACCTAAAATTAGTTTCTTTATAATTTGTCTCCATTATTAAAAATGAAAAAAAATTAAAAATATATGGAATTTTATAAATATTAAAAAGAATAAAACTATAATTGCAATAAAAGTGATTTATTTTGCAAAATAATGGGGTCTCATGTGTAAATATAAATAAATTAAAATTTTAAGAGTAATTTTTTATTGAAGGACAAAATTACAATAAAGAAAAAAATTACATAATAAAATTAAATAAAAAAAAAAATTTAATTTTGATCCATTGTCAATATATTGAAGCTATACAATGTTAATAAACCAAATGGGAACCAGTTGGTCAAGATTCATTTACTAAGGACTCCATTTTCTAGTTACAAGTAATTCTAACCAAACATTTCCCATCACACTTATTGTCAAGGGTTTCAAAAATTTTTAATTTCTTTATTAACGAATTGTCAGCAATTAGTTAACAGACAGCGTATAAACTGACAAACACAAATCCAAAATAGAACTTACTTCTGCCAACAAGACAAGCTAGCAGCTATAACTGCAACTGAGAAAGGTTTCTAAGGGAAATGAGGCAAATTATCAAACACATAATAAAGGAACTTTTTTTTTTTTTAAAATAAGATATTTACTTGATATGTAGTGAAGGACTGTCAACTTGTTAAAATTCAAAGAGAGTGCTTATTCCATGGAGTTTAAGGTAGTTGAAATGGGCCTAGAGTAACTCACCTTTCCTTTGCAGAAGATAGCTTACCTTTTGTCAACAACTGCAAGCGATGGCGGACAGGTAAAGAACATGCTACAGAAATACGAGGAAGGCTTTGGTCAACAAATTAATTTCAACAAATCAGCTCTGTTCTTTAACAGTAACACCAACTTGGACCAACAACAGTTATTGAAAATATTGTTTGGCATCCAAGTTATAGCGAACCCAGAGAAATATCTTGGATTGCCTTCCACGGTGGGGCAAAACCGATCGATATCATTCAGAGAGATAAAAGAAAGGATTAAAGCCAAGATATGCCTTTCACAAGGGGGGAAGGAGGTTTTATCATGTCTGTACTTCAAGCCATTCCAGCCTATGTTATGAATTGATTTATGCTGCCGCGAACCCTGTGTAAGGAGATAAACGACATTATTGGCAAGTATTGGTGGAGCCAAGAAACGAGGACAAAGGGCATCCATTGGCAAAAGTGGAGGAAATTATGCTTGCCAAAATCCAGAAGGATGGGGTTTCGAGAAATGGAGGCATTTAACAAGGCTTTATTAGGGAAACAAGGTTGGAGGCTTATATCAAAACGGACGCGCTGGCATACCAAGTTTTAAAAGCTAGATACTTTGTGAATGGAACCTTCGTGGAAGCAAGGATTGGACATAACCCTTCTCACACGTGGAGGAGCATATGGGGAGCTAGGGATGTGCTAGAAAAAGGAATGAGATGGAGGGTGGAAAATGGACACAGCATTCAAATATGGAAAGATAAATGGCTCCCTATAACCTGGCCATTCAAGATACAACCCCCAAGAGTGGAGATGGACGAAAGCAGTTTAGTTGCAAAGCTAATTGATAACCAGCTGATGCAATGGAATAAAGAGCTGATTCACAAAACATTCACACAAGCTGAATAGTTGTTCCTATTCACACAGCTGATGCATCGAATGCTGGGATGGTAAAGGTAAACTTTGATAGAGCTTTTAATAATCAAAGACGAGGAGGTATAGGGATTGTAACCAGAGATCATAAGGGTGAGGTTCTTGGGGTAGCAGCAATCTGCATCCATGAAGTTAACGACCCTTTGCAGACCGATACGAGTGCATAGAAAAAGCTCTAACATTTGCACAAGACATGGGCTTCATAAGAATCTTGCTCTAGGAAGACAGCTTGACTGTGATTAAAAAACTCAAGGGAACAGAGCGAGATCTCTCCTATTGAAACCACTATAGAATGAAGCTAGGTGGAGGATGTCTATATTTCAAGAATGCCATATAAAGCATATTTTAAAGTCTAGGAATATGGTGGCCCATAAGCTAGCACATTATGGCTTCTATACTGCAAATGATGAATACTAGGTGGAAGATTGCCCTAGCCTAGTTTTTGCAGTGTTATGTGAAGATTGTAATCAAGTTAGATTAATGAAGCTCATTTTCCCTCAAAAAAAAAATCTTTATCACACAAAAAATCTTTATCCAAAAAATATGACACTTTTATTTTTATTTCTCAAAATAAAGTATGCTTATTCCATGTAAGCATTTAAGCACACGTCTTCAACTCTTGAGTAATTTTGTTCCCTTACTCTTGTTTTCTTTCTCCAAATTTTTCTTTTTTTTTTTCCTAGGTTGTTTCTCTGTCCAATTACAATCATTATGTGAATGACTTCATGTCAACACTAATCAATAGGTATCTTACTTTATGAGTTATATATTCATGTAAAAGATATTTTTGTTTGAATTAAAAGTACAATCGAATTAAGTCAAATTGATATAATAAAAAGTTTGAAGTTAATTTCAAATTTATTATTCAAAATTTAATTTGAGTTTGATTAAATTTTAATTTTTAAATTTAAACTCAACTTGATATAAATATTGAGCTATTTAAACTCGTTTAATTTGACTCGTTTATTAAATAAAAAGAACTCAACTTTAAGTTTGATTATTTATACTTGAACTCAAATTCAAGCTCGAATTGATATGTATATAAATAAAATAATAAAATTTTAAGTAAAATAATAAAATATATATTAAAATATAAAAATTTAATTAGACTTGCAAATTAATCGAATAAGGTATTAAAATATTCGAACTTAAGATGCTCGATAAGTCAACCTAATAGAACTAGAGCTCAACACGATAATAACCAAATAAAATTCGAATAACTTATAAGCACCGATGTATCATTTGCACCATAATCTAGATTGATTAGCATCACTTAGGCTTTTGATTATGCTCTAATAAGTCTGTAGGGTTTACTCCCCTGGTCCCATGTGAAAGATATCTTCATTTATGCTCTGAAATATTCATGCGAAAGATATCTGCTAAGTTTTCACCGATGCTTAATACTATTCCTCTAAAGTTTACTCCCATGACAGTGTAAGAAAGCAGAGAATTGCAACACCCAGATGCTAATTGCTTGTAAAATAGATATTGACATGGGCTTTATGCATCCAGAAAACAAAGATATACAATGTCAACCGAAAACAATGGAAAAAGTAAAGAAAGTTTCAAATCTCAACAAATATTATGAAACTAAGAAAAGGAAGATTCTACCAAATTGGAGGAAACCATAAATGGGATTCTAATGATGATGTGAATATTTCACCGCTGCTGGTATTTATAACAGGCGTGAGAGCCCTACAAAATCTTCTTGATGACAGTTGGACTTGGCAACAGAGGGATATAACCAGACAGACAAAAGAATACATGGCTGATTTACTAACAGGAAAAAGTCTTGAACAACGACGAGAAATCAAGATAATTCCTAAAGAGCCTGAAGAATTGTCATGATATTGTATGCAGATGAACTGGGAATCGGTTCACAACGACTTATCTTCTTTTAGGAGTTGTTCACATGGATTTTTTTGTAGATCAAATTGATTTTTATCGTTGATTCAATTAGTTTGAGATCAATTGAAATATTTTGCTCTTTTTATGGTAACTTCATATCATAATGATTGTGTTTGGACAAAGAAAAGATTGAGAAAAGAACGACAAGAATTGATAGAGAACAAAAAAAAAAAAAAAAAGGAGTTAAGAAAAAAGTCAATAGCAATGTGATGATCAAGTGTTTATGCGACAAAAAAATACCTTATATTTTTCAAAGGATAAATGCATATTTGATATTATATAATTTTTTATTTGCTTGGAATGTAAACAAATAAAATTACCAAATTTATATTTTAATTTTAATTTTATCATCTATTTAGATACTTGAAACTAAAGCTTCAATCAACTTGTTTATATAATATAAACATTGAATAAGATGATATTATATGTTAAAAAAAGTTCAATTAACATCATATCACTAATTGTTACGTTGACATTAAAAGAAAATTTTTAAAATTTTTTTTTAAAATAATAAAAAATTAAAAGACCTAAAAATTTTTTAAAATCTGAAATAATTTAAAAATTTTTTAAAATTGAAAATTGAAAAAAATTTTAAAAATTAAAAAAAAAAGTTTCACAAAACTTTCAAAAATTGAAAATTAAAAAAATCTAAATTTTATTGCAAAAATCTAAAAATTTTCATTTTTATATTTTTGAAATTTTCAGAATTTTTGTAATTTTCTTGGATTTTTAATAATTTTTTTTATTTTTTATAAAATTTTTAATTTCTTATAAATTTTTTAGAATGTTTTATTTTTTCTTAATTTTTTGATGTTTCAAAAATTTTTTTTAATTTTTTAATTTTATAATTTCTAGTTATTTATGTTTTTGTGATTTCTTTTTAATCTTAAAAATTTTTATTGTTATATAAATTTTTATATTTTAGAATTTTTAGAATTTTTAAAATTTTTATATATTTTTGAAATTTATAATTTTTTAAAATATTTCAAATTTTTGAATTTTAAAAAATATTTCATATATATTTTTAATTTTTTGTAACTTTTTTAATATTGATATAGTAATCGATAAGTAACATTGATTAAAATTTTTTGATATATTTTAACGTTTTATTAAATGTTTATATCTCATCAATAAATTGATTAAAACTACTAATCCTAAATATTAAAATAAATGATGAAATAAAAATTAAAATACTAAACCACAATTTATATGTAGGGCAAATGAGTATTTAAATTTTTTTTGAAATAAGGATATTAAGTACCTGTTTTGAGAGTAAAGATTTTTAAAAACATTCTTTTAAGGGAAAAACTGACGAACATAAATCCAAAAATAAAACCTAATTCTGCCAACGAGACAAGATAAACGCTTTATCTGCAACCGAGGAAGGTTTCCATGGGAAACATGACCCATTAAGAGGCAATTATCAAACACATAAAAGAGTTCAATTTAGTGGAACCCCAAACCAGAAACCCCTCTTTAATTTGCATTTTCAACCGAGTAGGTTTCACTGAAGGCTGAAAAGGAATCTTGCTCGAATGAAGAGAAATGGTTTCATATGCAAGCAGTTAGAAGCTGGAACCGAAGGGGACGTATTGGTAGAAGTTACAATGGGCTGAGTTCAAGATGTGTGTTTTCTCATTATTTTGGTCTTAATTTGCTTCCTTCAGTGTTAAAGTTTCAGTCATGGAATCAATGATTTATTCTATCTGCAAAAACCAACTCTACATGAGAGGTGGCTCCTGGATTCTACCAACTTCAGCTAAAGATTTCAACTTATTTCAAAACCCTGAAATAATTTCATTATTAGCTGTTAGATATGTATCAGGAATTGCAGAAATGAACACTCGTTTAAGATTTCTTACCTCATGAACTCACTTGGGTTCACCCCGCAATCTGCTTTATCAGTTTCTAAGAAAATCCATTTTGAGACCTTTCAACAGCCAGACACTGTGAGTAGCTTCTCCCAGAACCATGCCTTTTCACAACCCATATCAGAAATCTGATCCAAAAATGCTCCAGATTACTTTTGTGCAATCCTGAGAGAACCCTTTTACCCAAACTCCAATTCTTTCACTCCAAACGAATTTCAGCTTTTCATCTTGCAAGAATCTTGTCCACGAACCCAGACGTCTTGAGACGCAGTTTAGATAACTGCATCATCCCCAGTTTCAATTCCTTTAAGGATTTCACTCACTGCGTAGATAATCCGGTTTTTCTAGAGTACAAGAATTTTTCAGAAATCCTTTCTCGTAATTTCCTGTCTATTGCTGCTCCTAATCTGGCAGTTCTGAAAGAATATAGGGCATCGTCCACCCAAGAGTCTTTGCTGTGAATCCTGATAAGTTTAGAAGAACGGTGGAACAAGTAAAGAAGTTGGGTTTTAACCCTTTAAGGCGAATTTCCTTGTTGCTCTCCAAGCTTTGTTACAAATTAGCAAATCAGCATGGGAAAGGAAATTCAATGTTTTTAAACAATGGGGTTGGTCTGATGAAGATATTGTTTCTGCTTTTGAGAAGTATCCAAGATTCATGATGTTTTCTGAGCACAAAGTCACAGCACTAATGAATTTTTTTATCAACACAATGGGCTTGAAATCTTCATATATTGCGAACCGTCTGGTTTTTCTTTCATATCGCTTGGAGAGGAGAATTATCCCTAGATGTTCGGTTCTTCGAGCTTTGTTATCCAAAGGTTTGATTGAGAAATTCAGTGTTAATCTTATGTTGATGTATACTGAAAATGAGTTCCTCCAAAGGTTTGTGAACCCTTATGGTGATCCTTTTTTATTGAAATTTATATGAGGAGAAGCTAGGCCTTCCTGAATAGATAGTGTGATGTAGATGCTAAAACTGAACCAATGTGATTATGCCTGTAAGTTTTGAAGGCTATCTCCCTCATCTTCTTTTGTCTAGCATTGATACATTATTAGTTTACCTTTTTTATCCATTAATTATTCAGTAAAGTGATGAACTATCTTTTCCACATCTACGCTTAATTTTACTATGTATGCCTTCTAAAATTCATGAAGAACAGGGGCTGAAATTAAGCTGAGGTGCGGTTCACCTTGTTGGCAGGCTTCGTAGGTTCATATCCCAGATTAAGCATCCTGCAGGATTTACTGCAGACATAAGTTCTATAGATTGAAGTACGAAGCGAAACTGCATGATCTGATCAGTTTTAAGTCATTCACAATCCCCACTCTCCCCCCTCCCCCAACTTGGGCATAACTGGTTGGGGATGAGGAAAGAATATGGTTTTATTGAAAAAAAAAATTAGCAGAGAAAGTTTTAACTTAAAGCTTTTTGTTGGGGAAATAATATGAACTATCAGTCTATCTTAATTTATATTCGGTCAAAACGTGCCACAAGTCTTTGTACTCTTCCATTCTTAGGAATTTGGTCCCTCTAATACTATTTAAAAGAATTTAGTTTTTATATTATTAAAGATACCCCTATTTGTAAGTTGTAATTGTTTATTTTTTTTTGTTAAATAAATAAATGAAAAAAAAAAAGGTGGTTGAGTTTGTATGAAACTGTTTATTTGGATCGTAAAATTAGAGTTGAACTTAAAGTTTAAAGGGAGAATTAAAGGGAAATTAAAACTCTATTTAATATAGGATTCTCTTAATTTAAACTCTATAGATACAAACTTAAATCAAGTAATAGAACACACAAAAGCGCAGAATAAAGAACACACAAATAGGCAAAAAATAAACACAGCAAAAAGCACGAGATTTTTGTTTTAGAATAGTTTTTGGCAGAAAAAGTATTTGAGTTTTAGAATCATGAAGTTGATATGGTGTTGCTAAGGGATTAAGAGAGAGATCTAGTGTTAGAATAAGTTTTTTGAAAAATTTTTACATTTTAGCAAAAGTTTATGGTAAAATTCATCTTTTCTGGCAAAGAATTTCATATTTTGGCTATCTTCCAGCAACCATTCACAATATCCAACAGGATTCCTGACGAAACTGTCCAGATTTCGATGCCATTTTTCAGAATTCGGCAAAGCTTCAACTAACGTTCATCTGTTTTCTAGAGAAATAATAGAGAAAAGAAACGAGGAGAGAAAGGGGAAAGAAGAAATCTGAGGAAAAAGTAAAAAAATTGGCCCTTTTATACCCCACTGAAATGACATCATTTTGACATTGAGTTCTACCCAAGATTTGCATGTTTGTAAGTGGGTGACCCGACCCATAGCACAAACTCGTCCTTGACCTGTGTTCCATAACCCTTGGCACCAACCGAGACGAGCTGAAAACAAAGTCATTCTAGCCATTTTTCTTTCTCGTAATTGAGTCACACATTCTAACCGAGCCGAGTCGGTTCTTGTTTTGGTTTTATTTTATTTTATTTGTTTATTTATTTATTTTGTTTTAAAGTATTTTTACATGATTAAATTTTAGAAAAAATTAAAGAAGAAAATGAAAAAATAGAACAAAATAAAATAGTAATAATTTTTTTAGAATAAGTAATAATTATCCAATGATGAAATTTTTAGAAATTGCAAAAGGTTAATTTCTATAAAATTTTTAGGTGAGAAATTTTTTTAAATTTATCCCAAATGAAGAAAATTTGGATAAAATTAATAATAATAATAATAATAATAATTAATATTTATTTTTAATTTTTAATTTTTTAAAAAATAAAAAAACACAAATTTAATAAAATTTTGGAATTAAAATACTAATTACCTAACAATGAGATTTTTAAAAATTTCAAATAATAAATTTCCTAAGAAATCACTAGGTGATGAATTTTTTTAAATTCTATCCAAATGATGAAATAATTTAGTTGAAATTTCAATAAAAGTAATTGTATTCTTTTCCAAATAAAAATTTAAAATATAACTTAAAATTTTGGGTAAAATATTTGATAATTATCCAAGGATGAGAATCTTAAAAATTTCAAATGGTAAATTTTCAAAGAAATCTCTAACCTAGAAATTTCTTTAAATTCAACCTAAATGGTGGAAGAATTTAAATGAGATTTAAAAAAATAATTATCATATTATTTTCTTTCTAAGGATTAATAAACTAACAAGAGTTTAGATTTTAAATTTAACAAATGGTAAAAAATTTAGAAAATGAAGGAATTTATTTTTTCTAAATAGACCCAAATGGTGAAAAATTTAGAAATAAAACTTGTAAAATAAAAAATAATTTTCAAAGGATGAAATTTTTAGTAATTACAAATGGATGATTATCTAAACAATTTCTAGATGAGAAACTATTCTAATTTAGGCCTAAATAGTGGAAGAATTAGATATATTTTCAATAAACAAAAATGATTAAATTTTTTCGACGACGGAGCCTCTTCAAAAAAGCAAATGGGATTCTTGAATACTCTCAAAGTGAGAATATTTTTAAGAATTCTGTAAGATTGATGAAGAAATCTTAAAAATTATTTTCAATATTAAATTTAAGACCATTAGAATCAAAACCTTAGGATAATTTAAAATAAAATGGTATTGTTTTTTGGATAGGCATGTAGGAGTGTTATAACCTTCCTTTTATGTAACCAAATGTAACAAAACACTCGAACCTTATTCTAATTAGTAGACCAGAACCTATTCTTTAGGAACCTTTAGTCAAGCTTGGGAGCTCTTTAAAAGAATTGTGGCCAATCACACTTTAATAAAAAGATTGATAGTAACTTCTCTTGTTAAGTCTAGCTATAGATTTATGGATCTATACGTTATGACAGTTTAGCAACTTCACTAGAAATACTAAAGAGTCAGGCCATAACATTTTCAATTTATCCTATCCTTTGAGCGAATGCTTTTAAAATGTAATGATTATGTTATTTATTTACTAACGTTATTCTTTTCTGTCTTTTATTTATGGGATTTGAAAACCTATATGTTCCTTTATATACAATATCATATGCATTTGCATTACATGAGTTCTATACCCGAGCTCTATCCCTCTTAAGAATGAGTAAAGTACCTACACTTTCGTGAAATGATAATCTCTATAATGGCTAGCAAAATACTTCCATTCAAATTGAATCTTTTCTGTTGGTAGCCTATGATGGGTGAGGATTGGAATGCCTTACTAGTTTGTGATAGACAATGATGTAAGGAACAATTTAAGAACTTATAGTAGTTTAAATCACTTAGCCCAGTATAAAATCTACACTTAAGAGGCCAACCTTAAGATAGAGCCCTTTCTACCTGTTGATAAACGTAACTTGAAGTTAGGATACAAGAAGGAACAATTTGTGTGATATATTGATTATCTAACCATTTTATTTGTTTGACTTTGTGCATTTGCATAATTTCAATTAGTGCTTACATTATCATTTAATTTTATGCATCATTTTCATTGTCAAGTTTAACATTGAGCATTTGCATCATTTTCATATAGGGAATATTTGCTACATATTAGTTATTAATAAATTAGATCTCATACCTATATCTATGAAAATGTAGTAATATAAAATGATAGTTATGTGGCAAATATTAGTACATTTCATTCATGCATTAAAATACCAAACATAAAGCATAGCATTTCTAATAATGATACAATTGTGGTACTCAAAGTTCAAGGATAGCTCCACCAAGCAAGAACCCCGCACAATTAACTCACCAATACAATACAAGAGTTTGAGCTGGACAAATGGAATAAGAAAATTTCAATCATTTCGAGAAGATAGAAAAAGTTCAAAAGAAGCTTGAAGGGGAATTGAGTGAGATTTTGGAGGCTTTGAATAAATTGAACAAGGGAAAAAGTATAGAAAAAACTACTAGCTAATAGGACCTTCCATCATAAGAGGTGGTTGACCCTCTATACCTTCATGGTTATGGGTCGTATCAAGCCCAGTCTACACAAAATGCTTAACCACAGCAGTTCACATACCTTAAAGGGCATATATATCCTAGAATGCCATCAGCTTCAAATCCATGGCATTACCAAAGTTATGTAAATCTTATCTTTATTGAGAAGGTAGTAGAACCAATCTATATCCCTAATATGGATTACCTAAAAGAGGGAGAGAAAACAAAAGTGGTCAAGTTGTTGGGGACTCAATAGCTGATAGGAAGATTAATATGCTCGAAGAAAGGTTACGAGCAATAGAGGAAATTAGTTTTTATGGTTTCGTGGATGCTGCTGAGCTTTGTTTAGTCCTAGATGTTGTTATTCTGCTAAAGTTCAAGACTCTTGAGTTCAAAAAATATGATGATACAAAGTGTCAAAAAATTCATATTACCATATATTGTAAAAAAATGGTAACCTATGCTAATAATGAGAAACTGCTAATGCACATATTTCAAAACAACCTTTTTGACTTTGCTGCTAGATGGTATATCCAGTTAGATAGGACCCGTGTTCAGTCCTAAAGTGATATGGCCGTAACTTCATCAGTTAGTATTGGTATAACATAGATCTAGCTTTTGATTGCCTTTTTTTTTTACAGAATATGGAGAAAAAAATATTTGAATCATTTAAAGAGTATGCCCAAAGATAGAAGGACATAACTACTCAAGTTTAGCCACCTTTGACTGAGAAAGATACCACAATATTATTTATGAGCATTTTAAAATCTCCTTATTATGAACAAATGATAGGAAATGCAACAAAAAATTTCATCGACATGGTGATCTTAAGCGAAATCATTGAAAATATCATTAAGAATGACAAGTTGGAAGAATGAGAAGCTCCTACCAAAAAAGCACTAAAAAAAAAAATTTGAAGCTCAAGCTGTGAGCTTTGAAAGATAATAGTTCAGAGGTTACCAACGCTATCGACCGCAAGCTTATTCCACATACTACTCTATTATGAATAATACATCACCTTACCCATACCAGCCAGCCCCACAACCATCTTACCCACTAATATATCAACCCCTTTAAGACTTCAAACTCTCCTGTATAGTCCTAACACCCAATCTTCTTACAAGACCCTCAATACACCCTACCAACCCAACAAGTGATTCGCTCAAGTTACGAAATAATTGAGAAAAACCCATATTTGACTCAATCTTTATGACTTATACGAAGTTATATTGAGAGCTCTATAATAATCACTTAATTGCCTCTAGCAATCTGGAGCCATTTAAGCCCCCTTATCTTAAATGGTATGATTGTACAGCTCAATATGATTATCATTATGAAATTTCTGGTCATTCCACTGAGAATTGCACAACCTTAAAGCACAAGGTCAATGATTAATCAAAGAGAATGATAAATTTTGATACAAGAAAGATAACGATGCCAAATGTTAGTGGTAATTCATTGCCCAACCATAATGTAAATGTTTTGAATGAGGACCATGAGCATCATATAAAAAAAAAGTAAAAAAAGATCAAAACTCCTCTTAGTTAGCTATTTGATACTTTATATGAAGCTGACATAATACAATCGGTGGATCCACATATTTATCGTGAAAGTTGTGTACCAAACACCAAGTGCAAATATCATAATGGGAAAACTGGCCATTCTATTGAAACTTGTGAGCAATTTCTCCATGAGGTATAGAAGCTTTTGAATTCTTACCAAATTGAGCATTATGAAGAAGGGGAGGCTTCAAGAAGTGATGAAGTGTTCATGGCTAATAAGCTATCAAAAGCGGTTCCAAGACCAATAACAATTTACCGTGGGAAAAAACCAAAGTCGATTATGGACAAGCTCATCCCCAGGCTAGTGACTTTTAAAGTCCTTACCCCATTTTCCTATAAAGATGATAAAGCTATGCCATGGAGATATAGCTATGATATGGTAGTTCAGGGGTAAAAAAAGAATACACCCAAGACTAATACTGCCAACATAACAGGTGTAAGTGGTATAACCTAAAGTGGAAGATGCTATACTTCAAAAATGCTGGAGAAGGCTAAGAAGAAAAATGTCAAAGTAAGGGAAGAAAAAAATAAACCCGAAATGGTGCCTAAAAAAAAGTGTTAGAAGCAAGTACCAAAGAAAGAGGCTTGCAAAATTTTAAAACTAGTAAAGCATAATGAATACTCTATTGTTGAATAAGTAAATAAGATGCTAGCATGAATCTCATTTCTATCATTATTGTTGAATTCTGAACCACACCGAAATGCCTTGCTAAAGGTGTTAAACTAGGCATATGTAATAAATAATGTATCTATTGAATATGTGAATCACTTAGCTAAAAACCTAGTAATGCCAAATTATATAACATTTAGCGATGATAAGATTCCTTCAAAAGGAAGGGGAAGCACCAAGGCTTTGCATATCATTGTCAAGTGTAAAAGTCTAATTATAGCCAAGGCTTTCATCGATAATAGCTCTGCCATTAATGTCATGCCTATATCAACTTTAGCAAGTGATTACTCATATATAAAGAGTAGCCATATGGTCGTCTAGGCTTTTGATGGGACCAGACGTGAAGTTTTGAGAGATATTGAGATGCCCTTATAGATTGGGCCATGCACGTTTAATGTAAAATTTTAGGTGATGGATATCTCCCTATCTTATAGCTGTTTGTTATGAAGGTATCATAATGTATTGATCTGAAGACTCAATCGCTAGATGTAAAAATTAAAAATCATGAAAAACATGAGGAGTCACCACTAATCTTTTTTAAGGGTGTGATTGGCCACCCAAAAATTTTATCTTTTTAATAAAAAAAATGAGTTTATTAAAAAGAAAATTTTAGTTTACGAAAACAAGATCGGATTCGGGAGTCGGTTACGTATGAAGAAGGATTAGTACCCCCATAACGTATGATAAATTGGTACCAATTAATCATACGTTATTTGTAATTTTGGATAAAAATAGTTTTCTATATGAAATTTAATTAATTCTCTTTGTTTATAAAAGATAAAATTAGTTAAATAAATCTTTATTAAGGAATATTATGAAAATTTTCAAATTAAAACAATACCTTCAAAGTCCTCGGCAATAAAGGTGGAATTTGAAGATAGCTTTTCCATTGAAGATTTACCATAGTTTTTTTTTTATTTAAGATTCACCATAACATTCCTTTTAAAAATAATAAAATAACATTCTTTGTAAATGATAAGTATCGATGACTTTCCAACATCTATACAGAGTACTGATAAATTATATTTCATAGAATATTATTTTAATTTCATTTATTCAAAATTAATAATTTTAAGGTAAAAAACCTTTTGTGTAGTGAAAACGAAATATAATAATATAATTAATATTAACGACTATAACTAGAGCAAACATATATATACAGTATAAATGAAGACATTAATCTGAAAATGAAACATATGCAAAAATGATAATCAAGTACGAATTTAGGAATCGATTTTAAATATAAAAAGATCACTTGAACTCTCTAACATCTAGGCAGAATTTGGGTGTGAATTTTTATATTTAAAATTTCATCCTATTTTTTTTTTTTATATTTTACACTTATTAATTTAACAAATATATTTTGAATCATAAAAATGTATGAAAATTCTTAATAAAATAAAATTTCTCAAATATCCCAACATCTAGGCAGTATTTAGGAATAAATTATTTCATAAAAGGTTTTCATGCTAATCCTTAAAAACCGAGTTTGGGGTTTTAGTGAGATTCAGGTTTGAACTTTAAAAATTTATGAACCTCTCTAAAAGTTTCCAACAACTAGGTAAACTTTCTAGGCAAGCTTGTTTTTATAATTATCTTCTTTTCAAGTTTCAACAAAGTAAGCCTCACACCTTTTCCTTTCTCTGGTTGTCCTTTTTTTTTTCAACCATTTTTTTGTGGTTTTTCGGCCCCCCCCTCTTTAAACTCTAGAAAACTCCTTCTTTGAAAGCTCTTTAGCTTTTCTCTTTAAGGCTCTAAGGTTTTTTTTTTCCTTGCTCCACTAACCATGTCTCTTGTCAGTTGTTACAGGTGTTGTTCCTCCACTGTAGCTCCTCAGCTTGTTCCCCACTAAATGCTCCCTGTACTGGCCTCTTTGTTTCAAAAAAAAAAAAAAAGCTTTGTTTCTTGATGAATATAGGCCCTTGGATCAAGTTACATCAAGGGCTAAAGTTTCTTTTTTTCTTTTTTTTCAAGGAACAAGATTTAACCATTGGGTCAAAATTCAAAGAAGATCCAATGGTTCACATTATTCACTGCAAAGGTTGGATTTTTAGCTTCTAAATCTTGAAAAAAATCATTTGCCCTTTGTACAAAGTTTTCGGTATTTAGGCTATTTTCTTAAAAATCAATGTTCCCATACTCATTTTTAGGATTTTAAAGCACCAAAAATCATAATATTATGAAATTGAGATCTGAAAAGTTTTGTGAAAATCTGAGCTTGAAAAAGCTAAATTACAAAAATACCTTATAAGGGTTTCAACACTTCTCGAGGTATTGCTTTGATTTCAGACACACCAAAATCATAATATATTATGAAATTAAGATCTGAAAAGTTTCATGAAAATTTAAGCTCTAGAAGGCCAAATTATGAAAATACCCTTATAAGGGTATTTTGGTAATTTCATATTTTTTGGGGTACTTCTATGATTTCAAATATACCAAAAATCACGAAATATTATGAGATTAAGATCTAAAAGGTTTTACAAAAATCCAAGCTCAGAAAGATTAAATTACAAAAATACCCTTTATAAGGATTTTTTGGTAATTTTACCTTTTTTCAGAATACAATAAAAATTTTAATGTTTTAAAAAATTTTCAAATTTAACTTTAAACCACATTGATTTCAATTAGGTTTTAGATTTTTAGAATTGACTCGGGCTCTATCCATTTTGATCAAGTTTTGTGCAATTTTAACTTTGTTTGATTAGATTTGATTCGAGTTGACTTTGAATTTTTGAATAGGCAAATTTGTGAGCTCTTTATGAGTCCTAAATGGTCTCAGCCCATTTCACAAATGAGCCTAAGGTCAATCATGTTAAAAAATTTTTGCCATTCTAATTTCCACTAAGACTGACACTTTATTCTGGGACTTAGGCAAAAAATTTTATATTATTACCCTTATGAATGTCACAAAAATAATTTTTAACTTATGTGATACACAAAATCATGTTTATGAATACATGAATATGATGAAGATGTAAAAAAATGTCATGAAATGCAAATATGCCTAAGGTAAATAGATTTTCACATGTACAAGCCCCAAATGACAAAAATTACATCCATGGATTTGTATGTGAGAAATGTAATGTTATGTTGCAGTGATGTGGGATATGAATTGTAATGCAAGTTCTATAATACCCTACCATTCATGAACCCATATGCATAAAATACAATGACATACTTATATGAATGATGAGATATATTTCTATGATTAATGCAACATACTTGTATGGAATGCATAAACCTATCAAGTTTACAAAATATGTCTACTTGAAATACAATGCATGTGTTGTGTTGGCCTAATGAGGTTGACACTACCTTAAAATATGTGAGATGGAATGTATGCACTACCTATTAAAATGTGCATGGGAGGCAAGTGCATCAAATATGATGCATGTCCAATCCACTATGTGAATGGGATGTAATGCATGTATTATCTTATTATAATGTGCATCAAATAAGATGTATGTATTATCTATAAAGATGCCCATCGACTATATATACTACTTTATTATTTCTTTTTTTTTTCTTTTTTTTTTCAAACAATGATAAAAATGTATGTAAAAGATCAAATGAAAATGTGAAAGATTCAAATTTAAAATTTTTTTTTTGGAAAAGGAAAAGATTAAGAACACACATTTTTTTATCACACAGAATAACCGGATTTGAAGATTTTTCTCTTTTTCATTAATTTTATTTGGCTAATAAACAAAAATTTAAGAAAAACCATTTTTTTGAAAAAAATTTTTTAGATAATGCAAAAAAAATTTTTCTTCATTTTATTTTAATGCAAATTTTGGATAATTGAAAAATGAATGAACTACATGTTAAGAGAAAATTTAATTTTTTTGAGAAAACATTTTTTTGTTATTATCAATTTTTTAATTTTAATACATATTTGGGTTATTTCTATAAAAAAGTTGGCAAGGCTCTACCTTAAGTAAGCTTCTATGGCTCATGATATGCTAGGTTAGGATTTATACATCTAAAGGTTCCCAAACTATTTCTCACATCATTGTTCATTATAGACTAGTAAGACTCCTCAATCCTCACCCATTATAAGCTATTAATAGAAATGATTCAATCTGAGTGGAAGTATTTTGCTAGTAAATGCAAAGGTTATCACCTCATGAGAACGTAACTACTTTACTTCCTCCTAAAAAAAATAGAGCTTGGGTCTAGAGCTCATGCATGCGAGTGAATATATAAAGTGTGTGCAAAGTGACATATTAATCAAAATATCATAAATAAATCATAAGCACAAAACCAAAATAAAGTAATAACTAACATGCAATTTATTTTATTTATTAACTTATGCATTTTTTTTGAAAATTTAAAACAAAGGGAATTAAACTAAATATCAAATAAAACCAATTAAATCCAACAATTATTAATAGCACATAATTAAAATTTTTTTGGCTTGACTTTCAAAAGTCCCTAATGGATATCTCCCTATCTTATAGTTGTTTATTAGGAAGGTCATGGATCATATGGTAGGTGCTGCTCCTTTTACCTTGCACCAAAAGATTAAGTTTAATGTGTAAGGTCATATAGTGGTAGTGTTTAGAAAGGAGGATACACTTGTGGCTTAGCCATTGGATGCCCATATGTGGAAGCTGTTGAAAAAGCCTTAAAATGTTCTTGTCGATCCTTTGAACTGGTCAATTCTATGGGTGAATGACCTAAGATAAACTAACATTGTTTCTCAAAAATAGTGGTGAATTAGATTATTAACAAAGGTTGGTATCCTAGAGTAGGGTTAGGTAGAAATTTACAAAGAATAAGATAGCCTCCAACGATAATCGACAACAATGAGAAGTTAGGTTTGGGCTATAAGGTAAAAGGCTAGGAGACGTGATAAGACAAGCAAATAAGAGAGAAAAAAAGATGGCAAGGCTCAGAGGTTATGAACCAAAAACTATATTGATGGTCATTCCACACCTTTATGATACCTTTAAGCTTGAAGGGTTCATGTATCCAAAGTCAAATGAAGACTTTGAAGAAAAGCTAGAATTGAGCATGGAGAAAACATTTGCTGAGTTGTTCATCCATGCAATTAGAGATGAAAAGGGGAATGAATAAGAAATATAGGTCTACCCTTGTCCGCTAGGTTACGAGCTAAACAATTGGAGCACCATCAAGCCTGCTATCTTTGAGATTATTTCAATGTAATTGTACTTCCCAATAGTTTATGCCCAAAAGAATTGGAATGCTCTTTTATGTATAGGTCATTTATTTATTATTATTTCAATAAAAATTAAGAATGATGCATTTTCATTCATTTTTTCTATTGCTCTCATTTTTCATTTGTTCAACACATCTTACCAATATATCTAATTTCATTCAATTTCAAGTCCTTAAATGAACATAAGGATAATCATGATAACCATCAAAGGGTTAATTTTGAAATTTTGATTAATGCTGATAAACTTGATAATGAAAATGATTATGAAACATATGTATTGCCTTTGGACTTAATAAGATTAATTGAGCAAGAAAATAAACCAATTGAGCCTTATCAGGAGATAACTGAATTGGTAAATTTAAGAAATAAGGAGAATAAACAAGAGGTTAAGGTCAGTACATCACTTTCATCAACAAATAGGCAAAGATTGGAATATCTATTATGAGAATTCGTATATGTATTTGCTTAGTCTTATCAAAATATGCCTGGGCTTAGCACAAAAATAATGAAACATAAATTACCCTTAAAGCCAGAATGTAAACCAGTCTAACAGAAACTAAGGTAAATGAAACTTGAGATACTTCTAAAGATTAAGAAAGAGGTGAACAAGCAATTTGATGCAGGTTTTCTGAAAGTAGCTAAGTATCCAAAATGGAGAGCCAACATAGTACCAGTCCTTAAGAAAGATGAAAAGGTACAAATATATATGGATTATCATAACTTAAATAGGGCTAGCCCAAAGTATAACTTTTTTTACCTCATATTGACACATTGGTGGATAATACAGTCAAGCATTCTATATTGTCCTTTATGGATAGGTTTTCAGAGTATAATCAGATAAAGATGGCTGAAGATGACATGGAAAAAAATCACTTTCATGATCATGTAGGGTACATTTTGCTACAAAGTCATGCCATTTGATTTAAAGAATGCTAGAGCAATTTATTAAAGAGCCATGGTGATGCCCTTTCATAGCATGATGCATAAAGAAATTTAGGTTTACGTAGATGATATGATTATGAAATCTCGAGAAAGAGAAGATCATGTCACCAACCTTAGAAAATTGTTTAAAAGGTTGAGAAAATTTCAACTTAAGCTGAACTTGACCAAATGTACATTCGGGGCAAAGTTAGGAAAGTTGCTATGCTCCATAGTTAATGAAAAAAGGATTGAAGTTAATCTAGACAAATACAAGTTATTCAAAATTTGTCACCTCCAATCACATTAAAAGAAGTTTGAGGTTTTTTAGGTAAATTGAATTATATTTCTCAACATACTTATAAGCATGATCCCATTTTTAAGCTTCTTTGCAAGAATAATCCTCAAAAATAGAATAAGAAATGTCAAGAGACTTTTAATAAAATTAAACAATTCTTGTTAAACCCTCCAATATTGGTATCGCCTGTTTTAAGGAAAACCTTTGATCTTATACCTGAAAATATATAAGAAGTTAATGAGATGTGTACTGGGACAACAAGATGAGTCTAACAAAAAAGAGAGTTATCTACTACATGAGTAAGAAGTTCATAGACTATGAGTCCAGGTACTCTTTTTTAGAGAAAATATGTTGTGCATTAGCTTGGACAGCTAAAAACCTTAAACAATACATGCTCTATCATATTACCTAGCTTATAACGAAATTAAATCTAATCAAATATATCTTGAGAAGTCTTCATTATCTAGAAAAAGTGCTAGATGAAAAATGATGCTCTTAGAATATGACATTGTATATGTGAGCCAAAAAGTAATAAAAGGAAGTGTTATAATTGAGCTTCTCGTAGATCATGCTATCGAAGATTATGAGCCAATGAGGTTAGAATTTTTTGGTAAAGATTTGATAACTACTTCCCAACTTGAGAAGGAATGGCATGAAGAGAGATGTTGGAAAATGTAATTTGATGGAGTTGCCAATGCCTTACGACATGGAATTGGAGCACTTTTAATCTCCCCAAAAAAGTACTATTATCCCATAACAGCAAGGTTGAATTTCAATTACACAAATAACATCATTGAATATGATACATGTGTCATGGGTTTACAAGCTACTATAAATAGAAAGATTAGAGTATTGAAAGTGTTTTGAGACTCAGCTTTAGTTATATATCAGTTGAAAAGAGAATGAAAGATGAGAGATTCAAAACTTATCCTGTATCATAAGTATATCTTGAAGTTAATCAAGTAATTTAAAGATATTCAATTTGATCATTTACCTCATGAGGAGAATCCGATTGCTGATACATTGACTACTCTGGAAACAATAATCCAAATTAATGATAGCACTGACATTCAGCCCATCAAGCTAAATGTTAAGGATATGACAACTCATTAATCTAATGTAGAGGAGGAGAAAGATGAAAAACTATGGTATTATGATATCTTACAGTACATTAAGAATCAAAATACTCAAACCAAGCAATTGATAATGATAAAAGAGTTATTAGCAAACTAGTTATAAGTTTTTTCCTAGATGGTGATATTTTGTATTAAAAAAAATTATGATCAAGTATTATTGATATACGTAAATGCGACTGAGACAAAAAAGATTATTGAGGAAGTGCATGATGGAATATGTGGGGCACATGTAAATGGACATATGATGACAAATAGATCATGAAAGCTAGGTATTATTGGTTGATAATAGAGAGTGATTGCATTGACTATGCTCGAAAATGTCACAAGTGCTAGATCTATGTTGATAAGATCCATGCTTCACCGACTACTTTACATGTTTTAGCACCACTCTGACCATTTTTCATGTAGGGCATAGATGTCTTTAGTCCTATTACTCTGAAGGCTTCTAATGGGCATAGGTTCATTTTTGTAATGATAGATTATTTCATGAAATGGGTGGAAGTAGCTTCATTTGGAAATATGACACAATATATGGCTTGTAAATTCAAAAGAAAGAGATCATTTGTAGATATAAAATTTCAAAAAGAATTATTTTAGACAATGCCAATAAGATGATGTAGGCAATATGTGTTCAATATAAGATCAAGCATCACAATTCGGTGTTATACCGCCTAAAAATGAATGGAGCAATTAAAGTGACAAACAAGAATATAAAAAGAAATCTTGAGAAGATAACCAAAACCTATAAAGACTGGCATAAGAAGTTGCCATTTGCCCTCCATGCTTATTGAACATCAGTGCATACCTCTATTGAGGCAACACTATTTTCTTTGGTTTATGGGATGGAAGCTATATTATCGGTGAAAGTAAAAATTCCATCCTTGAGAGTTTTAAAGGAAGTTGGACTGGAAGAAACTGAATGGATTCGAAAGCACTATGAGTAGTTAAATTTTATTGAATAGAAAAAATTAATAGCGTTATGTTAGAGTCAGCTATATCAGAAAAGAATCATAAGAGCTCATGATAAAAAGATCCAATCTCATTGTTTTCAAAATGAAGATTTGGTTTTGAATAGAATTCTTCCAAGCCATCTGATAATAGGAGAAAGTGGACTCCAAATTAAGAAAGGCCATATGTTATGAAAAGAGATTTCTCAAGTGGAACATTAATATTAGTAGAGATGGATGGAGATGATTTGCCCAATCCTATGAATTCTAATATTGTGAAGAAATGTTACGCTTAAAAAAAAAAAAAAAGAAAAAAATAAATGAAAAAAAAAAAGAAAATAGAATGAATGAAAAAAGAGAACTTAAATAAAAAATCTTAAAAAGGCAATTTGAGTAAAAAAAGGTTCATCTAAGTTAAAAACCTGAAAAGGTGGCTTAGATGATGAGGATATAGCATTGAATTTGGGAATTCACCAACATAGAAGATAGCATGTTCTAATGATCTCTAAGTTGTTATGTGCATCAGGTGGTTGAATTTTCGAAAAAGACTTCAAGATATGTTATCATGATTATTTGATTATTAATTTTAGGAGTTGTTACCCCATACCCATTTTTGTAACCATTATTCTTTATTAATGGCCAAAATCATTCTACCATTCTTTTAAATAAGAGATATTTCATTTTATTCCTTGTGTCTCTCTTTTGTTAACTATTTCCCATTTATTCCCAATCCATCATTTAGCTTTTCCCTTTAATACATTGCAATGGAAGAAATGTGTGATTGTATTTTTAATTTTTGAAATTGAAATAATGATTGATAAATGAATGTAGCATGAAAGACTTTTACATTAGTTTGGAAATGTTGAGAGTGATCAAGGCATATATGAATGTTTAGTTCCTAGTAAGGACATTGAATTTGGAGAAAAAAGATTTCTTTAAAAGAAAATATGGGTGTTAAAATTGAATGAGAAGGATGATTGCGAATTAAATTGATTTGGTCTTAGTGCTTAAAGATTGAAGAGTTCAAGATCTAAAGAAAACATAGGCTTGAGAACCTGTACACTACAATTGAAAAAATATTAATTGACATTTCTATAGCATGCATTGCATTTAGGAATGTCTAGTGCATGAATCTAGGAAATAGGGATATTACAATATCCACATGGAGAAGATAAATATGAGGACTTTTTGGTGAAGGAATTTCAAATTCTCGTTTGGAAAGAAACTTATGAGGTAAAATTCTAATCCTTGAAAAAGGATATTTCAAGAAAATCAATCATGGACAATAAAGATTTTTCAAAAAGAGTTATGAAGCCTTTGTTCAGAAGAGTATTTTTGATATTAGGAACAATTTATAAGACCTTCAGGCATAATCTCTTAAAATTTTTTTAGACATGATCTATGAGACCTTTGGGCATGATTGTTAAAAAAAAAAAAAAGAGAGCTTATATTTATTTTTTAAATAGTCATTAAGCTTCTGTTTATAAGAGCCTTATTTATTTTTTTAAAAGTTATTAATTCTCTGTTTAGAGGAGCCTTATTTATTTGTTCAAAAGTCATTAAGCCTCTGTTTAGAAGAGCTTATATTTATTTTTTTCAAATGTCTTTAAGTCTCCATTTAGAGTAGCTCTATTTATTTTTTAAAAGTCGTTGAGCCTCTATTTAGAGGAGCCTATATTTATTTTTCAAAAGTTATTGAGCCTCTGTTAAGATGAGTTTTTATGTTTTTCAAAGTATTAAATCTCTATTTAAATGAGCTATTATGCTATTCAAGATGTCTAAGTATCTTTTTTTAAAAAAATGAAAAACAAAAAAAAAAATGTCTCGAGTTGATTCTTGTTTAGGTTTTCTACGTCTTTGCACAATTTCTAATTCAAAAAAAGTGCGCAAAGAGGGACAACTGTAGACACTCCAATTTGTCTGGGGTTGTAATTATTTAATTTGTTTTGGTTAAATAAATAAATGAAAAATGAAAAAAAAAGGTGATTGAGTTTGTATGAAACTATTTGTTTGAATTGTAAAGTTAAAGTTTGAAAATATAATTAAAGGGAAATTAAAACTCTGTTTGATATAGGGTTCTCTTAATTTAAATCCTATAAAAACAAACCCAAATCAAGTAATAGAACACATAGATTATGAGCACATAATAAAGAACACATGAATAGGTAAAAAATAACATAGCAAAAAGCATGAGATTTTTGTTTTAGAATAAATTTTGGCAGAAAAAGTATTTGGGTTTTAGAATCAGGAATGTTTGATTTGGTATTGCTAAGGCATTGAAAGAGAGATCTAGTGTTAGAATAAGTTTTCTAGAAATTATCTGAAAAATTTTCATATTCCGACGAAAGTTTTCAGTGAAATTCATATTTTTTGGAAAAGAATTCCAAATTTCAACTAGTTTTCGGTAAGAAACCCAAATTCTGGCTATTTTTCAATGACCATTCCCAGTATCCAGTTGGAATCTCAGTGAAAATGTTTAGATTCCAATGCTATTTTCCAAAATCTGATGAAACTTCAATCGGCATTCATCTAGTTTCTAGAGAAAGAATAAAGAAAAGAAAACAGGAGAGAGACAGAGGAAAAATAAGAAATCTAAGGAAAAAAAAATTGGCCCTTTTATACCCCACTAAAACTACGTCGTTTTGACATTGAGTTTTGCCTAAGATCTGCGTGTTTGCAAATGGGTAACCCAACCCATAGCACAAACCTGTCCCTAACCTATGTTCCAGAATCTTTGGCTCCAGTCGAAATGAGTTGGGAGTCATCCGTTCCAGCCACTTTTCCTTCTCGTAGTTGAGCCACACATTCTAGCCGAGCCAAGCCGGTTCCGTTTTGGTATTTTTATTTTATTTTATTTCTTTTGTTTTAAAGTATTGTTGCATAATTAAATTTTAGAAAACATTAGAGAAGAAAATTTAAAAAATAGAACAAAATAAAACATTAATAATTTTTTTAGAATAAATAATAATTATCCAATGATAGAATTCTTAGAAATTGCAAAAGGTTTATTTTTATAAAATTTCTAGGTGAAAATTTTTTCTAAATTTTTCTCAAATGAAAAAAAATTTAGATAAAGTTTCAATAATAATAATTAATATTTATTTTCAATTTTTAAAAAATAAAAAAAATAAATTTAATAAAATTTTGGAATTAAAATACTAATTACTCAATAATAAAATTCTTAGAAATTTCAAATGGTAAATTTTCTAAGAAATCTCTAGGTGAAGAATTTCTATATATTTTATCCAAATGGTGAAATAATTTAGTTGAAATTTCAATACAAGTAATTGTATTCTTTTCCAAATAAAAATTTACAATGTAACTTAAAAATTTGGGTGCAAATATTTGACAATTATCCATGAATGAGAATCTAAGAAATTTCAAATGGTAAATTTTTGAAAAATTTCTAAAGAAATCTCTAGATGAGAAATTTCTTTAAATTCAACTCAAATGGTAGAAGAATTTAAATGAAACTTCAAAAAATAATTATCATATTATTTTCTTTTCAACGATTAAGAAACTAACAAGAGTTTACATTCCAAATTTAACCCAAATGGTGAAAATTTTGGAAAATGAAAGAATTTATTTTTTTCTAAATAGACCTAAATGATGGGAAATTTAGAAATAAAACTTGTAAAATAAAAAATAAATTTTAGATGATAGAATTCTTAGTAATTAAAATGGATGATTATCTAAGTAATTTCTAAATGACAAAATATTTTTAATTTAGGCCCAAATATTGGAAGAATTATAGATATTTTTTATAAACAAAAATGATTAAATTTTTTCAACAATGGAGCCTTTTCATAAAAAAAAAAAATGGGATTCTTGAATACTTTCAAGGTGAGAAAATATTTTTAAGAATTCTATCAGATTTATGGATAAATATTAAGAATTATTTTCAATATTAAATTTAAAAGTATTATAATCAAGACATTAGGATAATTTAAAGTAAAATGGTATTGTCCTTCGAATGGACATGTGGGGGTGTTATAATCTTCTTTATATGTAACCGAACTCCCGAACTTTATTCTGATTAGTAGACCAAAACTTATTCTTTAGGAACTTTTAGTTAAGCTTGGGAGCTCTTTAAAATGATGGTGACCATCACACCTTAATAAAAGATTGGTAGCAATTCTTATTGTTAAGTCTAGTTATAGATTTACGGATCTATACATTATGACAAGTATTATTTTTTAAAGATTTCAGTTCAATCATTTGTAATGCATAAGGACTAATTTTTTAAAAAAATAATATTATATGGACTAAATTTCTTAAAAATAATATTACAAGGACTAAATTTCTTTAAATAATACTATAGGGATAAATTTCTAAAAGTAGAAGAGTAAAGGGATCTATGGCACATTTTTACCTTTATATTTAACTAGGGAAACTAGGAAAGTAGCAGAAAAAGAAAATTTTCTTGTTTAAACTTCTATAATGTTTATCCAAGATAATCATAACAAACGGATGGATAGCTTAAGTAACAGAGAGTGTGCTCATTTTTTTGTTAGTTAGGTTCGAATTCGAATTCGCTAGGGGATTATATGAAGATAATTTCTTATGAATTTGTTAAATTCGGTGCAGATAAATCTGTTTGCACCGATTTGGAGAGTGAATCTACTGGATAAAGCCTGTGATCCCATTGCCGCTAAATTAAAAAGATAGATATATGTTTCTAGCTTTTTGTTATCAGCAGTTTTTCTTTTAGCACAAATTATAGGTTTTTCTTTTAGAAGCACTAGGCATTTAAAGTTCCCGTGAGTGTTAACCGATCCTTGTACATTATTCATGATGACAGAAGTCTGATTTGCTTCCTTCCTGCGGTCTCTTCAGACAGGAAAGATCATTATGGTTAGAAGACTGTTTCTTTCAATTACCTGGAAAATCTGTGAGAATGCATATGATCATGTGACAGTTATGTGACAGGAATCTGTATCCTCAAGCACAAAAGACCACCCTACTCATTGCGGTAACTTAAATGCCAAACTTGTTAGTTGAGAGCCTACTTTCAGGTAATTTGGCAGATAAATAAGCAAGATTTCTATGGTCCAAGATATAATTTTTTTTTTTTTCTGAGAGAATTAGTGGAGCTTGAAATGGCTTCTGGATCATCTAAACCAATGTTTGTTTTGTTTGTTCTGCTCCAGATGCTACCAAGCACTATTCAATCAAAGCCAACTACTCAGACATTGGAAAATTTCCGAAGTCTAGTGGGATACCGTAAAGGTCATACTGTTGAAGGGCTTTACGAGCTCAAACAGTTTCTCAGGAAACTTGGTTACATAAATTTCGATGATGCAAGCAACAATGGACACAAACATGGGAACGATAATGAGTTCGATGACCATTTGGATTCTGCTATCAAAGCATACCAGGCTAATTATCAGTTGAATGCCACGGGCAGCCTAGATGCTGATACTCTAAAACAAATGATGAAGCCAAGATGTGGCATTGCAGATGTGATCATGAATAGCAATAATTCCAAGTTAATCAATCGTTTTGGAGCCTCTCAGTATGAATTCTTTCTTGGAAATCTGAAATGGCCACTCTCAAAGACTCATTTAACCTACCACTTTCGTTCCAGTGTCCACGTAACTGTCGCAGAAAACACAAGGTCCGTTTGTTCGCGAGCTTTCCAAAGATGGGCAAATGTGAGCCGCTTTACTTTCGAGGAAATAGCTGAAGACCACATTGCTGACATTGAAATTGGCTTCCACAGTGGTGAGCATGGAGATGGCTACCCCTTCGATGGTCCACAAGGAACTCTAGCCCATGCCAGTCCACCAACTGGTGGAAAGTTACACTATGATGCAGATGAAAATTGGAGCACCAACCCTGGTCCTGATGAGATTGACTTGGAATCTGTCACAGTTCATGAAATCGGTCACCTTCTAGGGCTTCAACATAGCTTGGTCCCTGATGCAGTCATGTATGCGTACTTTGACTCTGGGATTACAAAGAGGGGGCTGCACAGGGATGATGTTCACGGTATTCGTGCCTTATATGGCTTATTATGATAAGAAAAATCTACACTAATAAGAGATGATCTATGAATGTCAATGTGTAATCTCTACCATCTTGGCTCAGATCCTATTTCTCACATTTTATGTTTATTAAGAATCTATTTGTAAGGATCAATTTGGTTATTCTATTTCTGTTTTCTCTATTTGTAATGCTCCAATCTCATGTTGAATATTCTGAAGATCCGTATATATGTAAGACTTGAATTCATATTTGTGAAACATCTTTTATAAAACAATCATAAAACCTTTGAATCAAAATAAATAATATCTCACTAAAAGCGGTTTCCACACTCTTTACTTTTCTTTGAAAATTCAAGACAAACTATCTTACGGGCGGGTAAGAGGAGTGAATTTTTTACCAGTTAAGAGTGTAGAGCACATGGATCTTACACTGATTCACAAGTCACAACCAACAATGAGGCTGCAGTAATACAGGACAACAAATAAACCAAAAGTTGTTGAATTCTTTTACTAACAGATCCTGAATGATTTTGTTTCATTTAAACCTTTTGATCTTTTCCTTTATATTGTGGCGATCTACCTCTGTACATGATATTCTTTTCACTCATGGCTAACGAATGACGAAACTAAAGCACGTGAGAACGAAGATTGTTTCACCTGCCAAGCAACAACCACAAAACCTGTATCTTGCTAGTTTGGTTAAACTAGAACAGTGAAGGAAAATATTGACCATGGGTTGCTTGGGAATTCGCCCACCATCAAAGGAAAATACCGAACAACGTCGAGCTTCATTGTTAGAGGAAGATTAGCCTTAATAACCAGTCAAATAAGTACCATGGCAATTAATGAGCTTTTATGTGTATTAGGACTAGCGTAAATCTACACCTGCTTGTGTCACACCCTGTGTGAGAACCATTGAGACCAAGGCCCAAGCACCAGTGCACAGAGCCCAGACCCTCGCTCGAGCACTAGGTCACGAGAATGAATTCCTGCGAGAGCTACCTGATGCTGAGCCTGAGAACCATTCAAGAGAAGCTTCTAAAAAACCCCAGAAATGTGGTGTGGACACTGAAAGTGTGAAGGCTCTGGATGCGCCAGGAAACAGACCAGCCGCGTAGGCACCAAACATTCTAGA
This sequence comes from Durio zibethinus, assembly GCF_002303985.1. The sequence goes on along the minus strand of NW_019167926.1, from coordinate 10,541,663 downwards.
AGAGTCAGATGCGAACACAGACTCGAGCACTATAGCGCTTAGGCTAGGAAGCTTTTGGAAGGCGTTAGGCGTGAGCACGTAGCGAGAGTGCCTAGGACCTTTGAGACCCAGTGTTTTACAGAGTGTCCAGAACCAGTTGCTTTCTAGAAAAGTTATAATCAACCTTATGTTTGTCTTGGAGCCTTGGAACTCTCTAACACTTGGTTCTTTAGTGACCACATAGACCATGGGGCTCAAGAATGAATAGGGGTGCCCCTCCCTCATGGAACTAACTTGTGAACCAACAAGCTACTCAAGCACATTTATGTACATAGCCACATTCTTCCAGTAATTGAAAAGATCTTGTATTCTTTCAACCACTGCCTACTTAGTGTGTTTTAGCATTCAATTGTCTCTAGGGTCCAACTAGACCTTGGTGAGTGGCACACTCACTCAACCTTGTTGTAGGCTGACTTGGGCACATGAATAATAGTTTCCCACCTAAGGTGACATGGTTGCTACGCTTTGGTATCAGAGCACAGTTTGGTGTATGACCCTGATCCAAGACAATATCTGCTTTTGATATAAGCCACCAATACACTGAAGAGCAAGAGACTCACAAGACATACGTTGCTAAAAAGGGCAAGAAAAGCACCAATAGGGACATAATCTCGGCCTTTGATGCCCAATTGGCTAAGGTGGAGTTGGCCATGATTGAAATGCGAGACAAGTATGAGGATCATATAGAGGAATTGGTCTTGGCCAAAAAGAAAATCATGAAAGAGTTAAGGCAAACTCTCACTGATGAGATCAAAAGCCTCACTCGTAAAAACTCTACCTTGGAAACCATGGTGGAGGCCATAAAGGAAGAGATGGAGTAGCTCGAGAGAAAGCTCTCTGCATGTAAGGTAGCTGTAGAGGGAGGCATACTCGTAATAGCTACTAGGAATAGGGTGGAGGTTCCCAAGTGGAAGGAGTTCAAGGGGACACAGTTTGCAAAGGACATAGCCAATTTCTTATGGAATATGAAGCATTATTTTCGTGCAATAGGCATTGAGGAAAACATTGCTTAAGTAAGCACCGCTTCTATGTATTTTGTGGACATCGCACTTCTATGGTGGTGTCATAGGTCTAAAAAGGCTAAACGCGAAGGTGTTGCCATTGGAACATGGGAAGAGTTCCATAGGGAGTGTATGCAGCAATTTACCCTTAATATGCCACAGAAAAGGAATATGTCAACCTACAATGACTCACCTAATAGGGAGAAGTGCAAGAGTATGTTCGAGAGCTCCTGAAACTCATGCTCCAAATTCCTAACCTTGGGGAGAACAAGGCCCTCTTCACATTTATGGACGAGCTCAAACCATGGGCTAAGCAAGAGCTAATGATGATAGATGTCTAGGACCTTACTCGAGCCATGATCGCCACTGAATTTTTAACGAAATTCAAGAAAGGGAACAAGTCCAGGTTTTTCAAGCTTAAAGGCAAGGGCAAAGGTGAAGGAGACAAGAACAAAAGTAGTAGTGGCTAATTACTAATGCACAAATGGAAGTCTTCCAAAGAAAGAGACAAGAGGAAAGACAAATGGCCAGTGACCAGGGACGGGCCAATGAATTCTTTCCTGTGTAACAGTTAACACTGAGCCGAGAACTATCCCAATAGAGCCAATCTCATGGCCATTGTCAAGGGGTATGAGAAGCAACCCAAAAAGGAAGGACTAAAGCTTGGTTTAATCGTGCTAAGTTCTATTTTAGCCAAGAAAGGGTGCAAGAGAAAGGGGCTCATGTTCACAAAAATCTTAGTTACGGGCAAGCACTTGGACCCTCTGGTGGACATAGGTGAGTCTAATCTCTTCATGTCTTAAGGAGTGGCCAAGAAACTTGGGCTCAAGATCAAGAAAGGGGCTAGATGGATCAAGACCGCCAACTCTAAGGTTGTGTGGCTACATTTCTGTTGCTTTTTACTAGCAATCCTAATATTTTTTCTCTGTCATAAAAATTATTTCGTATATAATAAAAATTCAAATATTACCAACTAAAATCATAAAATACCTTTATTATTAAAAATAATATTAAAAGTTATAAATTAGTATCTCTTACTTTCTTGAGAACTAAAATCTAACTAATTGTTCATATTGCCACCTAATAGCATTATGAGGTAAATTTTCTATTACAGCCTCTAAAATACTATTTTAATCAAAATACTTTTTCTTCAAATTATAATTATAGTCTTTTCATTTCTTTCTAAATGACTTAAGCACAAATGAAAAATGTATTTCAAATACAAATCTTGACTATAATAATACAAAAAAAAGTTATAATCAATAAATCAAATTTAAAATAATTAATTTTTTTATATGTAATTAATTATACTAATACCTCAATAAAGTTTAAAGCTTCGCCTTTAACGTTTGCTAGAACTTTATGCCACGTTTCATAATAAATAGACAATTTCATTCCATTATAGGCAATCCTGCCTAAAAATCCAGCCAATAGTTGAGACTCTTCACCAATTGATTGTCTATAAGAGTTTGCAAATATTACAATACATTCATTCGAAAGTAGTGCAAACAATTCCCTCAAAGTTATCCAACATGTGGTCCTTCGTTGACTGTTGTTATCAGCTATAAAAAATAAAAAAAGTCAATTAGTAAATTACCAATACTTTAATAATTATAATCGAAATCTAAATATGAGATTTATGATACATGCATTCAAATTAGAAGCAGAATCAATTGACGAGATACTATCTAAACCTAGACCGCACATATTGCTATATCTAGTATTAGTTAAAGGGTTAGAAGTAACTGAGTTAGAACCGACAATAGGCACATTCCCATCAAAAAATTTAGTCTATGATCAAGATCAATATGTGCTGCATATAGTTTTGAGCTCATATCTTTAATATGAATTCCTTTCAATCTACTCATCCGCATTGTAGCTTAGCTACATCATAAAACCAAATCAGTTAAAAGTTGAAAAGTTTAGACATTGTAAATATAACAAACTATATATAAAGAACATATTTAAAGATATAAAGACATTAAGAAGTTAAGAAATCATAACCAACGATATATAAATAGCATATCGATTAATTAAATTAAAAGATAATGTATGATTTATAATACAATAAATATACAAAAGCAAATGCCACATAAATTACATACAAATATTTATTACATTATGTTTGAAACACTTTAATTACAAAATATGAATAATCCATCATGGTTCATAAATGTCTTTATCAACATTTTTCGCGAACCTACTAAGTAGAGATACTAGAGATATTTTCATCTAAGTTTTGTTCAGCAAAAAAAAAAGCATTCAATTCCATGTTTAACATCATCTCTGATATCTGACTCCACATCAAATAAGTCTCTAAATGTGTTACGAAGAACAACAAATCAACCCAATCCTTTCGTGTTTTAGAATAAAAAAAACTTATTTGACTTAAAAGGAAAAAACACAAGGTTCATTAATGTGTTGCTGTCTAGTGTGAATTAATCAAGAAAAATTTACAATTATAAATCTAAATTGATCTTTCTTAATACCTCTCGTACTATTCACATTATCCCAATCACACTAAAATAAGACAACCTTTCACTTGCAATAATAATCCAACTCAATGATGTCATTAATCATATCATAATTGTTAACATTTCCTTCTAAAAGGTTTGTGTTCCTAGCACTAACATAGCTAGTTGTTGATGAAGTAACAACAACTTTTGAATGTTGTGTTCTTCTAAATCAGTCAAGAGATTTAGTGTCAAATCTAAATCAATTGATGATGAAACCTTTATGTCATTTTATAATTCTGTTTGAACCTTATGAAAGACATTTTACCTCTTCACTAACAAGCCTTCCACTCTAAACCTACAAAGGTGGAATAAATATATATGTTAGTAATTTTATTTATACCCTAAGCATTTTATGTACAATTCTCATAATGGGAAGTATGGCATTACTTACATTTCTCCTAACCATTCATGAAAGTTTTTAGTGAACAACTTATCAAGCTTTCGAGGGTTTGATCGTCAATAATGTGCACAAGCTCTCAATTTATTTCAATGTTCACTACATGTATCAAGATAAAGTATTAACAATAAGAAAAATACAATAAATTATGCTTAATAAAATGAATGATTTCTTTGCAGAAAAACATACATGTGAAATGATTCAATTGTGTCGTGATAGAAAAAAACATATCGATATGCTTGTTTCTAAGATTTGTCATCTAACTCTACCATTTTAGCTTTACCTATTGGTTGTCCAAAACTTTCAAAAAGATAAATGTAGACAAAGTCCATATGCTACATACCAATATTTCTCGATAATCTATTAAATATTGTTTAAACATCTTCTAAATAATAAGAACAAAATGTTATACACTCTTCTGCTAAATATCCTTCAGCAATAGAACCTTCCGAATAGTATTTATTGTAACAATAAGACTTTAATCTCCCCAAAAATCTAAGACATAAAACATTTGTCATATACCTTTTTAACTAGAGTGATCAACACTAACAACCTAATCAAACTATTAACAAATAATACATTTCGATAGGATACATCCATTGATAATAAATTGATCCACCAACTTTTGCTTTATATGAAAGGTGAATAACCAGTGCATCCTAATAGTGAAGAAGTTAGGAGGAAAAATCTTCTCTAAATGGCATCAAGTAATCGTGGCTTGATCTTGAAGTTTGTCAATCTTTTCCACATTCAGATTTTTTTCACAAAGAGCTTTAAATATGTTACTCAATTCAATTACCACTAAAGTGACTTGCTTTAATATTTATGAACATAAAGCAAGGAAAAGTAAGTCCTGCATCAAAATATAATAATCATATAACTTCAATAAAAAAAGTTTGTGTTCCTTCAGATTCACACATCTCGATATATATAACGCATAACCATCAAAGACTTAATTTTATATAATAAAAGATCAGAGACTTATTTTCAGTTTTGAATAAAGTTTAAGGGTTTTTTTTGTACTATCCCATTTTTTTTCCTTAAAACCCTTTTTTAAGTGCTCAATCCAGTATTTTTTGAAGTGTCTCTCTTTAGTTGCAAAAAAAAATTACACACAAGTAACAAAGGATACCATCAATTGATGGATAAATTATTACTTAAGAATAAAATAGAGTACATCTAGATATTGCTTCTTCATTCCATTATACAAATTTTGTCACAACTGCAATATATATTTTGCTAATGAAAGAAGCCACTGAAGATTTTTTAAAGTGCCTTATTGTTCCACTTGACTCAAAAACTTTTTGGCCTTCAGCACGTAGCTTTTTCAATGGCACAGCATCACAGATTTTACAAGCTACAATTATGAAACAAATCAATTTCTTAACAAACTGGGTTTTCTCTTTGCCACCTTTTTCAAGACAAAATTTCAACCCAAATTTCTTAACAAAATTCTTATAAAAGCATGTAAAACAAAAGAAATAAAAAGTAATCTTTGCCATAAACTTGTAATAGCCTTAAATACAATTTCAAATTTGGGAAAGGGAAAAAAAAGAGAAACAAAGAGCATACTTTTGTACCAAGAAAGAGTGAGCAAATTTTTATAGTAAAGAAGGAGTGAAGGTGGGCAGAATGTGGGAAAGGAAAAGGAAGAGTTTGAAAAATGGGGTAGGGAAAATCAAGGAAATTAAGGGTAGGGAAAATCTGGATTAACTTTAATTTGAGGCAATCATTCGTTGTGTGTTAGTGGCAAAGGCTACTAAAGTATGACCTTTAGTGGTGTTTGTTAACAAAAATGCCATTAAATTTAGCTTAATATGATACGTTTCATTTTAACATCTATTTTATAAAAAAATATATTTTTAAAATAATAAAATTGGAAAAAAAATTTGTGATATTTTATTATATAAACACCATTAAATTTTAAATTTAGTGACTTTTTAAACTCTAAACGCTGCTATATATATATATATATATATATATATATTCAATGGAGTTTATGTAATAAATGCTGTTAATTTTGTAATAACACGTCAAAGAGCAACGTTTGTTGAAAAATGCCACTAAAAAAATGCCATCAAAACCCCATTGTTCTATAGTGATTTCACATTTTTCTTTTCCCTAATATCTACTTGCCATGATGTTATTTTTATTCTATTTAGACATTAAACTAATTTGAAGATGATATTGAGAGGTCATACATATTTAACATATAGAACTTTTTGTGAATTAATTAACTTTTGAAACCTATAATATTGTGACCCACAAACTCATAGGTAGATTCACTTCCATGCTCAATAAAGTCCTCAAGATATTACCTAATTAAAGTTTGTTGATACCTTATAAAATTCAAATAGTTTATTTTTTTATTTTTTTTAAGAAAAATATTTTACATTTAACTTTGAGAATCTCTACAAAACTTGTGGGTGGTTAGAAAATTTTAGCATGATTTGTTGGTTCTCGATGAAAAAGAAATATACTCACTTTTTCTACATTCTCCAAGTTCTTATTAACTTCAAAGTTGTTCATTATCCATAGGTTATAATACATTGGCTCTAGGCTTAGGAGCCAAATCCGGTTACTATTTTACAAAAATTTTCCAACTCATCTAAGTAAGCAATTATATGAACTTTCTACACCATCAACTATGAAACTAATTCAGTGTAGTTGTAAGTTTTAAACTTGAGTTTACATTCAGAAATTTTGCTTATTTAGAAATTTTAATTGTTGTAATATTTTAGGATATTTTTATTTATTAAGGAATTTTAATTATTGTAATACACTTTTAAATAAATATACTGTAAATGATGGAATAATAAATATTTTTTAAAATGTTAGTGTTAATTTTCTTTTGAATTAATTTTCTCTTTTTTAGTCATAAAATTTTATTTAATTTTAAATTTTATTAATTGTAAATATTGAGATTATCATGACCAGATGAATGTGTTGTGCTATGATTTTAGGTATCAATGTTAGTAGTTTCGAAATTGATAAAGTTATTATTAAATATTTATTTACTAGTTATTTGTAACGGCATAAATATTGTTGGGGAAATATTATTTGAAACATTAATATTATTTATTAAGTATCCTTAATTCATTGTAATAAAAATAAAAACAATAAAATTATTGTTTCGTAAAAATTTTTAACAATGATTTTTTCATTTTAAATTAATTATTTCAATGACATTATAATTGATGTCAAAGTGATTTGCAATAAAAAATATTCCAATTGCAAAAAATTTTTAGGCAATCAAATAATGGTATCACATAAAAGCTTTGATAACAAAATATGTGATTGCTAAACTAAAGTTTTAACGATCACATTAAATTGTTGTTTAAACATTGTTTATGTAACGACAAAATATCTTTGCAATGAACATTTTTTAAAATAACTTTTGAAATATACAAACATTGCATTTACTTTTAACAATGGAGATATACGTGCAATGATCTTACAATTTTTTTTTTTTTTGGGAAAAGATTTTAACAATGATAAATTATCATTTTGCAATAACATTAAGCATTATTGAAACAACTTTTAATTTCTTAGATTAATGAAATATAAATAGAAAATAACAATAAAAATAGAACATAGTAATTGTTTGAATAATTACAAAATATAATAATAAATTTTATTAAGTATATTATGATAATAAAAATAATTTGAGAAAATACATGTTAATAATTAATTATTTTTATTAAAAAATTCGAATGCAAACCATCGAATGCATGGTAAAAATACACACATTTTAAGTAAAAACTCAAATAATTTATATTCTTTTAAAATAAAAGTATCAATTTTTAATTATGTGCACACTCATTGTATAAGATCAATCGAGTAATTAATATACCATGCATTAATTTTTATATGTTAATGAAGGGGCAATTGATCTGGCTACAATAGTTGAAAGGCGCAAATAATTTAATATTAATATAAACTTTTATAAGTATTTGATGCCATATATGCTTGGAGGAAAAAAAAAAAAAAAAAAAACCCCAGTCTATTCAAAATGTTCTGTCCAAATAAGCATGTTACAATTGAAAAGCAGGATATTTTGAAGAACATTTTTTAACATTTCCAGGCATTAATTTCAATTTGACTCTTTATTTTGCTAATTTCTTGCTTAGTACAGAGAAACAAATTGTCCAATTTGGTCTCAATAAACATATCCAGCAGGCAGCTTATTAATAAATCCTAGGACAGCTTTGGCTGTGTTTACAGCTGCAAGGGTCCCAAATTTCCCAATAGCATTATCTCCTTGTTGTCTTCCAGCTACATCTGATAGCCCTCGGATGACAATCACAGGGAAGCCATTTGACAAGCTTGTCTGCATGAGAAATTAACCACTATAGTTGAATAGTTCCTTTGTAGATAAACTAGTTACTCACTATAAATTTTGAAAATACTATTTTGCGTAACAATTAAAAAATGGTTTGAATTTGATGAAAATCCGTAAAAAAAAAAAATTGAATTCAAATTTGATGAACATGATTTGGTAAAAAAGTCAAAAATTCAAAATTTAAGTATTCCAAAGTCAGAAAAACTTGAACTAAAAACCTAAAAATATATTAAAATAATTATATTTCTTATAAAATCTAAAAAAATCTCAAAATAACATGATCACTAATCATAAAGAATCCAACATAGAATGGCTTAAACTTGAAAAAATCCTAACCCGAAATGACATCATCTAGAAACAATTCAAACCCCCAAATGACCTGAATCCAACATGACTCTCTTTCGCCAAATTCAGACATGCCTCCCTTTTGCCACCTCTAATTCTATGACATTCCATTTCTTTCCTAAACTTTTGGTATCAATGTCGTAGTTAACAGTTAAATTGAACCGGCAAGGAATGAGGATTGCAGCACTACAGCAAGATTTGAGTCACAAACTCCAAACTTGTAAGTTTTAAGGACAATTTGTTTAGGATGAACTAAGCAAAATTAGGGGTGTGTTTGTGTCTAAGTCATCAAACGAGCTTGCAGCACCATTGGACCATCCCAAATTGGCAAAGGCCATTCAAGAGGTTGATGGTAGGAAAGGAAGAAAATATGGAGGTAATAAATGGTTAAATTCAGTAGGAAGAAGTCTTACCATTACTACGGCTGCAATCTCCATATCTGCTGATGAGACCTGAAATTTTTCATAAAGGAAGTCCCTGTAAGCTGCATTATCCACGAAAATGTTGGCCGTTGTGGCCCTTAAACCAACAACCAGCTTGGGTTTTTACCGTATGCACAAGCTTGCATTAACACACTGCTCGAGTTTCAGCCCCTGATGAAAGGTTAAAGATACATCAAAATCACAGTCATCACATAAAAGAAACTCAAGAACAATTATCAGTTGTTGCAAACTTGTCATAAAATTTACATCTCTGAAGTAAAAAATGTTCACATTAATGGTTTTTCACTAATTGACGTTCCAACTATGTGAATCAATTTCTGTACTTGTCGAAAGATTATGTATAATTCAAACCTCCAAGCTAGAAGCAAGATGAAGCCAATGTGGACTTATTTTAGCCCAAACCAGTGACTGAGCAATGTTGGCTTCTTCCGACTCTGAATAAAATTGCTCTTTGTTATATCCTATATGCCCCAAGAGATTAGTTTCTTTTCCTTTTGGTACATTGTAGCTTCCAAAGTCCAGCTGACCAAAATCAGTAGAATCCACAGTCCTGTCCATGTTCTATCATAATAGAATAACACGAGCTAGATGATCAAAATCGCCTTTAAAGTAGCCTTTTAAAGACAGAAGAGAGCTTGAAATGAAGTTATAAATATAGTCATACTAATACCACCCAGTCCCAAGTGCCGGTATGCACAACTTGCTTGGGAATGGTAACATCTCCAATGGACATGGAATTGTTTATGTTGCCAGCAATTCCAAAATGAATGATTCCCTTCACATCAAATAGATCGAGCATTTGCTGCGTTGCGGCAGCTGCATTAATCTGATCAAGCCAACAGTTAAACAAATTAAGTTAAAGTTACAACTTAGAAGTGACCTTAGATCAGGGCGGATCTATGCTTTGGATTAGACACCCAAAATTTTGAAAAATAAGAAAATTTAAAAGAAAATTGTCCCTTGGACATGTCCACAAAATTGGTAAATCCATGGACAATTTTTTATATCTATTTATAAGTAGACACCCAAAAAAATGCTGAATCCGAAGCTGCATTTTGTATGACTTAAAGTACTATAGATAACAAGGATGAGAACTGAATTCTGGTTCATCAACATGGAAACAAAACTCAATCTACCAATCCAATGCCGCATCTGACACAGACAACTTTCTTCCCATGAACTTGTCCAATGCGAAATCTTCTTCCTGCAACAATCAGAAGTCTTGTTACCTTACAAAACAGAATACTAACAACTAAAAATCCATCAGACATGCATTGAAGCATAGTGTACTGACCCGACAGATCGACATGAGGGTACCTGGGATCAGGTTTGAAAGATCCTGAAGCAAGGAATGCATCCTCCTCAGTGGAAAACACTGTGATGAGACCAATGTATGGCCCTCTACGGTTCAGCTGTTGGACTACATTCAAAGATGTTATTCTACTTTTTGATAAACCTGAAACAGAAACAAGGATTGAAAAGATCAATGCCAGAAGCAAGCATGGTTTAATTGCAGCCATGGCTAATTAACTTGAGCTCCGGGAACCTGGAAACTCCTATATATAAAGTGAGTCAAGGATTAATGCTAGCCTGTAGATTTTAATCTAATGATGAGTCCAACAACCATTATTGACACTCTGTCCCAGCATTATTTCTAATCTTGTAACCAAGTGGAGCGTGGCTCTGATGAATGAGATAGTGTCCTTTAATTCACAATAAAAAAAAAAAAAATCCAATTCCAGGATTGGCATTTTGTCAATAGCAATATTAAAAAAAAACCAACGGAACATTGTGATACACGTGGGACTCATGCAACTAAAACTAGTGAAGCATAGCGGATGAGATCTTGATTACCAGCTAGAAGAGCTCTTAAAATTTCTGAGATCTTAAATATAAATTTCATTGTATGTAAGTTTGGTTCAATTTTATATTAGATTTATTTAATAATATTTTAATTTATTGATTGATTATTCAGTGATATTTTATTATAACTTCTCTGTACTTTGTAATTTAATAATATAAAAATTTATGTTACTCAAAAATAGACATAACAATTCGTATATTAATTCTTGTAAAATATTGAAATTTATATATTTATATCATATTTTATACAAAAATTACTTGTTATAATTCGTATCAACACATAAAAATATAAAATATTTATTTTATTTTATTAAACCCATATATAGTTATTACTAAAATTTTAAACTATGTCACCTCCATTTTTTTTTTTTCATATCATATTACTATATTGTGTTTTACGTTATCAAGTCCACTAAAAAAGGTAGGTAAAAAAAACATGCAATCAATTTTTTTTTTTTTTAAGAAGAGCAATCTGATCAATTTTAATTGTGAAAAAGTGAAAATATTCAACAAGTTAATCTATAAAATAGAATAAAAAAATTATAAAGAAAGGGTTAATGATTAAATTTACCACTTACCTATTTGATTTGGTGCTCAACTTTTACCGTTAAGTTTTAAATAGAAGCCATTTCAACATCTACTTCTATTTTGAGATTTTTAGATAAAAATGATCAACAAATTGTAATGATTTTCTCTTGCCATAATGAAAAAAAAAAAAAAAAAAAGTTGACAAAATACTATAAGAAAATTTATTTTTTGCATCGGAGTGATGTTAAACCAAAATACAAAATATATAACACTAGAATTATATCAGTTCAATGATTAATGATAAAACTTAACAAGCAAATTCAATAGAATATTTCCTATTTGGTTCTTAACCTAATTTAAAAAACAGTAAATTTAATTTCATGGTGGTTAAAAGCATCTAAACCTAAAATAAATCAAATAAAATTTAATTTTTTATGGTCAAATAAAATTTAAAATTTAGTTTAATTAATTGATATAATTATAAATTTAAAATTTCGTATAATTTTTTATAAAAAATAATTATTACTCTTGAAATTTTTCTGATAAAAAATAAATAAAAATAAAAAAAGTAAATGAAATAATAATGAAAAGTCACACTGTCAGTCATGATAGAGGAATGTTAGGAGCAGTTATTTAACCACCTCATCTTCATTTTGATGATTATGCTCAAAAAAAATCCAAAGAGAACAGTTTAATAGGCAACATAACTCGCTACGTTTTCATGGTTGATGGCAGTGAAGGATAGCTTTGGTTCCAGAAAAAATAAAGGAGATACAGTTTGCATAAAAATATGCATTTTTTTTTTACTGAGCCTTTTTCTCTCCTTGCATTTGGCAATGATAATTTGAACAAAAAATTGAAACAAAAAGAACAATAAAATTAGAAGTAATTTTTCAAACAACATTGAAAATTTACACTGTGATTTGTGAAGAAAACCAATTAATTCAAAAGCAAATTTCATTATGGAAACTGTAGGCAAATTTCGTCACGTTAGATAACTATTAAAAGGATAGTTATTGGTATCTTAATACCATGATTAAAAAGAAAATAGTCAGTTAATGATTTTTTGGTTTTGTATTACAAACCAATGCAAAACGAAGGTGATTTCTCTCCTAATAATTTTTCATGGCATTTGGCCATAAAAGAAAAAATAAAGAAAATGTTCTAGAGAAAGGATGAACATATTCATCCAAATCAATTATGAGATGAGTCTTATTCATATGGGATTATGTGATGTATCACATAGAAAATTAGAGAAGAAAAGAGGATTGTTATAAAGAAAGAAACTCTCCGAAAAATCTCGTGTTTCTGTATTTAGAGAATTATGTTGTAGATAGTAGATCATTTACAAACACGTGATCTTATTCTAAATCAGTGAATCAAATCGGTGTCACTTTTGCAACACTTCCATAAATATAATTTCATTGTACTTATGTAAATCAAGTAAGTTTTTACCATTATTTAGGTATATGATTTTGTTCATTATATTATAAAATTATTTTTCATTGGTATTAGAATCAGGTTGGCTTGATTCTTGATTGTTTCGATGTTTCTCTTGAAACATCAAAATTGTTGACATATTCTTGAGTTCTTATTGGAATGCGTTTGGAAATCTATAGAAGTATTGCACAACAATGTGTAATTTTGTTGTAAAAAGTTGTTGTGAATGTTTTAAAACATTCAAATGCAAATTGCCATTATCGTTTGGATTATTTTGAATTAAATTTTTATTTTTCAAAACTTGAGCATTTGAATGCTCGACAGGGCATCTGAATGTCTTAAGAAAAATGTCAATTTTTAACCTATATTTTGAATAGGCATTCGAATACCTTTTTAGAATATTTGAATGCCATATATGATTTTTCAACATATTGAAAAATAATAATAATAATAATAATAATAATAAATGTTTTAAAAATTATTTTGATAGTTCTTAATTAACTTTAGGAGGATGAAAACCACAAAAATTATTAAAATATATTTTAATCATTATGAGACGTATGTGTGTTCATGAAATTTTTTGTATATTTTATACAAAAAATCATGACAATAATTGTGAGAACTCCTATTGTTATAAGGATTTAGACGCAATTACTTAAAGCCATAAAGCTGCTAATTGAATTAGCACAACATCGAGTGGATCCAAATGATGATGATATTGTATGTCATATCATTAAGGGTTAACAATAAGAATAAAGAGTTGATCTTGAAAGACAACATATATGTAAAGAGATCTAAACATATACATGATGTTGAATTGATACAACACTCCTTACACTTAGACAAAAGAAGCTTTTCAAAGAACTTTGACGTCAAATGAGATCTAAACATATACATGATGTTGAATTGATACAACACTCTTTACACTTAGACAAAAGAAGTTTTTCAAAGAACTTTGGATATCAAACGAGATGAAACGTCCTAATATTACAATTTTGATAAAAAAAATTTTGTAATTTTATGAGCAAAAGGCAAGGAGGAATGTTACTTTCTTTATCAACACAAGTTTCTATAGTGGTATACACAAAATCCTTAGATCTCCATATATGACTAATAAGAATGTGGAATTGTCATAAGAATTTATGGATTCCATCCGAATCACTAGACAAGTGATACATATTGATTGGGAACATAGTTTAATAAACACTACGTATGTTTAATGATGGAATTTGTTCATGTATTCAATTTGTACATGTTATATGAGATTTATCTATGTAAATTTCAATTAATGTCATTGATTAAAAGTAACCTTATGATTAGTGGGAGTCCTAAAATGATTGATTTGTTCTATTTTAGAATAATGCATTTTACACAATGAAATAGAATAAGTGATAATCAAACACATTAAAAATAAAATTTGATTACGAACATTGTGACCTTTTGGTTTCATTTTTATGTAAATGATTGTCATTATTTTTATTTTCATTAGTTATTTTTATCATCAAATGTCAATTTTATATATATTGCATTGTTACATATTTCATTAAATGTCTCCAAACGAATGCAGCCACTTAAGATGCAACGAGATCCCACCTTTATAGAAATTTTCAATCGTACTTACAGAATTTCAAGAAAATGTGGTGATTTCGTTGATAACAATTCCAAAGTTGTCAGTGTATGTGACTTTCCAATTACTTTGTGATTTCTTTCAAATTGCTATCTTGCTTTATTGAAAAATAATATCTTGTTTGTTTTTAGATGCAAAAACTTTGTGAAAAGTGAAAAATGTTGCGTAACTTACTTTGTGATTCTTATTATGTATTATGATTGCTGATAAATTATCTTTTTAGTGCATATTGAGATAAGATTACATTTGTGAAAGATGAAAATTATTGCATATTTTGCATTGTGATTTTGGTTGTATATTGTGATTCTTGATGAAGTAGACAGTGTAGTAATTAAAAGCCTAATCATTGTAGAAAACTCAACATTGAACTAAATAGTGTTTTGTACGTATTGAGATGAGAACATTGGCTTTGTTAAAGGTGAAAACCATTGCGTATATTGCTTTGTAATTCTTGTTATATATTGTGATTGTTAAAATAGATAGTATAATAATTGAAAGTCCAAACATTATAGGAAATTCAGTATTGAACTATTGAAATGCAATGCGTGAAAGGTGAATATTGTGATTGTTTATAAAGTAGATAGTGTAGTAATTGAAAGCCTAGTCATTGTAAGAAATTCAGTATTGAACTACTAGCTAGTGTTTTATGTGTATAGAGATGAGACCACATTTGTGATAGGTGTAAAATATTATGTATTTTGCATTGTGATTATGGTTATGTATTGTGATTATTGATGAAGTATATAATATAGTAATCAAAAGTCTAGTCATTGTAGGAAATTTAGTGTTGAACTAGATAATATTTTATACGTATTGCGTATATTGTTTTGTGATTTTACTTGTGTATTGTGATTGCTGATGAAATAGATAAGGCAATAATTGAAAGCCTAAACGTTGTAAGAAATTCAATATTGAACTAGATAGTGCTTTGTGCATATAGTAAAAGGTGAAAAGTATTGCATAGTATTTTGTGTGTATTGAAATCCAATGACTTTGTCAAAGGTGAAAACTCTTGCTCAAATTTTCATGTTGTGAATTGTTTGAAGTTATCTTATTTTATTGAACTATATAGGTAAAATGGAATGATAATTATTTTAAACTTTTGTAAGAAAACTATGATGCTACATTATCTCAAAAATATAGTGAAACTCTTCCAATCATTCAGATTTCAATCCACAAGCATGGATTAAAGCTAGCACACTCATGTATATGGCTTTGAATCAGCAAATAGATTTAAGGGCCTACTTTACTCAAGTCAGTCCACAACTGTAGCAATAATGTCTCACTTTGTTTATGGTCCATCATTTATACCTACTCAGCCTCAGATATAAGAACAAATTGATGAGTTTAGGATTGAGCTGAAGGTTGAATTTAGGTGTTTTATGGATCAGATGATGCAATTGATAAGGTTTAGACAAATTTTGTCAACATAATTTTTTAGATCTAAAGACTGCGACATAGATTCTAGATCAGGAGATACAGTAGCACAATGACATTGTTTTTGAGGACTTTGTATGATGAATTTTATAGATGTTATGGATATTTTTCAGTACTATATTTTGTGGATATTAAAGATGTTATGAAAGACATGCGATCTCGATTTTTTATTAACCTTATGAAACATGTGGAAACATATAACAAGTTCTGCCGCTATAGAAGGGGAAAAAAAGGCGATGAATTTGTTAAAAGCCTCTAATGATATAAAGCCGATTTAAATAATGGATCAACTGTGATTTAGTTGCTGAATTATATTACTTTTTATAATTTAATACTTATAAAAACTCATGATTAGATATTCGAATTTTGTTTTTTCTCAATATTTTACTCACACATTAATTCTATTAATGATAAGTTGATGTGATAAAAAATAATGAATAATATTATAACACGTGACATATTTCTATTAATAAATATTTATTTCATTAACATTTTGACTAACAATATTAATTACTAATGCAAAATGCTGGTTGGAAATAAAGTTTGGCCATCTAATGATGAATTTTGTGTTGTTGCCAGCAGTCCTGAAATGGATGATTCCCTCCACAACAACCAGATCCAGCATTTGCTATGTTACCTTCATTAACATGATCAAGCAAACAATAAACAAGCTTAAAGTAATTAAGAAAGGACAATGAGGTTTTGTAAGACCCTAATCTCAAAAATATTGAGAAGATTTTATAAAAATTTAAATACATATTTATGAGATATTTTTTATGATATAAAATTTTGAGATGTTCAAATTAAATAGACAATATCTCGCGGTCTCGTGCCAAATATTCTTCTTATAACATCCAGAAATCATTTTCAACTGACAAAACAGAACTCTAACATTTGAAAGCCCAGAAAATCAGGTCCACCTGAGGGTGCTTGGCTCAGGCTTGAAGGACCCTGTTGCAAATAAATGCATTCTCCTCATTAGGAATCACTGTGATGAGACCAATTAAATGCCTTCTAACGTTCGATTCTTTGATTGTGTTCAAAGAATTTTTTTTTTCCTATTATTCGGTATAGCTGAAATACAAACTTGTACTGAGAAGATCAAAACCAGAAGTAAACACGGTTTAACATGTTTTTACAGCCATGGTTAATCTAAGCTCAAAGGTCCAGATATAAGTTCAGTCAGTCAAGCACTAACAGTGTCATCAGATTATGTTTGGTGCATAAGATAATGAATGAGATAAAATGATTATCATCCAATCTCATATTTAATTTATATTTAAAGAAAGAGATTAAATTACAAAAAAAATTAATCATTTTTTTAGTATAAAATAATTTAATTTTCTCAAAATGAAAGAATATTTTTAATTTATAGATTAAACTTCATATCTTATCATATTCTTAAAAATTATAATAATAAATTTAAATTATATATATTTAAAAAAAATAATTTCAATCGATAAATAAAATTATTTTATCATAATCTTTATATATCTAACATAAAATAAGAACGGAGTATAGTCAGGATGAAAAGGGTGTCCAAATAGTAAATAATAATATTTTTCATGTTTTCTAAAATAAAATTAGAATAGGCTAGAAAAAAAATATTATTTGAATTGTACTTTTTCGTTCTTTCATCACATTAAAATCATCAAATTTAATTAAAATAATTTAATAGATCAATGTAAACAAATATAAAATATATATATTGAATTAAAATAATATAACAAATTAATAAAAACAAATAAAAAAATAAGTGTAAATTAAATTAAAATAATCTAACAAATTAACGTAAATTAATAAAAAAGAACGAAGAGCGTATTAGTTTAAAATAAAATTTCATATAATTACAAAATAATATGATCTAAAGATTTAAGAAAAACCAAATTTATTATCACTGTCTACCTATATTCTCAAGAGAGTTCTTCAACTATTCAACATCAATCAGGATGAAGAAACTTATTTTACTAAAACAAAAAAAATGGGGATGAATAAACCTATTTTACCAAAGTAAAGAGATGCCATCGACAAGATATGTTAAGCTACACTTATTTATTGAGTTTGTACAGGAAGGAAAGTTAATATGCTCAAATATTGACTAAAGGGACCAATGTTTTATTGAGAGGGTTCAGTTTTAAAAATATATTATAATCCAAAGTTTTGAGAGCTCCTAGGCCCCTGTCTGTCCTTTTTAGTTTCGTCTCTAGATAGATTTTGTTTTAATTTATTTTATTTATAATATTAATTTATTTTATAATATTATAATCATGTGCAAACATATGATCAATGTATTATATATAATGCTGACTACATCTTAAATTTGAAAATTATTGCTACACTGTCGAAGCCATAATCTTCTTATTTGGGTAAAAAAAAAATTCTTTTGAATTGAAGACCTGGACCAATTGAAGCTGGGACCTCCGGTTAGAATTTTCAGTATTTGAGCATCTAAAATATTCGGTCAAAGAAATAACTCACTTGGCAGTTTCATTATTAAAATAAACCAGAAGGCATATGCAAATAAAATAGAAAAATTTCCAAGGATAAATTTCCTATTTGATTACATGTTGAAATTAGATTAAGTCATGTTGAATCATCCAATTTCAAGTCAATTAAAACATAAAAGTCCTCTAATGTAAAATCAATTGGCAATTAACAGAATATCTTAACTTGGATATTAAATCAGATTCAAAAATTAAAGATATTTGAATCTTGTAAAAAGAAAAAAAAAAATCTATTAGTGATTCAACAAATGCTAAATTAAAAGCAGCTAAGATGGTCACAATATCAGAGAATGGATGCAAAAGATGGTCATAAGGACTGGTTCTCCTACTTTTGAAAGAACCCTCATCCTAGCCTGGGACATATGGGGTAGAAATGAGGCAGTCATGAACGATGTGCATAGGACGTGTCAAGATACAGTTCCTAACTGAAAGAATATCAGCGTGCATAAGTACAAAATGGTGAGCTGGCGACAAAAAAGCAAAGGCATTTGGTAAGCACCAAAGGGGAATACCATCAAGATCAATATCAATGGTGCATTGGATAATGGGAACGGGAAAGGAGGGATGGGAGCAGTAGCCAGGAATAGCATGGGGGAATTGGTGGGGGCCATCTGTGAACCTGTTGCAGAGACTCTACAGCAGTAGAAGCTCTGGCAGTGAGATCCGATGCTGAGATGGGTTTCCAGAGACTGTAGATCGAGGGGAACGCACAAGTGATTGTTAAGCAAATCCTACAGAAGGAAAAAAGCACATCTGCAGTGGGGCATACCATAGAAGACGTGAAGCTTCTAGTGAGGAACTATTCTGAGTGGACTTGCTGCTTTGATAGACGTGAAATGACAAGTGTTGCTCATCGTCTGGCAAAATTAGCTAGCTATATGAGTTGGTGGAACTTCTAAATGGGTGGATAATTATCCTACTAAATGTACTTGCTGAGAATGACAGGCTTGCACAACAGTAATGAAAGTTTATTCCCACTTTCAAAAAAAATAAAAAAGCAGCTAAGACTTTTTATGGATGGTGACATAATTGTAGTCGTAAGACCGTAAGGATAAGGAAAGAATAAGACAGCCTATCTGCGAGTGATGTGTAAGAAATTTGTTCAACTCAGTGTCCCTCCTGAGAAAAAAAAAAAGTGCACTTGAAAATACTTCTAAATCTCATGCCATTATATGACTTAGATGGGTTGGGTTAATAAACAATCAAATTAAAGCTTGATCAGGGTAAAAAATAAATAAATAAATAAATCCGGTAATTTTACACAATACAATTCGATAATAAACACGAAAATTATATGAATAAAACTCGGCACTTTTTTAGAGTTCTCATTCTCAAAATGGCAATCAATATTTCACAGCCACAAGGAATTTCTTGAAAAGAAATTTTAATTAATGGCTGGTAACAGCTACTTTCAATACAATAATAACATGTAATTGGCAGCAAAACCCCTTCCCTTTTTTTTTTGGGCTCATAAAACCTTATTTTGGATTGTAGATTCATTGCATGCAAAAACCCTCGTTACATACCCAATTCTACAAAAGAGTGGATGAAAGCTTTAATATGAACCAATAGCAGCCTGAACCAGGAGACAGCTGAATCTGAAAACTCTTGAGCCGCTTTCATGAAATAAATAATTGCTTCCTATTGTGGATTGTTTAACAGTTTCCAAGTTACTCTACAATATCAAAATGTCCAAAGAATGTGGTGCTTCATGACAATGAATAAAATCACTTCACCGGTTTTGAAGGCCCTCGATCGCTTTTTTCCACTGCCATGCTCTTTGTTTTGCATCATCAAATGACAACACCTTTTTTGGCTGAAGCACCACACATGTGGATCAGAAAATGAAACAGCCAAAGAAGAACAAGTGGAAAGCATGCACCCCCAAAGTGTTAAGTTCCTTTTTTCTTCATTACCAGCGTTCTCTAAAATTTAAAATTAATTAGGGTAAAATAAACCATTGGTTACTCAACTCTGGTCATGTGTTTTTTAAAACGATCACTTAACTATTAAATTTTTCAATTTTTTTTTCACCCAGCCGTTAGTTTCTAATAACGTGCTGATATGATAATACCACATCAGTTGCCACATGTCACATGACATTTGCTACATCATCTGATATGCCACATGGAACTGCTAACATGACATTATAAATTTTGGAAAAAATGAATTTTGCAAACATGATAATGCCACATGACATATGACAACTGAAGTATCATTGCTACGTCAGCATGCTATTAAACATTAACGGTTGGATGACCAAAAAAATACTTGCTCAACCTTTAATGACTAAATTGAAATTTTTAATAGTTTAGTGACCATTTTAAAAACACGACAATAGTTGAATGACAAATGGTGTAATTTACCCAATTATTTAATATAAAGTGGCTGTGATAAACCATAGAACATTATACCAGTCAGGGAATATAAAGCACCAGGGTGCATGCAGTTCCAGATTTCCAGTATCATTTCATTAATAAATTTGAGGAATACATTTCTATCCTATCAGTATATGCTCAGAGACTTACAGTGCAAATCTTGAAGTGTGATGGACTTGTGACCTGGATGCTGAGGTCATTAGAATTGTCAGACCAAATAATGTTCCCTTTCACGACCAATTTTGAAGGATCAACATAAATCAGTTTTGGCTTGTTGGTGAGGATAAGCTGCACCTTCTTGCTCGATAACTTTTGTAGTTTCTTCACCATTGAGATCATAAGAACAGATTCTCCAGGTTCCAAAAATTGTTGCCTGTTTGCATGATGGACATTTTAGAGAAGATGTGTAGCAAAAAGTCAGCCCCAGTCCAGAAGAGAGAAGAAACAATAAAAGTTAAGACTCGAATTACAAACTACAAAATTAGCATGAAATGCAACTATCTCCTCGCAATTGATTCACAAGGGAGTCAATAATGTTTCATCTACACTAGTTTCCAAAAGTAGCAAAAATGGACAAATCAATGATGTTACTAAACGTTAATAGGTTCGACAAGTATCCAAATGGACAAGCTTGCAAGCCAAAGTCATGTCCTTTCAACAAAATCAAAGAACACGTGCTGAGAAAATAACAAGATATATTAAAAAATACCATTTTGAGTCAAAGGAGTCAATTGAGGCAACTCTATTTATACGGCCAGATGGTTCAGCAGATGATGAGGCACCAACATTTCCATCATTCTGTCTGGCTGAACCATCTCCAATGTGGGTAGGATTCCATGAAGAATCATTATGATCATCACCCTCACTTGATTGAGCCTGAAAATAATAGATAATAATAATAATAATAATATTTTAAAACTCCCAAGAGACAAGAAGCAGAGAGAAGCTGGATTCCATCATAAGTAATGATTGAAAGCATGTCTGCCATCATACCCCCGTCTCTAATGCAAGCTTCGGAGGGGTTTGTGCTCTTAAATTACTCCAGTCAACTCCCCTAAAGAAAGGATGCATCTTGAGCGCAGAATAACCATTAGGTCCAGCACCTGGTCGTCTACTGGGATCTAGATCCTGCACCACAATTGCATTACAATTTTAAGGCTAAAACTTTTTTCTCATATATTAAGATCACACTACATAGGATAATCAAAAACCTAAAAGGGCAAAAGTAATAATGTTGGATGTGCATAACTTTGAACCTGTCCAAAAGAGAAATCACAACAACAACAACAACAAACTAAGCATTATATCCCATAACTCTGGAGTCGGCTGTATGAAAGGCCAAAAAAGGAATCATGTTAGGTCGTAGTTTTAAATCTTTTTACGCCACTCATTTCTATCAAAAACAATCTTTTCATCTACTTCCTTAACCCTTACATCATTTCTTGTTATTTGCATCCCCATCTTTCATGGCCTACCCCTAGAAATTTGGTGTTTCATAAATCTAGAAACTCATTTCTCCTAACTGGTGCATAGATAGGCTTAGGTTTCACATGTCCAAACCATCTCAATCGGCCCTCTCTCATCTTTTCCTCAATTCAGACTACTCCTAATTTTTCTTAGATCTCTTTATTGGTCTACCTCTAGAAGTTTTGGTCTCTCATAAATCTAGAAGCTCATTTCCCCTAACTAGTGCATAGACAAGCCTAGGTTTCACATGTCCAAACCATCTCAATCAGCCCTCTCTCATCTTTTCCTCAATTCGGAATACCTCTAATTTTTCTCAAATCCTTTTAGTTCTGATTTTGTTTCTTTTAGTCTTACCACACATTAAGCATCCTCATCTTAGCCACACTCATTTTCTTCTCATTTTGTTTCTTAACGGCCCAATACTCAGCTCCATATAACAACACTGGCCTTAGAGTTGTTTTATACAACTTTAACTTTAAATGCATGTTACGATCACACAACACACCCGATGCACTTCTCCACCTCACTCATCTTACTTGAATCCTATGATTTGCATCCTTTTCTATCTCAGCATCACTCTGAATAATTGATCTCAAATATCGAAAATGACTACTCTTCAGTACTATCTCACCATCCAACTTAATCACACTAACACTTGCTTCCTTATGACTACTAAACTTACATTCAATATATTCAGTTTTAGATCTATTCAATTAAAGTCTCCAGACTCTAGTGTATGCCTGCATAATTCTAATTTCGTATTAAGATCATCACTAGTTTCAGCAACTAAGACTATATTATTGGCAAAAAACATACGCCATGGCATCTTGTCTTGGATACATCCAGTGAGCTCATCCATAACTAATGCAAAAAGAAATAGACTTAGTGTTAAGCTTTGATGCAATCTTGAGGTAATGGGAAAGCTATCAATCATGCTCCCAAACATCGTCACATTTGTTACAACTCCTTCATACATATCTTTAACTAAGTTAATATACTTTAAACGAACTCCTTTCTTCATTAAGACCCACCAAAGCACCTCTCAAGGAACTCAGAAGAAATAATTTGCGGTTCACTTCAAGATTACAGCCTATGAATTTCAATCAAGATGGCTCATTTTAAAGAGGGAGGGAGGTGTGGAATGGATATAGGGGAGAAAGAGAAAAAGAGGAAGTAACTAAACAGATAAGGACAAAGGGATAAGAGAAGAGAGGGGTCAATATTCAAACTAGCCTTAGGAAAAAAGACAGAAATGAAACAGTTAATGAATAATTTCTTCATCAGGATTTACCATTTCTGCTGCCACCTTAATATTACATTCCTTAAATTTATTATATTATACTTCAAAAAATGAATAAATAAAGAACCTTCAATTCTAGAAGCAACTCTAGCAGGTAACTTTCACATGAACTGCCCATAGAAAATACTACATAGCACAAACAAAGTCTCCAATTATAAGATCCCTTAAAATAAATAAAACAATTATAAGATTTCATGTAAAAGTTTTATAAACTAAAACATAATTAATTCTTACTCATTAGGAAAATGGAAAGAATACTATGTAATCTATTGCAATATTAGTAAAATTAAGAAAAAGAAAAAAGAATACATCATTTTTAGCTATGCTTACGATTATATTCTTTTTGCATATTTCCTAATAAGCAAGATATTACTCCAAAAATGTGGGGAAAACCATAGTATGCAGGAAATACATAAGACAGCACATGGGAGATAAGGAAAAAAAAGAACAAAGCCTTAGAGATAATACAACCAATGTCTAAATAAGAAATAAGAAAAGCCCACATTATTTGCAAAGAGGTCAAAAGCACCATGAGATTAGCTTCATTGCAAATCAATTAGCTACATTCCTGCAAATAATATGCCCAAACACAGACATTAAATGTTTCATTACTCCAGATACTAGTGTTTCAATTTTTAGACAAGAAGATCCACCAAGTAGTGCAGTCAAATGACGAGATTATTTAATCACTTAAATAATTCAGAAACCCCCAACAAGGTCAGCTAGAAATTATATTTGCTCTGAGATTGCAGAGAAAGTTAGGCTTAGGATAAACAAAAGATAGGCAGCAAACTGATGCCAAGAGATATTTTTCTCTAACCACTGTTTTATACTATGGTGGTTTCCTTTGGTTTTTTTTTTTTTTCTTTTTCACCCACTTACTAGGAAGAAATCAGTTGCCATGAAACTTTATCTTCCCATGTTATCAGAATGTAAAACTACAAAAGCAGCATAATTATACAAGGTGGAATTACTTAACCAATTGTGTCTCAACAGTTAGAACTGATTGCTAAAGTTGTGTGCATCATAATTTGCTTTCCCCTAACATGTAACTCTACAAATGACAATCATTTCGTTGGAACTCCACTTCTTCTTAGCATAATAAGTATCAAAAGCAATACGAAGGGCAATTATCTCATAACACCATAAGTTGATTTTCCATCCCCAATTGGTGCAGAGTTTCAACTTCTGAAAATTTGGCTCAAAACAGACAAATCAGATTGACCAAATGTATGTTAGTTACTGAGCTGCTTTATTCTGTCATTTTTCCATCACAAATGTACAGAAACAAAAATTATACGCACCAGATAACGGAAATTGGTAACAAGATCAACTTCAAAAAGTCTTAAGCATCAAAGTTTATGGATGAATAGCAGAAACCAAATCCAACATGCAGAAAGTTGTAAATTACCAATAACCGGTCGATAAGGTTTTTGGCTTCTTCAGAAAAATAATTTGGAAATCTTATATCTCTGGCTATAATTCTTTGAAATATAAGCCATTCACTTGCATCTTTGAAAGGAGAAGTGCCTGAAAGCATTTGGTACAGTGTGCAGCCAAGTGCCCAGAGGTCATTTCTGTTTGAATATGTTCAAAAGAATAAATTAGTTAACCTACAAACAATAGATGAACAAGATCAAGGAAAACAACTCGGCTAAATCACAAGTTTTTACACTTGCATTATCAGGGAAACTAAGTGGTAGGAAAAAAAGGGAGGCGAAAGAGGGGGCAAGGGAGAAGAGAAAGATTAAAGAAAAAAAATTCTATGATTAGTTGTAGCAAGCTTAAGATTCAGTTTCAAGTTTGACAATTTTAATCTATATTGAGAGACAAACTCATTAAGAGATTGAAGGTCACTTACCCAAAAGTTGCTGGAGAAGAGTTTAGGACTTCAGGAGGAACATATGCAGCTGTCCCCACAAATGTGCATGCCTTATCATCTGGAAAGGATACCAGAGACAATCTTAGCCTTAAAACTTTTCTTTTTGGAAGGGGCAAGGGGGTTCGACATGATAAAATCATGATTTTACCTGAGGATGCATTAGGCAGGACTGTAATTCGGCTGTCCTGCATGGGCTTTACACTGCCAAAGTCGGCAATCTTAATATGCCCATCTGTAGTAAGAAGCAAGTTCTCTGGCTGCCATGTAACAAACATTAGCATTTTTCAAATGTTAATGTAACAGAACATGCATGAACTGATAACAACAGATATGACACTGCAGCAGAACATGTACGCTTTTAAAATACCTTAATATCTCTATGTATCAATCCCATGTTGTGTATGTATTCAAGAGCATCTACAACTTCTGCAGCATAGAAGCGAGCCTCATCCTCTGATAAGCGACCTTTCTGCACAAAATGTAACCAGATGGTTGATACTGAAACATGAATAAACCACCAGAGATAGAACCAAGTGCTAAATCACAAAAATAAAGAATGAGCTCAAGAATACTCAGTCTCAAACAACTCAATCATATGCTACAAGAAAAAAGTAGCCACAAGGCAACCCTTTTTTATTTGTGAAATTTCCATAACTAGATAGGATCACATGCTAAGAGTAACTTACTCTTGTTATTTGGTCAAAAAGTTCTCCACCTTCACAGGATTCAAGTGCCATGTCTTCACAATATAATCAAAGAAAACAATGTCAAACAAAAAACCAAACTGAAAGAATTGGCAAGACTTAACTAACGGACAAGCATCAAGGGAGAAAAGTTGTTGTAAAAGCTAACTAAACGAGTATGCACATAACACTAATCAAAGATACAACCAAGAATACCTACAAAGTGAAAAAGTATCTTGAAATGTAAAATAGAGGCGCACAACACCAGGATGGTCCAGTTGATCAAGCACGATACGTTCCAACTTTACATAAGCTGTTTTATTTTCTTTGGTGATGAACTTTTTATCCATGATCTTCAAAGCATACACCATTCCTGTATCCTTCTTCTTTGCCCTCACAACCTGATGACAACATTAATATGATACTCAGAACAATGCCAATGTGAATAAGTAGCTCATGAGAAAAATGGTGAGCAAACATGAAAAGTGAACATATACTAAGTAAATGATTCAATAAATATTTACCATAAGATTTCAAAAAAGATCACTACAACCATAATAATAATAATAATAGGCCCCATGTTTTTATATTAATCAATCATCTTAAACTGTTAACTAAAAGAAGGATGTTTATTTATCTATATTGCCAATGTATAGATATATTCCTAATTAACGTATCACACAGCCATCACCACTGTAATATTTTGTTTGCTTAGAAAAACAATTTCACGTAACAACTATAATGGAGTAGCATGAAACATAAATAAATATATTTGTCCAGTTTGAACCATCCCTTCTCACTCTTAACCATACTGGCAGTCTCAGTGCTCTTATCTGGTATTTTTGTAACTTTAAGCCAAGTCATATGCACACATCTGAGAAACTCCCATCATTCATACCTTTAACCAACCAAAGTACGTTTACAACATGAGTGAAGTGCTCAAATAATGGAAACAAGTAGTTTAATTTAGCCTCAATTTTCAAAACTCAGAACAGAAGTTTCTAACAAGTGTAACAATAAAAAAATGTTTGTTAATAAGTGATCAATTTTCTGGGATGGTGGAAAAACAGAATTGCAAAAAAGGCAAAAGAGATGAACAGCAAAAAAATGAACCAATAGATATTTGGTATCAGTTCATTAATTTCAATATCAATGAAAGGTACAAACAAAAAGAGAGCAACCTATAAGGACTTGATCCAGCAGTAAAAGGAAGAGCAGCCTAGACGGCTTAGATTCAAAACTTCAAATGTCCAACTGCACTTATGTGCAAGTTGAATCATTAATGTTTTGCTTGGAAAGAAAATAAAGTCTATAACCCAAGCATAGCCCAAAAATCACACGTCTTCAAAGAGAAATAGTAATTTATCTTCTAGGAAACAGAAACAGAAACAGAAAGAGAATCAAATATTGTTATTAAACAAAATTTTATGTTCTTTCTTTTGCAACAAATTTCTAGGAAAATTTATTTCCCGTCATCGAAACATCTTATACCACCATTGAAAACCCATATAATTCACAAAGATAGCTAAAATTTATCCCAAAAACACACCATTTGTCACAAAGAATCATTGCCCATCAAATTCATAAAGCAGGAATATGCACATATAAAGAATGAAACATCAAAAACAAAGCAAACCCAGAAATCCCATATGCCAAAAATCTAGAAAATCAAAAAAAGAACTTAAATTAAAATGGAAAGAAAAGAAACTAACCTTTGAGTAAGAACCAACTCCATAGATCTTGCCCAATTCAAAATCCTGGATAGAAAAATTCTCCTGTGGAGCTCTAAATGCAAAGCTTTTAGATCTCTGAACATTGTCGGAAGCACCAACATTTGAAGAATTATTATTAGAATTATTATTATTGGTTCCCTGAATCCTAAGCTTTGAATCAAAATCCTTATCCATTGTCAACATTTCTCTCTCCGAAATTCCTCACTTTCCCTTTTACATAATAATTATAATCACAATAATGATAAAAGTAAAATCTTGGTAGAAGAACAGTTTTTTGTTTCTATTTTTGGTTCCAGTCAAAGAGGGAAAAACAAAAGAATTTTTTTTTTATTGGGTTGGATTGGATTTCCATTTATATTCCACAGAAAAGGAGGAAAAAGTGAACTGATTCTTTTTCTGTGCATAAAATAAAAAAATAAATTTTTATTTAATTTTGTGAAAGTGTAAATTTTATAAAAAAAAATTTATAAAAAAATGAAAATGGGAGAAATTAGAGGTGGGGAGTGATCAGCTTTTTTAGGGAATATCAAAACCCTAAAAATGTAAAAGAATTGGGAATTTAGGAGTGATTCAAGAGCGGAATTAGGAATTTTTTGATGGAGGAGAAGAGAGGCATGGGGATCGAAGAGGTTGAGCTTTTGCACTTGGGATTCAATCATTCACGTCATTCTCCTCCTCTGTTTCTCTCTCTCTCTTGCATTTTTTTATTTATTAAAAAATTTAAATTTTTAATTTTTTAATAAATCTTTATATTTTTATTATATATAATTAAATTTTTATCTTTTTATTATATTAAAATAATATTTTATTTTAAACAATAATTATTTTGTTAAATTTATTTAAGTAGAAATTAAAAATTAAAATTTTTTTTAAATGTAATAAAAAGTATAAAATTTTATCTAATGATAAAGTTTTCATTTTTGTTTTATTTTAATCTTATTTATTTTGCCTATATTTTGATGATATGTTTGGCAAGTGTCATGTCGAATATATTTGAGGATTTATTTAATTTTAAGGGGAATTTGTAATTTTTTTTTTTTTGCAACTTAATTAAAGAAGTTTTAAAGCTAACATTTTAATTATAAAGATTTAAATTTTATGAAATTATTATTTATTTTTAAATTTTTAGATTTAATAGTTAAACTTATAAAATAATAAGAATAAAAAAAATAAGTACACATAAAATATGAAAATATTCAAAGTTATAAAAGAAGTATTTCTTAATTACTATTATTACCAACTAAATTTTCTTATAGTACTATTGATTCGAATGTGTTAAATTTTGATTTTATAAAAAAAGAAAATGCGATTTATCAGGTTTATTAAAAACTTAATAAAAGAATATACATATAATAATTTTTTACAAAATTTTACATCAACGGCTGAATGTTCAAATGACAAAAAAAGAAGTGTATTTTTATTTTTTTATTCAAAGTTGTTTGAAAATTTTGAAAAAATAATTTTTTATAAATTTATTAAATTTAATATAAATAAATTTATTTGAATCGATTCAAAAAATAAATATATAAATAAAATTCAAAGATATTTTGTTGTTAAGTAAAAAACAATAATAAAGTTTTATAAAATTTAAAATTTTCTCACATATTGAGAGAAAACGAATTTCTTTAAAATGTTTCAAATTTATTTTTTATTAAAATTTTGATTAATAGACAAAAAGTGAAAGGTAGATTTGAGAAATTAAGTTAATTTATTTTGTTTATTTTTATAAGAAACAAATAAATTGAAAATAAAAAAAAAAAATCAATCAAATAGTATAGCCTTTTTGATAGTGACTTGAAGTGGACATGGACCCAAACTCCAAAGTTTTAAGATAAGGATAGAATGATAGATTGAGATAAAAATAATATAAAAAAAAAAAAACAAATTAAAAAACAGGTAAACGAGAAAGAAACAGACGTCCATATCATTCCCTATGGCCGGCAGAGGGATAAATTATTTCCTAGTAATTCACGCATGGATATATATAAAATCTAAAGATGCATGCACTTGAAAATAAATCTGTTTATTTAAATATTATAAGATAATATGACAAAAAATATAAAAATAATATAATTTAAAATTTTAATAAAAATTTCATAAATTTTAACAAAAATAAAATATATATCATGATATATAATTTTTATGTAACCTATTGTTGTCGACTCTCTATCCCCAATCAAACAAAATGGCATAATTTTCATTGTCAGCTTTTATTCTTCTCTTTCCTTGTTAAATAGAACAATCAAGTTTCCAAGCCAAGAATTCAATTTGTATTTTAAAAGGAAAGGTTTCATTTTCCACACAAATGGTAGGCAAAAACCAAATAAGTAGATTCATTCAGTTTTATTACAGAACATTAGAATATTAGATTGAAGATCATCAACTCCAAGTAACATTCCATGATCTCATCTCTTATTGTTTCTTGTTCCATTTCTTGAAAGAGAAAACAAGACAATAGATGTTAGGAGATGGAAGGAAGAAAGAACCTATATTTGAAACTTTCAAAACCCTTTTCTATTCAGTAAGAAAACCTGAAGATTAATGTACATCCTAGTAGTAAATGCATTGAAACGAAGTACCCATCGACACAATTTACCAAGATGGTGAGAACAAGGAGGAGGAAGAGGAAGAGGAAGAGGAGGAGGTGATCTTAGAGCTATTGCTTTCGCTATGAATCCCAACCATCCTTCCGCCCGTCAAATTCCCACCTCCGGCCAGACAGACTACCGTACATATCAGTAAATTTCATAAGGCAGGCGCTTCTTATTTTGTAATGTACTTTTGTGTTTCGGCTGATTGCGGCACCAGAAATTTTCGATGTATCTATTGTCCAAGCGGGTCTCACGTATTCAACGGTTTTAGATGAGCTTGCATTTGCATATAAGAAATTAAGCAGTATATCCTCGCAGTTGAAATACTTGTCAACCACTTCTCTCCCTGGTTTAGCTTGCTTGCTCCAATACCTTTCAAAGGCTACTTGACTATCAATGAAAGCAGCCCCTGTAAGAATCATATTATACCCTTTATTTGTTCTGGCATATTTCTCACCCCAATACTCCAATTGGTTTCCATCAACATACCGAGGGTAGAACCCCACAATCCTATCTGGATGTTGACGCCACACCAAAAATCCCCGCTCAACATCGTCACAAGTCATCATTATATCGTCATCAAGCTCAAGAACTGCACGAGTCTTAATAAATGGATCCATCTTGAATCGGTTATTGAGTGAGTTCTGGTTCTCCACTCTGATCCTAACAGGCACTGCTGAGTCAAGATCAGTCAACTTGGGGGGTATCCCTTTGTTCCAAACCACAACAATTTCTTTTACTGAAGCACACCTTGAGTAATGCTTCACGTACATTTTCAAATTCCAGAGACGAGCGTCGTACGTCATTGTTAATAATGTAAACTGAGAGTAATGACCCTTCCATGAGTAAGGTTCTTCTGCACCATTGCCTCCATATATGAACTTAACTCCTCTGCAAGAAAGTGAAACTCCTATAGCAAATATCAGTGCCAAAACTATTCTTCCAGTATAGGTGTTTGGTTTTATCAAGCCTCTTAGAAATGAAGGTATTCTATTCAAGCGGCTGCAAAACCACCTCACTTTCGAAGAAAATATATTTGCTCTTTCCCAAGCCATAAGAGTATCACTTCTCTTCCCCGAGTAATCAGCACACCAGTTAAGGGGGATAATGCATTTCACTGCTCCTAGTAGGACACCCAATAACACAATGAGGCCAGCAACAGCTGCAACAGAAGCACAGCCAAGAAGAAATCGATGGACTGAGTCTCCTGAAGGTACACGGTCCCCATCCATAACCCCAATCCATTCACCAGAACTTAGCTGCTGGACATCAAGGTGATGGTAGCGAGCACCATTCCAGGCATTCCGATACTTACTGGACTCTTCGAAGAGAAATGAGACTTCAACCTCCTTGTAATCAGCTCGCGTAAGAACTTCAACCTTGAAAATGCGAACCCGTCGCCCATATGTTTCACCGCAATCCTGACCAATCCGATAAAGATTTCCATTATACCTAAATGGCCTGCCCCCATTACGAGCCCCCAAGCTTCTGTCAATATTATAAATAGGATTCTTCTTGTGTGGTTTCCAAGGACCAAGAGGTGAGCTGCTATACCAAATTTCCAGTTGTCCATTCTTTGTTCCAAAACTGCTGTGATCTGATCCAAAAAGCCAATACTCACCATCATGATCAATAATAAAGGAATCAATAAGTGGCTTTTTCAAGATGATCCTATAAAGTTCCCACTGTAAGGGAAAGTTAATTGCTCGATACAGACGAAGTTCTCCTTTCTGACTGCTTTCAGGCATCATGTATATCTGTAGTTAAGAGAAAAAAAAACAAGCAATTCCATCAATAAATGAGATAAGCTGCCATGTAGATTACATAATCATTGCGAATGTGCTGGTACCTAAGAAAATCTTGTCCCATTTCATCAGTATCAGTCATTTAGTTTGGCACACCTATGTGAGGTATAACATATACGTTCATGATCAGCATTCATTTGGCCATGTTATATTAGGTTACACCAGTTATGTTCTGCCTTGCTTACCCATATTATGAAATCATAAGGTGCTTAAAAACTAAGCAATAAATGTGCCTATATATAACCTAAGTGCATATGAGAAAAACGAACAAAAATTGATAGTCTTACTTGGCCAAGATAGTTAAAGACATATGGGTAGGAAAGATGCCAGTCCTCATCCAAGGCTATGCCCAGTTGTTGCCATGTTGCTCCCTTATCAACACTTTTTGCAACCCCAATATCCCCTTGCATGGTGAATGAGTTCTTGGTTTCATAAAATAGGTAAAAGATATCTCCCTGGATCATGAAGCATTTCAAGCAAACATGAGGATACATTTCAAATACAAATAAAAACTAACATATAACAAACTTTAAACCTCGGGATATTTCAAATAAAAATTTATCACTTTGAGAAAGTAGGCAGACCCTATTAACAAAAGCAATCATGCTTGGGATGATGCAAGCAATGCATGTAGTGCTGCACATCTCTGGGGAAAAATCATAAGTGATTAGGATATAATTCAACTGAAGACATTTTCATAAAATAAAGTATTGAAAAGATCCATTCAGGGAAGAGAGAATACAAGAAGATGAAAAGAAAAGCTAGGTGTATTAGCTATACTAGCATGACATAGGATAGTGACACGAGGTAGAAGAGTATGATAAGATACCCTATTTCAGTCATACACTCTTTTACTGATATTTATTGATAAAAATAATTGAATAAATTTGCAATCTAAATAGGAACAATGAGGAAAAAACAAGAAAAAAAGTGTCTCCTTTATTTTTTATTGTGAGGAGCTTGTCTCCCTATGAGATTGAATTTCAAATTCATCAACCTACCTGAGACAGATACACTTTCAGAAAGCTCTTGAAGCTTAGATTGGTGGCATTATTCAGTACAAACATAAATATGCATACAATTATGTAGTATGGGTGGTTTTTTCCTTTTTTAATTCGGGGTTTGGCGAGATTAGGTGGGGTGTTTTGATGCATGTTATGCGTTATGATTTTTTCTATTACTAAATGCATAAACCAAAATGTATCCACAAATAATCAATAGAAACTATTCAAAGAATTATTTTAGTAAAACCATGCTAAGATAACTAAAAATATGAAACAGCAAAACCATGTCAAAGAAGCTTAATGGGGGAACCGAGAACCAAACTGGGTAATATCAAACTCATTGATAGTGAAGTTTCTCACAAATTCTGATAATCTTCCCTTCAAATACACTCATAAAGGTTCTTGAAGTCAAAACAAAAGCTCTACACAAATTTATACCCTGATTATCAAGTGTCCACCTTTGCACTCCACTTATCAACGAAGCTCACAGCTTCAAGAACTATACAACATAATTAGGAAAATTATAAATGATAGATTAAAGTTTGAGAAGCAATGTGGCTATTATTAATGAGCAGCCAGTTCATACTCTAGCCCCATCACTATGCAGCAAGCATAACATAACTTCAGACAGGATATCCATATAAAATTCATGTAATACTGTATTTCAGCTAAATGAGTCACATCTGATTCCATCAACTTTATAGCATCTCTTAGCAAGTTTGTTTTCAATAAATAAATAAATAATCACAATTGCAAAAGATTATTGAAAACAAACTATGACCTCCCCTGCATGTATCTTCTTAGTTATGTTCAACCTTAGATAATCAATATGGCAATAAATTTTGTATTTGTTTCACCAACTCGAGAAAACATCATCATACAATCTACAATCTAAAAAGCACTATTATGGTTAGAACTGTCCATCAATCCTAATAAAATGATTCTCACTCATTACAAAAAAAAAAAAAAAAATCAATCCATCCATTCCACACAAGTCATAATTGTTACCTAACTAGAATATTCATGCAGTAGATGAGGATATAACCAACTAATTAACTAATATTAACACCTTAGAAAACGAAGTCTCAAGCATAATCCTTTCTAATATAACTTAGGTTAACTTATCTCACAATAAGCAATTGTATATCCAATACAATAAAGGCAAGTTTTTATATATAACATCTTCGCCATTCCATCCTATGACAAAGATGCTATGAACAGGACTTGTTCTAAATTGAAAATGGATGTCTGAATGTGCAGCTCCCAATCTAAAATCATAGAGAATATTTGCAAACTTAAAATAAGTCAGAAGACAATTAGATGTTGAATGAGTCATGAGGTTAATTTGGGAGAAAGGCAACAACCGGATCAGTAAAAGCCACCCATAGATTAGAGTTTCACTATGGTATCTAGCTGCCGTAGCAATCCATTGGCTCAACTTGACTGTATACATACTAATATCAAATTATATACAAATCATATACTTAGTCAAGGAACTGTACTGTAACAAAAGAATATTTTTGCTGTTGATTGAAATAATAATGGCAATAAAGATTATCAAACACACTGAAAACAGTTGAAATTGCAGATACGAAATTAATATATAAATATGAAATTCTCAAGTTTCTCAACTTAGTACTGTTCATTGCGCCTAAACAATACTCCAAAATCTTACCTTGATTACAGATTAAAAAAAAAAAAAAAAGAATGGAGTACAACTCACAAGAAACAGAAGAATAAACGAAGAAGTTCCAACAAAATGACAAAAAGTTATTAAAAAAAATTAGTCATAATAAACAATAGTTACCTGAACATAAAGAAAAGGATCAGCTACAAAATTACTAGGGAAACCAGAATCAGAAGCTGAAGCACAGGTGAAAACTGGGTTAGCTACTGGCCATGCTGCACTCTCATTTCTCCATACATCAGCCTAAAAATATTTACCCACATATCAAAATCACCATAACTTGATATAAAAAAGCAAAAAAAAAAAAAAAAAAAAAAAAGCAATTCCCACAAAAACCCAAAAATGCAAAAGTAGTCAGCATAAAAGTCCAATCTTTCATTCCACATGCATTAAAAAAAAAAAAAAGCAGGAAAAAACCGAAGACTAAAACAACAAAAGATTCACAAAAACCAAACCAGAAATAAGAAAACTTGCATGTACTAGTACAAAAAAGAAAACCCATTTCTACTGAAAAAATAAATCCAATATTTTTTTAAATAATTTTAAATTATAATTAAATACAATGATGAAAAGGAACAATAAAAAGCAATAAATAACAGGCCAAAAAAAAACCTTACAGTTTCAATGGGTTTGAGAGAGAAAGGAGAGTGACCAAAGAAAACACCAATAGACCAAGAACCTTCATTATCTTCTTGACAACCAAGCCATGGCAAACCCCTACTTTCATTTGAACAAAACGGCGACGTCAAAATCACCCACCCATATAACCCTGCGATCAATCCATACATAACAAAACAAACCAAACAAAAAACAAATCCCGACGCCACCACCCTTCCACTTCCACAGCCTCTCCCGCCGCCACCACCACCGTTATTATTCCCATTACAATGGCCATTATGATTGTGGTGGTGATAACAACGGTTACTTTTATGCTGCCACCACTTCAAGCAGCAGCTGCCTCCACCACCACCGTTGTCACCGCTACCAACTACCATCATTGTTGTTACCATGGTTTTTTTTTTTTTCTCAGGTAAAAATCATCACCATTTTTGCTTCAAAAGATCTTTCTTTGGGAGGTTGTTTTTCTAAATGAGTGTAATCAACAAAAAAAACGTTACTTTACAAAACTTATTAGTATGCAAAATTTACAAAAATAATTGTGCAATAGAAAGAAACAAAATACCCAAAAAAATAAAAATGAAAAATGAAAAATTGCTTTTTTTTTTTTTGAGTGGTTTGATTTGTTGTATTTATAGGGTGGCATTTGGTGTGACGAGGGTAATTTTAATTTTTTTTAAGTTTAAAATTGATATTTAAAAATTATGAATTTGGAAAATTTTATGTACGGAATATTTTATTAATAATAAAATAATTTAATTTAATGATACATTAAGATTTTTCAAAAAATTTAAAGTTAAGAGTTTCAATTAGGCTTCTGTTGTGGGCAGCAGCCAGCTTGAACCGAAGTCATATGGAACGCGATGTTCACTCGCTCGACATGGATGACACATGTAAATCAGTTGCAAGTATGACACATGATGAAAGTTTAAAAGAGTTGCTATGTGATGACATCAGCAAAGAGATTGTGCATTTTATGCAAATTCATGTTTCTTGAAATTTTAGATTTTGAAAAAAAAAAAAAATTTTTAATAAGGGTATTTTTTTTGGTATAAGATTATTATATTCTTGTATTTGATTAAGAAAAAGTCATATTATTTAATTTTATATTTTTATTATAATATTTTATTACATAAAAAACATAATAATATTTTTAATAAAATAATCGATAAATAATTCAATTTTAAATCGATAATGATAAAAATTACAAATATCAATTATTGTATTTTTAAATAAAGCAATGCAATAATTGATTGTTTAAAAAAATTATAATGATCAATTACTGTGTTATAAAATAAAACAATGTGGTAATTATTCTTTTAATTAAAATTACAATTATCAATTATTACATTATAAAACAAAAGTAACGCATCATTTGATTATTTTAAAACAAATACATTTATCAATTATTGTATTTTAAATAAAGAAACACAATAATTAATCATTTGATTAAAATTAAAATTATCAATTACTACATTATAAAATCAAGTAACGCAATAACTGATTATTTTAAAATAATTATATTTATCAATTATTGTCTTTTAAAATAAAAAATTTCATTAAAATTAAAATTATCAATTACTACATTATAAAACAAAGTAATGCAGTATTTGATTATTTTAAAATAATCACATTTATCAATTATTGCATTTTAAAACAAATAAAGGCAATAATTGATTATTTATTAAAATTAAAATTATCAATTAATGCATTATAAAATCAAGCAATGCAGTAATTGATTGTTTTTAAACAATTACATTTATCAATTACTGCATTTTAAAATAAAGAAACAAAGTAATTGATTGATCTTTAAAAAAATTACAATTATAAATTATTGCATTTCAAAACATATAAACGCAGTAATTAATCTTTTTATAACATGGTTTATACAAAAAAAAAAAAAAAGCCTACTAATTATTCGATTAACCTTTTATTAAAGGATAAACCCTAGACCTCGGCCAAATCCTTAAACCCAAGACCCATCTGAGAAAGCCTAAGCTGCTTTGTTTCTATTGTAACTACCATTACCATTGTCATCATTGTTTACCATCAATTGAGATAAAACTGTGAAATTTTAACCTTTATTTAACTATCTTGACCCATTTTTATAGTTTTTTTTTCATTATTTTTGTGTTACCCCAAACCATAATCATTTGTCTTATTACTTGAATGTATTAGCAATACAACTAGCAACAAAGCTATTAATTAATTAAGTAATAATTTCACACTTAATAAGGATATTGTTGTAGAAACTAGTAATATTTTGATCATCATCATCATTATATTATTTTGATTATTTTAGATAAAGAATATATTATTAAATTATTGATAGTTTTTGAAGGTGGAAGATGTAGCTGCAGCAGTAAATATATAACATGATAAGAAAATAAAGGCCTTTGTTTTTTATTTTTCCATATTAGGATACAAATAGTCATGTATATAAACATGAAAATGACATAAGTTTTGAAGGCCCTAATATCCAATTCACAGTATATATACTTTAAAATATAATAAACACACTAGT
This sequence comes from Durio zibethinus, assembly GCF_002303985.1. The sequence continues at coordinate 10,503,509 of NW_019167926.1, read as the reverse complement.
TAAGCACATACATAATTAAGATTCTTCACTATTGGTTATCAAATTTATTCTAGTACTAATGCACCTACTACCATAGTTTGATCAGTAAGTATTTGGATATTTGGATAATTTCTTTTTCAACTCCACAATATTTTATTTTTTATTTGATATTACATGAATAGTATTCAATTATTTGTTCATATAATTTGATAATTATATTTTAATTTTCGATTGCTTACTTGGTGTTTGCTTGGTGAATTTTCATATGTTTGGTGAATTTTCAAATGCTTACTGGGAGAATGCTTGGTGATTTTTCATTGTTTGCTAATGTCATTCCATATTTAAATTCGTATAGATTAATTGATATTATGAATTCCAAAGAATACATGTCATCCTCTGTCGAACATGAAAAAGAACATTTAGTTGACACATCCTTTTTGAAAAAAAAATAAAAATTAAGGGAAGTGGTGAGTTGCTTAAAGCAATCAAGAAAAAAATACATGTTGACTTCAATACGGATAGGTAACTTATGTTAAGTGGTACAACAAAGATGGCTAATCATATTGGATATGTCATTTGACAAATAATATCCATTAACTATGAAAGTTAAAGGAATGTTCAAATGAATCAAATGAGCGTATATGGTATTCGATTGTGGTAAGTTATAATGTTCATATGGAAAGTTATTGATCAAAACTTATTGATTCTTTATGTGTATTGTTTATAGAATGCAAGTAAGATCGTTGTTGACATATCTTTATTTAATCTTTTAGGAACACTTTGACATTGTAGACGAGTATAAAAAGTTGGTGCTGTAATATGTCCGACTAAAATTTAGAAACTTTAAAAGCATATTGATAATAAAATATATTTTACTATTTGCTGATAATGTTGAATTGTTGGCTCATCCCCCATCAACATATTCAAATGTTATTGGTGATGAAAAGTGAACAAAGTTTGTTTTAGCTTATTTATAAGATGAATTCAGCATATGCATAGCAATCTTCTTTTGTTTTTATAATACATTATTTAAGGTGAGATCTTTATTATTATGTTATTGATTTTTTTTTTTTACAAAAAAAAAATACGAGCCCTAAAAACTGTATCATTGTCAAGCATCGAAAAATAGGTATAAAAATGTAAAGCATAAACTTGTAAGTATTTTTTACCAGTTATTATACACATGGTTTTGGATTACAATGAAGTTGCCAACTTATATTTATAAAAATGTAAAGTATGAACTTGTAAGTATTTTTTACCAATTATTATACACATGGTTTTAGATTACAATGAAATTACCAACTTATATTTTCATATGATTTTAGGAAACAACCAACTTCAGCAATAAAATATCAAAATGGAATGTTTGAAAAAAGGCTCATATGTCTAAATCTTGCACCTATGGGAATGAAGCAACTAAACAAATGGCTAAAAAAATTGTAAGTTCATTTCGTATTTATATCTCATTTGCTAGTTCGACATTTATGTATCTTAATATATTATAGTTATTAACATTTGCATATTGTATTTTTGGACGACATTGCTTTGAGATTCACAGTAAATGAAATTCTCACCGGTGATCACAAAGATCTTATAACCGTAACTTTCAGTTCAAAAGACAAACTTAGTTGTGTTAGGAGGTTATTAGCTTTGTTTTTTCATGAACTTATTTCAAAACTCAACTTGAACCCCACATCTCCAAGACTACTAATTTTATAGCTATAATAGAGAAGCAACAATAACAACTTGATGAGCAATAAAAATGGATTGTTGCATTAGGGGCATAGTTAGCATCAATACAAACTAACATAATTCTAAGTCAGTCATTTACCAACATTGCAAGAAATTAAGAAGATCAAGTGTTTGAGCAAACCTCTTTTCCGATAATCATCATTCTTGTGATTTTTTTTATTTTTGTTATTATAATTGTTTATATAAAAATGATGAATTTTTTTATGTAATAGGTTTTTTAGCCTCAGATAATCCCACATGAAGAATCTAGTATGCTTTTACCAAATTATGTGCATTAGCATTTACTAGGAGAATCGATCATTACCATCAATGTCGAGAATGGACTATTTGATTATTCATCAACATTGTGAATTGGGCAGGAAAAGATTCTTAGATTTTGTAAGATGATGGAGATCTCAACTACTGAAATTGTTGTGTACATGAAGTTATCTTATATATGATGAATATAACCGTATGATACTTGAATTTTTTTTCATTATATAGCCATATTTACAGAAGTGTAAAGGAGAGACAAATAACTGATACCTACAGATTTATTGACCTAAATTGTACTAGTCATGATGCTACCATTGTAAATGTTCGTGCTAGTTTTTTTAACTCAATCAATGCAAAAACAATCCTAATACTTTTTGACGCTTTTATAATTACTTGACTTAATTAATGTATGTTAATTACTTTGTTAATTACTTGACTATGTTTGATAATATGAATTTTATAATTGTTACTCGTATTACATTCTAACATTTAAGATATGACTATGATTTATAGGGATCATTGGCAATTACTTGTCATTGAGTATGCAACATTTATGGTTTACTTTTTTTACTCAGGAAAAAAGGGTCGAAGCTTAAACCTGAGCTTGTCAATATAATAAAGATGTATTCATCATCGTTATGTGAATTATTATATAATTTTTTATAAGTATAATACATGTTTATGAGTTCCTTTATGTCGTTTCAAGGGATTAGGTGTTGTTGATAGGAAGAAAAAGATAAACTGGGTTACATTTTTTGTAAGCGTCAAATATAATAATTTCTTCATTTGTTTAAAAGCACTTTAACTGATCAATATTTATTTATAGGTTCTTCATCAATCAAGAACAATAGAATATGGATATTATGTCTTCTGTTTCATGAAAGATATTGTTATTAATGATCTTATGAGAACACCCAATAAGGTTAGCATAAATTTAAACTACTAATACCTATTTTTATAAACTGTAATTATGAAATACATATTAATTGATATTCATTCATTATTTATTTTTTTCATAATGGGCTAAAAAGGAATAATCCACACAAGATAAAATTAATCAAGTCCAAAATGAATTGTATGATTATGTATCCACCTTTGCACATTAAATAAAGAGGACAACGAGTCAGCAATGATATAATATATGTATAAAACTCTAAATTCTTTGTAATTCATATGAATCTATATTTTTTCAATAATAGAATTCATAATTGTTTCATTTATACAACTTTAAACAAATTATTTATACATAAAAGTATAAATTGCTTCAATTACACAAATTCAAAAAATGTTCTGTTAATATACAAAACAAAATGATCATTTATACAAGATAAAATATTGTCATTCATATGTGGCTTGTATCCAATTTCAATATATGTTTATCGTATCCAACTTCAAGTTATTTGGCATTATATATATACATTCAATACAAAACATAAATAAAAAAAAAATTGTAACTTAATCTATATTTGTCGTATCCAAATCCAAATTCAAGCTGTAAACCATATACATAAATTTAAAAACTGTAACTTAACAATACATAACATATGAATGTTGTAAAAATTACAAATAAGCTACATGTGTCCAATAAAAAGAAAGTCAAAGAATGAGTGATAGGCATTACATTCATGTAACTACTTACAAAAGCAATCCTTTCTAAATACATGTTAAAATGTAAAGAAAAAATTTACTTTGTGAGTATTTTTAGCTATATACTCACCAACATAGAACCTTTCATTAGTCAATAAACTGTTGATTTATATTATTTCATTGAAAAGCGACGTTCTTCTATTACTACTCTAACCTTCTTTCTTGAAGAAAAATGAAATGCACTTGATTTCAATTACAATCTCACAATATTTATCTTATATTGCCTATACCTTCAAACAAGTTAGATATTCCATCATTGCTTTTAAAACACTTCTTGCTTGACAATGTTCTAGTGATGGACAGATTTACCGCACAAGCTGAACCTATTTTTTCATCATTCTCTACTCTTTCCCCTCATGTGTATTATGGGAATCAATCTTTGGAAAGCCAAAGTTAGCATCCTCACTAGCTTTTAATGATTCAATCAATTATTGCTTCAGCTCTCTGACTAGTTGCTCTATCATTCCAAATATAGTAACAAAACCATCAAAATGTGGGAAACGTTTATTCCTTAACCCTTTAGTATATGAATAAGTTTATGCAAAAGTTAAATTAAATATGTATCAAATATTTTGAATAGAAATAAACATTACTCGAAGATATATTATCAAATTAAAGTAATTTATAAAACTTATTTGAACCCACTAATAAAAAACTGATTTCTCAGCAGTGATATATTTTTTTTATTATTTCAATCAAATTTATTTGTATCTTTCATATCAAAAATAGCATGATATTATCTTTTCAATAACTTAACCATTGACTCGATGTGTGGGTTGGTTTTAAGTTGGGATTGGAGAATAATTGACTTTAACATCCTTTTAAGATAACTTAGGCATTCAACTATGAATGTTTCATTGTTTGCTTTCCATTTCGAAATATCTACCAAATAATGTAAGCATTTGACAAGCTATGCATCCTTCTCTTTTGTCCATGAATGATTACTTACTGATGAGTTTTATATTCTTCTTTTTAAAGTATTTATTATAAGATGTTCGGGAGTGGCACCAGATGAAGACATTTTGATATCCTAATCATTTGGTTGACATCATACAACAAATTGCATATCCAATCTAAAACCAATTAAGATGAACATATAATTATTACATGAAGTAAACCAATTGATATGGAAACAAAACAAAAATTATTGCAAACAATAGTCAACTAAATCATACACTCATCAAGAAAAAATCAAGGAAATATATATATATATATATATTAAGAAAAGGTAGAAAACAAATTATACACTCAACAAGATCGTACAAATATCAATTAAACTAATAAAATTAAAAAAAATTATAATGTATTTAACACTGAGATTGCAACCAATTTGTAAACATCTCCAGTGCCAGATTGTCTCTAAACTGAATTGAAGCATCACTTTACTTAATATGCCTAATTAAATTTCCATGTTCAAATCCATCTGGTTAGCTATTAATCCTTTCAACAACATCAACTTCAATTGAGTCAATTGACCTTTCAGATCTAATAAAATTATGGAAAAGGCAATAAGCGAAAATGATTCTACACTGTATTTTTATTGAATAAAATGATTTTTCTCTTAAAATTGCCTATTTAGCTTTCAATATATCAAAACATCTCTTGATACAATTTCTTATTTGAGGGTGTTTCATATTGAAAAACTAATAAGGTGTTGTTAGCTAGTATCTTTACCTCTAATCATTCAGGTGATATCTTTAATCTTTAAAAGGCGTTAAAAAATCTTCCCCATGTATATATCCGACATCACACAAATAGTAATAACACATTCTAATGTCACAACATTAATACACATAAACCAAAATGTGCATGTAAAACTAAAACCAAAATATTCAAGCTAAAACCTTATGGGATCCTTAACCTATTTTTCCTTGTAATTGCACCCCTTAGCACTTTACCATATGTTACAAAACCTTCCCCACCAGGTAGAACATATATGAATTACATTTTATGGCATGCAAACACCAAGAACATTAGTAACAATTTCATTTTTTCTAGTCATATATCTAGGCCTATCAACTGAATTTATGTTTACCTTTATATATGTTCCATCTATGGTATTCAAACGACCTTTGAATGATTTTATCTATTATCTGTTAAATTTTTTGGTATCAGTTTGGGTTTTTCAAACAACAAAGAAAAGGGTTTCAAAATAGAATTTAATACAGCATGAAATTACCTACTAATTTTCTTTCCAGATCTAGTTACTTTTCGCTTCATAAACTTATTTTTTGTATGATGAGCAATGATGTGAAGTAAGCTAATAATCAGTTCTTCTATTGACATATATCTAAATGCCTATAATCCCTCTTCCGTTTGAAGCAAATGATATAATTTTACAAAAGCTTTCCTATCCATTTTATAATTATATACTGATTATTTATCACTTACAAAAATTGTTGCAGTTAAGTTTAACTCTCTAATCTGTAGCCTACTATATGTGCTATCAGCATAAGATAGTTAACATCTTTTTTTATGTTTCGTTGCAAGTAATGTCATAACAATAATAAATAACAAGTGTAACATAGTCTCCATATGGTTTAAGTGCAAAATAAGCACTGTTACCCATTGCATATTATTTTTTAGTGATAAACGAGCCATAATTGTTTAGAAGAAACATTTTGGTTAATGTTAAAAATATGTGTGGAAAGCAAATATATGCACCTCGTAGATGGAATCTAAGACACATTAAAAAAAATTAAAAAAAAAAACCAACAAGAAAACATATGTGAATCGAAAACTAAAACCAAATTGAAGAATACATATGAATGATCTACATATTTTTAATCAAGATCTAAACGAGATTTAAACAAAAAAAAAATAAGAACACATTTGAATGAAACATATTTTGCGGGACAGATAATGAAATCACGAAAGTTGTAGAATATGATGGTTGAAATAGATAAGTCTTTACTTAAAGATTTGTGATGTTAATTAAAAAAAAATGGTCTTTGTTATTCAACAAAGTTAAAGACTTCAAATATAGTGTTTCTTATGTCATAAGCATCATAATTGTATTAAAAAATTAAGCTTTAGTTTGATTAGACATACAAATGTTTGTAATGTCAAAATCTCAATTTTCGAGAGGAAAAAATTAAATTTATTAAGAGTTTTCAAATACCACATTTCTATACAAAGAAATGCAGTAAATGATCCCTTATATGCAATTAAGTCATATAATGTATTTCCTTCAACGAAAATGCAATAAATAAGCACAATTACTACTTTTTAAAATAATTAAATTGATCTAATACTACATTTTAAAAAAATTAAATTGATCAAATATTGTGTTTATGTTAGAATAAACACTGTAATTAGTACTACTCAATTCCAAAAAACAAACTTTTTTACTCAATTAAATATTCTAGCAAAAAGCAATCACAATTTATGGTTTGTTTCCAAAAAACGCAATATTTGATGTTTATTAAAAAAAAAAAAAGGCTTACCATACATTGATTTTCAAAAAGGGTAAAGTAAAAAGAAAACATTTTTTATTTAGGACAAATGTGGGACAAAAATAATTTTCCTTCTGAAATCTTAAAAAATCACAAAGAGGTGGATTTTTTATTTCGGGACTTTAGGCACTATCGAGTATCTAAGATTACTCCCAGGAATCAGATACCCTTGAACTAAATGTAGGAATTTAAATACTCAACAGCAACATTTGGAGGTAAAATCTCATATTCCCTAAAACCAAATGCTTCATTGAAGTAAAGTAAATAGAAAATATTGACAAAAAAACAAAAAGTTAAATAGAAAATAAATAAGGCTAGATTTAATTAGACTTGTCTAAGTTTGGATTTGAATTCAAAAGTGTACTTGAAATTTGAGAAGATTTGCACATAAATTTTAAGACTATTAAATAGATCTAAACTTAAATTTTTGATCCATTCAAAAAAAGTTAAGAATTGGACATAACATTCATTCATTTAAGGTTTAATACAGTCCAATCTAATAATTATTTTATATGTTTTATATTTATAATTATATTATATAAAAATAAATAAATAAATAATATATTTATATTTATCAAAATCCTATATTTATATACATTCAATATCATCTAAACACCAAATAAAATTAGAAAAATTATTTTAGTTTTTATTTTACTGATTATTTATTTTGTTATAATTAATATTTTTTATAAATTTTTTATTTTTTATTTGAAAAAAATGAAATATGGATAGATTTGGATTGCTTTCGTTTAGTGTTGAGTCTAGACAGCAAAATGAAGTCTATATTTCAAATGGGTTTAAACAAATCTTAAACTTATTAATATCTTATCTAATTTTATCCAAATTTGACCTAATCGACCATAGGTAATTCTAGATTTAGCTACAGCCCATAGTGGAGTTGTGATTACAGTGGCAAAATGTGCAAACTTCATTGCACAATTAAAAAAGTAGGCCTTTTGATTGCCTGCACAACATAAGTGATCTTAATTCACCATTTGCCAATATTGGTCTAGTATCATGCTGATCAATCATTTTTTTGCCTTTTAGGGGGTGTTTAATTCATGGATTTTTAGATTCTATGAGGAAAAATTATTTAGGGGAAAAGTGATATTGAAAGGGAATATGTGATTCTTAGGTTTTGTTGACTTAGGAAATATAAGATTTCTATATTTGATTCATAGGAATGTAAGAATACCTAATAAAATTTTTTATTATATTATCTTTGATAACACGTGAATAACACATGACATTTATAATACTGAAAAAAATCATCTTTTCAACAAAAACTGCCTTTTTTATCTTAGGAACATTACTCTGTTGAATTTAGAAAGTTTTTTTCAGATTTTTAACAAAAACTACATTTTCTATCATAGAAGCATCGTTTTTGTTAAATTTTAAAATTTTTTGTTTCATATTTTCAACAAAAATTATGTTTTTAACTGTCTCATTTTTAAATAAGGATGCATTTTGTTCTTAGAAATATCGTCTTTTCAACAAAAATTATGTTTTTATCTTAGAAATGTTATCTTTGTTGAATTTTAGAAATTATTTTTTTCTTGTTTTCAATAAAGATTATGTTTTCTATCCTGAAAAATATTATTTTCTACAATCAACTATGTTTCATATGTTAAAATTATAGTGCTTATCAAACTATAAAAAATTCAAAATTCATATTTTTAACAATAAATTGCATTTTTCTTTTAAAAATGTTGTTTTTATTATAATTAATTTTTTCATAATATATTATAACATATGACTACGCTTCTAATATAACAACATTGTGTAAATAAAAATTTTGGCATTATGTATTAGAATAGGTTTTGATTTATCATGCAATTTCGTTGATTTTCAAAGATAAAATAGATCGTAAAAAATTATTATTGTGAGCAAAAGTAAGATAAATTTTATATTTTGCTAGAAATCTTAAAAAACCTCATGGCGAGGTGGGTTTTAAATTGAAGACTATCACCCTTCTTTTTTGACATTGTTATGAATCTTAAAAAACCTCAGGAATTAGATTTCATTAGCCAAACTAAAGAATCAAATTACAAACAGTAAAATTTCGGCTAATAATATAATTTTCTCCTGAACCAAATGCCTTTTTATTGTTTTTTGTAAATATAAAAATCATCTCCCTTCAAGGACATCAAGGAATTATTTTATTTTTTAAAAATATTTATGACATTTTTAGACAAAATTTAATGATTATTAGATTTTTTAAAAAATATATAAAAGCTAAAGTTTTTATCTAAAAGAAATCGTTTAATGTGGATAATCTAGATGATATTGAAAAATCATCATATATCCTTTAATAAATGAAATTTGTTTTATTTAAATTATTTTTCAAAAAATAAATTATTTATATTTATATGTCCATGAATTAAAATGTATGGTTTATAAAATTAATTTATTTGACAAAATCGCATCTACTCCTTTTTAATTAATCTAAACTAAATATTTATGATTAAAAACTAAAATATATGTAGTTGACTTTGTACATATATGAAAAGTATTGTATTCATCATACGCATTTTGTAAACTTGATTTATTGTCATTTGCCAATTTATGAAAAATATTGGTTGCCTTTAGATAATCCCTTATTTATAGGATGCTTATAATACATGTGAGGTACGAATTTCATTACTAATAATTATTTTTGATGAACAATTTATAAATTCAATATAAATTTTCTTTGAGATTTGCATTGTACTCTAGCTTAGAATGAGAAAATTCTTCCTCACTAAACTTTTTTATAAATGCAATCTTTCTAAAGCATTGTGTATTGGCCAACAATTATAAAATTAGATTTATTTATTGATTTTTTTTCAATTTCATCAATCAAACATTTCTCACTACTTACTATAAATAAACCATTTTAGGGTTCGTGAAAAACTAATAAAAATACCTTATATATATTTTGGTCCAAACATCCTTTTATATTTACATAAATAATGTATATTTTTCTCTATTTTATGCTGACTTTTTTAGTTGTTTGAATCTATATGGAACAAACAATTTATTAAACATTGTATTAAGATATAGTTTTATTGATTTGTTCATCACTTAGTTTCATGGAGGCAGTATACTTAATTATTAATTATTTTTTGTCTCCTAATTGAATTTTTTATATGTTATAACCTTTTTTTTTTAAATGAATTCTCTTTGATTCTTATATGTATTTTTAATGCCCTTTTGGTTGAGAGTTATAATTCCCAAGTCTTATTTTTTGCAATTGGGATTGAGATCTTTTAATTCTACAATATAAATAATGTGTTTTTTTTTAGAATAAGATAATTAGGTTTCGTTTGATTGATTCTTTTTTTTTTTTACTTTTTAAAATTAAAAATAAATAAATAAATTGAAGAACAAGGGATATATAACCAAAAGGAGTCCTAATATATGGTATTGTTAACCTTTTTTAATGTATTTAATGGAAAAATCTTTACCCATTTTTTTTTTTTCAAATTTACATATGGGTCTAGAAAAAGGCATTGATTGTTTGTGGTAGATTAATCTTTGCATTTATTATGGAGGTTCAAAGGGAGTTTATATGTCCCAATTAAGGACAACTAAGGCAATTTAATTAGTAGGAATAAAATTAGGTTTAATTGTAACAAAAGGGGACCATACAGAATCTACAAAATTAGGTAATAAAGAAGAAATGAAACAAGTATGATTTTCAATTCAATTGCATGTGTTAATTTAATGTCTAATGAATAAAATTTGTGGCATAATATCAACTAAAGTTATTACTTTTTAATGTAATTAGGAATAATAAGATAATTAAACAAAGAAACTAACATTAGACAATATTTCATGTCTTGTGTTAAAATTAATGGTCAAGTTTATTCCTTTCTTAAGTAATTTTATTTTTTCATTGCAATTTTTTCATTGGGTATATAATATTTTTTTTTTCATTTGAATATTGAATAAAAAAGGATTTAGCTTACACTTAAATATATATATATATATATATATTAATTTTAAATCGAATATAAATAATTAAATATTGAACATATATGTCCATCTTTGCTCTAACTTAATAAGCTTTACACCAATTTGCAAATCTTTTTAGTAAATCACACAATTTGAATATGTGTTTATGTTAATTTCATATCAAAATATTCGTAAAATATAAAATTTATTATGTTGTAATTTATTATAATACGTTAAATATGAAATATATTTTTTTATTTATATTAAATTCATATATAAATTTTGTTAAAATATTAAATTATATCATTTTTATATTTTTTATATTATATTTAAAATTATCAAATTTAATTTTTTATTTTTGAGTTTTCTTTTTGGTCAAAAACTATTGTCAATTTACAACAAAAATCCCATTTCTTTTCTGTGCAGAATTTTCTGGCGGCTTAATGCTTTCTCTATTCAAGTCAAAGAAAATCTATTTTTAACATGCTAAAGGGTTTGATTTCGAAATTGGAGTGTAAGACTCATGGCATTATGCATAAATAATAAAAATTTAACACATTGTATTTGGATTATTCAAATAATTTTTTTTAATTCTTTAAGAGACATTTAGTTTGCGATATTATAGATTTTGGAAAGAAAAATGATTTCTGGATAATTGTGAATTACTGATAATACATAATTCTTTATATTATGAAAATGTTATATTTATGTATTTAGTTTGGAGAAAAGTTAAATTACATAATAAAGGCTTTTTACTATAATAACTTTCATTATATATGAATAATATATGATCAACATTTCAACTGCCTATTATATTATTAAAAATTAAACTTTTGACAATCATTAAAAAATCAAAATAAAGAAGATTTTCATTTTTATAATGATAAAAATAAGCTGATTTATCATGAGCAAAAAATATATATATTTAATAAAATCAAGAAAGCAGTGTTGGATTGAAAAAAAATTTACAAAGACTTCATTTTTTAAAGTAGAAATGTAATGTTTAATTAAAAAAATTTACAAAGACTATATTTTTTTAAAGTAAAAACGTAGTTTTTGATTAAAAAAATTTTACAAAAACTACTTTTTTAAAAATAGAAATATAGTGTTTGATTGAAAATAAAAAATAAAAATAAAAACTACATTTTTATAAGTAGAAGCGTTATCTTAGATTGAAACAAATTTACAAAAATTACATTTTGAAAGAAAAAAAAACGACCTTTGAATGATTATCCACCGTGTTTTGTATGTTAGAAACCAAGTATTTATAATGTGATCAAAAATTATATTTTTTTTATGTGAAAAACCTAGGTTTTGCAGTTCAAAGACTACGTTTATGATATAAGAAACGTAATTATAATAAAATTTCAAATGTAACTTTTTTATTCATTATCAATCACATTTTGAAAAAAAACATAGTTTTTTATAAATTATCGACCACATTTTAAAACTAATTAACATAGTCTTTGTTAGCAAAAACTATGTTTTTAAGCATCATAAATATTTTTTTAATATTATTGCAATTACTATATTTCTCACATAAGAACTATATTGATATAAAAATATCTATTTATTTTGTTATTATTTTAATTGATCTACTATGTTCAAATATAAAAACGTAGTGCTTTTTAAAATAAAAATAAAATTCAAAAACATAAAAATCACATCATTTTACTACATTTGTTCTTCTAAAGACATTATTTTTATTATATGTAATATACTACATGTCTAATTGTATGCCAGGTGATCAATTATGTAGTTAGGATTGCACCTTTAACCAATTGTATAGTTATGAATATCCATTTTTGTGTCAGAATAAATTTTTATTTATCATACAATTACATTAATTTTTAAGAGTAAAAGAGATTGAAAAATTTTATTATTGAGGTCAAATATATGACGAAATTTACTTTTCTCCCATGATCTTAAAAAACCACAAGGAAAAGTAGATTTCTAATTTCGAAATATTTGAACATTGTTATAAATCTTATAAATCTTAAAATACCTTAAAAAATTAGATATTATGAACCAAATGTGAGAATCATGTTACAAAAAATAAATTTTCAAAAAATAATTTAATTTTCTTTCGAACCAAACATTTTTAAAAAATTTTTAGTGATGGATTTAATTTGTCAATTACGTTATGGTTTCGTTGTAGTGATATGTCTATTTTTTTAACGGGATTAGTTAGCTACGATTTAATTTTTTTTTTACATTTAAGACATTATTTTTATTAAATATTTAAATTCAAGGAAAAATAATGCATTAATCATATTTTTTTTTCTTTTTAAAATATCATTTTAACTACCGTTATTAGGCACTAATTAACATTTTCTTTTTTTATTAACAGGCGTTGATACTCACTGATTAAGAATAGTTAAAATATTATTTTTTAAAAAATTTATATTCGGTACATTATTTTATCAAAATCAAGAGAAGACAACTTATTAATTATAATTTTTTTTATAAATATCACCTCACTACACACTAATTAACAATTTTCTTAATAAAAATAATAATTCGAATACATGTGCATTTAATATTTAGAATGTAGATGCAAAATAATTTTGTATATTTATTTAGAAAATTTTTTTTAAGTTTTTAATCTATTTTTAAATTTTTTATTTTATTTTATACCTGATTAAAAAAGATAATATACAACTAAATTTTTTTAAATATGTAATTTTTAAATATCAACTCTAATAAATCAAAAAATAGTTGGCTTTATTAAGGAAACTTAGACCTAAAAAAAGGAAAAAAATATATATTTTGGTGGTCCAAAAGATTCTAGCCCTAGCTTGGGAAAAAATTGTATGAGGAAATTTCTTTGAAGTAACAAAAGTCACAAGCAAAATTTAAGGATCAAATGTGTTACATTATATCTTTCTTGTCCTTTTTCTTAGGTACAATTACATGTTTTTGTACCTTTTCTAATGGACAGATTTTCTAAATTTTCTTGAATAATTTTGGGTGCCAAAATATTCTTTGAAAATTTCACAGCCACATGTTTTCATCCCTTTGATATCTTGCAACTGTGTTTCACTTGTACAAGTCATGAACAGTCAACCTCTGATGTAGCCATTAGAAGCCAACCTCTGATGTAGCCATTAATATTTTTTGAGGTCCATGTTGAGTTTGCTTGCGACCTAACTTGATTTAATTGGGGATCACGAAAAAAACTCTTGTTTCTTTTATTTAATTTATGTAAATGGATCTAGAAAGCCATCTCATATATTTTTTAATTCTTTTATTTATTACTTTTCGATACATCTCATATCATTAATGATTATAGTGAAATGAATCACTACCCCAAAAAAATAATCTTTTCATTCGTACAATTTTTATTTAATCATCGTTTAGGTTTATTTTTGCTATATTAAAAAAAAAAAACGAAAGGAATAAAACAAGTATAATTAAAGACAAAAAAGATAATTATGATATAAATTATATTGAAATTTAAAAATAATAAAATAAAAATTAAATATCATTGTTGATGTAGTTATTTTAAATGTTGAAAAGTTCACTTCCAATTTATTTATATAGAGTTACGTATGATTTAATCCCTAAATTATATCATTTTTTATGATTTGATATTTGTAGAAAAATTTTACTATTAGATATTGATTTTTTGTTTTTATCAAACATTCTTTTCCACACGTTAGTTTTATTAACAATAAGCTGATGTAACAAAGAAACCAATAATATCATGTTACGTGTACAATTTTAGTCGTTAATATTTATCAATGATACAAAATATTTGAAAAAAAATAAAATTTAGATATTTAATTGTAGATTTTTTTTTATACATACCAAATTGTCAAAAATAATATAATTCAAAAACCAAACTATACATTAATTCATTTATATACTATGTAATGACTAATGAGAGATAATAGTCCAAGCAAGTGAAAAAGATATATGGAAAAGTACACATGTAACCAAATTTGTTAAGGCTTTTACACATTTGATTTATATAATAAGATCTTTTAATTTATTAATTTAGATTTTTAATTTTATTTTTTATTTAATAAATTTTAGCAAAATATTTCACAAATTTTATCTAAATTTTTTCCTCCTTTCTCGAATATCCGTCGTTACTGTTTATAGATATGAACATGGATTGTAAATTACACGAATGATGATTAAAAATATATTTAAAATAACATAAAAACAAAAGTAGTGCATGAAAATGAAACCTTTCATTGCAATGGCTTTAAATTGAAGTCACTAAAATAAGAATGAAGACAATTTTTTCCAAATCGTAGGTAGCTGATTGAAAGTTCAAAGAAACTACCTGAATTATGGATGGTTTCACTTTATGATTGTGCAAGTGACCACAAGTCCAAAATAACTTGATATGTAGCACGAAAGGAACGTTCCCAAAGCCTTCATTTTCTTCTTTTTGTTTTCTTTCTTGTAATAGTGACATTTCATTTCATGCCAAAGACATTGTCACTTTTTGAGGAGTTACTTCAAAAAAAAATAAATAAATTCAGATAATATTTGAGAATATCCTCGACTGTGTTAAAAAAAAAGGAAGGAAATCATAACTTTTGACTTCAAATTGCCTGGATTCCAAGGCATCACCGAGGAGATATATTTTAGCATATAATTTAAGAATATGAGACTTACATCAGATATTCTTGACATGAATGCATAGGTTCAAATAATATTATGAATCCGTAATTTAATTGAATTAATTTATATAATTATTTTTAAGATGTGTTATTTAATAAATTTAAAATTTAAACTTAATATTTGTAATTTTTTTTATTTTTAAGTTACGATCTATCAATAAAATATAATATTATGGGAAATCTTGCTTAGGATTTTTTATTAACAGATTGATTTTTCTAGGATGTATAAACGTACATCAATACCTCATTCATTACTATAGAAATGGAGAAAAAAACCATTGACCTAATCCAATCTCAACACTTTGCCTATAGGCTGTTGTTGCCTTATTATTTCAATAGCTTAACTATTGTAAGTCCCTCAAAATCTAGAGTTTCATTTAGGTTTGTGTTGGCAAAATTTTGAACTTGAATATCTATTTCGCATCATTGACGTTTTAGCGTTACTATTAACTATAGGTTACGTATCAATGTTTGGAAAGTACATGATGTCCAATATTCAAAGCAAAAAAAAAATAAAAGTTAAACAAGTTAAATCCAATTTGATTTTGAACTTCTTAGTTTAATTGATTCTTCTTAATTGATGAGTATAAATTAATTAATTAATTACAATAATTTTTGTGTAATATTTATAAACAAATACTTAAATTTGAGTAATATTTTTTTTTTGTTACATCAATAGGACAATACAAGTAAAGGGGAAGAGGAAGGCTCGGCTTGAAATCAGATCTTTGATGTCCCTTCAAATATTTTTAATCACTAAATCAAAAGCTTGAAGACATGTATTTTTACACTTTATGAATTATAATTTTATTTCAAAGAAATTTTTCATTGTTTAATGAATCTCAATAATAATAAAATGATTTATTTGCTTGGGTTTTTCATATCTAAATAAATGTAAATGAACCAAAAGAAAACTTGTGGTTGTGATAATGATTACAAGGAAGAGTGGAAGACCAATACTTCTTCCATTTGGTCAAAATAAAAGAAAAAAAGAAACATGGAAGGCCAAGAACAAGAAAAAAGTTATGCATATTACCTTTTTTTAGGTACAGATTACAAATTGCAATGCTTTATTTGACCCACTTCTGGCCATGTTTATCTTGCTTTATTAATTTTTTTTTCTTTTTCAAGTGTAGGTTGGCCCTATTCTTTTTCTTTTTTATTATTATAATATTAGTGGTAATTATCAAGATTATACTCTGTTGATCCCTCCACCATAGCTTTTGAAAATCCTTGTTTCTTTTTTTTTTTTTTATAAATTAAATATTAATAAAAGTTATAATTATGATTAAATAATTTTTAATATGAATTAATAAACAAATTAAAACTAACAACCAACAAATCAATATATAATTATATAATTAACAACCAAAGTTTATTCCTATGGCCCCTCTTTTGGAATTTGTAAATTAATATAATAAACTTAAAAGTTATTTTAACTTTAATCCTCATTATTATTAACTTAATGCTCTATAAATATATTTAATTAAGCGTGATTGCCCGTGATCTTTTAATTTCTTAAAAATTATGAGTTCTTTTTTCTCTTTTCAATCAATCACATAAATTATTTTTCTATACTAAATAGAAATTTCAATATTAAACTTAATATTCAAAAAAAATAATCTCATACACCTACAAAATGGCAAAGAAATTGTATCCCACATCTCCTTTCAGACAAACTTATTATCCCAAAACACAAGGCAAGGCATCAATAATGAAGTGGTTGGACCATTTAGTTGATTTTCATCCCACACTACTTTCTTCACCACAACTATTATATTTATGACTTAGTGTTATATATGATTAAGACTTCACTAGTAGCCCCAGTCTACACGATGTTCTAGAAGGAAATTATTGACATGAGACTTGGAAGAAATTTGAAGAAGTTTTTTTCCGAAGGTAGATTTCTTTTTGGGTTTTTCCAAAGGAAATTAGTAGGGCCGACTTGCAATAAAAGTCTTTTATGTTATGTCATGAAAACGTTGAAATGACTATTTTATTGATATGACAATCACGTTTCCATTTGCTTTTCTTCAATTGGTCAACACAATGGAAAGTGAAAACAACTTGTATTTAATAAATGCTTTGCTTCAACACCCATCTAATCTCTTTGGTAGGGTACAATTAATTATTAAAAATAAAAATATTTTTCTGGAAAATTAAAGAAAAAAAACAGGACAGGGTGTTGAGTAGTATCATTTCTAGAACTATTTATGCATCCAGATTCCTCTATAATAATAGAGCATTATTTAACTACATTGTTCATATATAAAATAATATTTTAATTTAAATTGGTTTCTACAATTTTTTTTCTTAAAAAATCGAACTTGTAAATGGAATTTTAACGTGTAGGTAAGTCTATTTCATTAGCATATGACAAACTTGAACTATTTTTTTTTTTAATAAAAGTATAAATTTATCATTCTACTTATATGAATGATTTAAATTTATAATTAATCTTTTATCTGGTTCAATTTTATTGCTACACTTTTAATTTTAAATTAAATTTATCAATTATCATTTTACTCCAAATTTGGAAATAATTAAAAAAATATTTAATAAAAAAATTATGTTATAACACATTCTATCATCATTAATCTTTCCCCAAAAGGTCCTTAAGCCGTTTAGGATAATTCTCAGGCCAGATTGAAATTCCTTCCTTCCCGAGTCCATACTAGACATGGGGTCGATTGGCAGTTAAAGAATGGGCTCGCCGAAGTTCAAAACTAGGACCCGAAACATAATTGATCCAACAACTCAGCCAATACCACTCTTCTTGGATTCTAAAGGGCCTGTTCATCGGCTACAGCTGCTACGGTGTGTGTTTTACCTCTGGAGTAATTGAAATTCAAAGTTTGATTAACAATCGTCAATTGGTTTATTTATATTCTTGGAATTGATGTTTGTTTCAAAGTTATTGTCCCATCTTTATTAAAGAACTCGGTTAAGAGATATTAAACAAGATATGTATACGATAAATTCATCATCGATTTATCAATTTCAGATTAATACACATTCATTTGCAGATTAAAGAACATATTTCTTAATTTTGTTCTTGATAACAAGCAATGATATATGAATAATTTATATGTGTACTATCAGACATACGTCTAGAAAGATTTCTAGATACATGTGGGTTGACAGTTTTAGATGATTTATCAACTATTAATGATGCATATCACTCCCTTACCACTCAATTTATACAAATACAAAGTAATATGAAATGAAACTTAATCTAGATGAAATATTATAATGATAATTTTTGTATATTAAAAATGCCTCGAGGGCATATTTAATACAATCCATTATTTTATATAATCTAAATGATAAGATAATACATGACATACTAGACGTGAATTTACATAAAAAACATCCATCGTCTTAAATAGTATGGTAAACCCTAAATTTGATTATATGATATATATTATAGATTCTTAAGACTATATGATACTTAATCATGAACGACATGTCAACATATTCATAATTTGATAAAAAAAACTTTAAAATACTTAAATTTAAAGAATACACCTAAACAGATCATTTGATATAAGATCTCAAAAAAAAAATCTATCTTAATAATACATTGAAAATTTATCGCATTCAATCAGTTACAATATTTAAGGTGAAAATATTTTAACTTATGACAACATTAATTTATAGATAATGATGTATGAGTACATATCTTGGATTCTTGTTAGATACTTGTAAATGTTAATGCTTAGCACTCACATGCTGTCCACTTTGGATGCTTTATGACCAAACAGATTTTATAGTGAACCCTAGCTATGAGTGATGATGAGTATTTCAACTATGATATATCTTATGGTCTATATTGGCTTGCAGCATCATGCTTCTTGTTAGCTATGAGCGATTAGGATTCAAATTCGTCAAATCATATTATGGACCATAATGGCTTGTGACACCATGAATGCTTCATTTAAGTCATGAATAGAAGTTATCAACTATTACGATATGTTCATAGCAAATCTTATGGTTCAGATAATCTTTACTGCTGTATTCGTTTTGTCTTTGATGCATAGGGGACGTAAAGGGGAGTAAAGATTTGAATATCCGCTTGGATCGTCAGGAGGAGGATAACAATTATTAGGCCAAATTTGCAATATTGTTTGTATATTTTTAGTAGTAACGATTAAAAATTGCTATCAAGAACCTGAAACTTAGTTGATTTATATATTTATTCTTAATAGATAACATTTAATAAATTTTGAATCGAATTTCAATACTTGCGATCTCTTATTTTAAACCATGCTTCTTCGTGCTAAAAAGAAAACAAAAGTTAAGAACCTTAATCTGAAAAGACTCGAGAAACCAGGAGACCTGGTGACAAAAGCACGAAAAATTCTTAGCCTAATTCTCAGGAGATTGGTAACCATTCGGGTTCTTGTTGGCCCAGTTCCACTGGTCCCTGCACATGTCTTCAATGTTGTATTTAGCCTTCCAGTTCAGCTCACGCTCTGCCTTTTCAGTTGAAGCATAAACTATTTCACCATCACCGGGTCGCCTTCCAGCCATTACAAGAGGAATTTTCTTCCCAGATGCCTTTTCAAATGCTGCAATAATCTCCAAAACTGATGCTCCTTTCCCTGTTCCTAAATTATAGACCTCACAGCCTATTTTCGGATCAGATAGTTTTTGTAGTGCAGCAATGTGACCTTCTGCTAAATCAACAACATGGATATAATCACGTACACCAGTGCCATCCTTGGTGGAATAATCATTTCCAAAAACAGTCAAGGCTGGTCGCCTACCAACAGCAACTTGCTGCATGTATGGCATGAGATTGTTTGGAGTTCCACGGGGATCTTCTCCGATATAGCCACTAGGATGTGCACCAACAGGGTTAAAATATCTTAGCAATATGATCTTCCATTCTTGGTCTGAATGTTGCAGGTCTCGACAAATCTGTTCAATGAAAGGCTTGGTTCTTCCATAAGGATTGATTGCAGCCACTGGAAACTCTTCTGTACATGGAACCTCCTTTGGCCATCCGTAAACAGTAGCTGATGATGAAAAGACAAGATTTTTGCATCCATGGGTGGCCATTACTTCCAACAAGGTGATTGCTCCAATGAGATTGTTGTTATAATACAGCAATGGCTTCTTCATGCTTTCACCTACGGCTTTCAATCCAGCAAAGTGTATCACGGCATCAATCTTTCTTTCTGCAAAAAGTTTTTGCAGCGCTGGTTTATCTCGAAGGTCCATCTGCTGAAAGTAAAGATTGTTGCCAAATTCGCCGGCGAGTTCTTTGACTCTTCTGATGGCAATATCAGAGGAATTGTTGAGATTGTCCACCACCACTGCATTGTAACCCCCAAATAGCAGCTGCAGCACCGTGTGGCTTCCAATAAAACCAGCTCCACCAGTTACCAGAACGGTCTTTGCCATGGCGGATCGTCCAACTGTAAGCTAAATTTATTATTATTGCTCTCCTCTAGACTAGAAAGTATCTCTCAAGTTGTTTGGCAACTGATGCATAATGGTTTCTTAGTGGTTTCTACTCTGTCCCTCCATTGACAAATTTCCAAGCAGCATCCATGTATCATGCCTTGAAAGGGCAGCTTTTGAATTTAATTGGTTTTCGTTCTGAGCAAGTCTCCTTGGTTGTTGACTTTATTCGGCTTCGGAGGATTCGTGTTAGGTTCATTAATCTGAAATCTATCTTTCTAATCTAATTTTCTAAATACATGTAACATAGACAACATTTTGTTCTGAAAGATTATCTTTGTACTTGACTTTCTGTTGACTATCGTGGTAGATGTTGAACTAGGATGAAAAGGACTGTCATAATTTTCTATTTATTGAATTACAGATGAATGTTGATTTTGGAATAAAATTCTTTGCTTACGGAGAAAATTATGAGATGGAAATACAAGTTCTTTTTGGCGGTACAAAGTTCATGGGATTTGTTCAATGCATCTTTCCCTGAGCCAATCCTAATAGGCTTATTTATATCGAGTCTGGCAAATTGAAAAATTGGAAATAATTTTCTTTCAGTCTCCCAAATTGGAATCCAAGCAATAAAAAGATGAACACACTGTCTTTAGCATCTAAAAAACTTAAACTGTTTCCAAATGCAGAATTACTAGCAAGGAGCTGATTGTTGAATTCTCGAAAAAATCTGGCTGGAGTCTGATTTCCCATCTTACAATGCTTCAACTCATAATATAATTTCACTAAAGACAGCTTAGTTACCAGAAATTACATAGATTATTGAAGTGTTCCATGTACTTTACAGCTAAACATACCAAAAAAAGTTCATAATGTGTACATTTTATTGCACAAAAAGTGCTTATTCACTTTATAGCACAAGAAATTGGAGACAAGGATTTGTTAGAAAGATGCGGGGCATTCACATAAGAAGTGTCATGCCTTAGTGGCCATTTCAATACCACCTTGGTTGTCATATCACCTGTCTAGCCAACCCCATATACAAAGGAGAATCAAATCAGGAGTGTCTCTACACTCTCCCTATTCTCTGCTCTGTTTCTTTCTTCTTTGCTCCCTACCTCATAAATATGACTGATTTAAGCGTTGAAACATTCCCTGAGTACTACCTCTGACATCTCCTGTCACAAAAAGACCTGATTTATTCTCCAACTCAACCTCCAAAAATCTGCACTCTCACCGGACCAAGAATTACATTAAGGAGTACAGAACAAAGTAATAGACCTTTTCGGAACTGAAGTTTTGAAATTTAGTGGAGATAACTTGTACTGAAAAAAATAATGATAATAATGAAAAAAATTTGACACAAATATATTACTGTACATTATAATTTTGTACAAACTATACATGAAAAGGATGCATCAATAATTGCAAGTGAAAAGAATATGCTTTCCAATTCAACTTCTTCTAGGTATTTCCTAATAAAGGAATTCTACTTGATGTTACTTCGGTGCAACAGATATTCACTTCCCCCCTGCTCTTTTCCCTGTTCAATTGTAGAAAGCAAAACCTGTAAAAAAATTTTTGCATCTTCTTCTGATGCCAGTTCCAAGTTGGTCTGAAAGAGTGGAAGAGGAGCTGATGGATTGTTCCACCGCTTCCTTGTCCCGCCACCCTTCCTTGACAGCTGCTGCTTCTGTCTCAGTAAGGCATCTGAACTGCTTCCAACAATATGTACCACCGCATCATCAGCATCAGTGTGGATTACACTATGCAGGCTAATTTCTGTTTCTATCACCCACTCGGGATTTACTGCGACACCTCGAAATTCAGGTTTCCCAAAGTCCACCAGACTTGGGCAATTAACTACCAGCACAAGTCTCAGCGTCACAATGACAAAATTACCAGGATTTTTTAGTACTTTGGACATGACATACACCTCATCCTTGAGCTTGCCATCATCAGCTTCTTTAAGCACCGATATTCCAACAGCTTCTTCCCAAGAGTAAGGCCTCAAAGGAAGTTCTCTGCTTAGAGGCCTTGGTAAACGAACTCTATAATGCTGTGATCCCATATGGTACAGTTGGCTTCTGTTTCTTATACTCTGTGCAGTTTTTCCAGTAACCTCGAGTATACTAGCGGCCGGTCTTCCCACTAATCCTGTTACTCCCAAGGCTATTCCTGTACAAAAGAAAGAAATAAAGTATTCCAGGTGATGATGCATGTCGTGTTGATCATGATAGCAATGTGGTACATAAAGACATGCAGTCAACTATGTGCCAGTGGTTTACCAGAGAGGATGCCTGGTAGGCCGTGTTTCTCTGCTTCTTTAACCGGTGATTGAAGGAGGCCAGTAAGTCCCTGAAATCAACAGTAAAATAAGACTCAACCTTGAAGAGGTATGCAGTAGCACTGTAGCCAGACTAGCAATTTTGCATCTCTATCCTGACAGGCTCCCCATAAAAAGACGTATCTTTTAACGAACAGCTTAATTTCTTTGCAGCCTTAACAAGGTAACAGGGTTTGGTGCTTGCAGTGCAGTATTTATCATCCATATAGGACGAACACAAATGAAAAGAACTAAAAAGATATACAGACAACATAAGGATAATATACCTCAAAGAATTCATTTATTATGCCTTTACTGTGTGAAGCTTCCCCCTTCAATTGCTTTTCCATTCTTGCAACAGCTTGGTCATCAAATGTAAATGCAACAATACCCTACAAGCAATATAGCATTCCATTTTCAATCAATGATATTTAACTGAATAATTCATGTTCCTCATAAATAATAAAATTTAGAAAAAACATTAATTATTCAGAACATGTTGGATCTAGTGATACCTTGTGTGCAGCTTTACTGAACTGAGTGGCAGCATCACTTAGTGCATAGACCGTATTGCTCAGAAGACTAGTAGTACCTTGAGCCATGCCGGTGATAAGTCCAGTAGGACTCTAAAAGAAATCACCGTATTTTAGTCCTCCACTAATGAGGCATAGTTAAAGTTAACAAAGAATAAAGAATTTCATTACCTTCAAAATACTCTTCGCAGGAACTGCTAAGAAATCTCTAATTCCAACACCTAGACTCCTGGCAAATCCCATGGGATTACCTATAACGCCAGCAGAGCCAAACACCTGCAGATTACACAAGTAGGAACCCAAGAAAGACTGATTAGTCTCGACAAGATGAATCACAACTAATGCAACACGGTCAGCAGCATCTTGAACATACTACACATAGCAGTAATGAAATTCAAACATGGTAAACTGTGGAGAACTAATTAGTTTGAAATGGATTCTAAGAGAATTAGAGACCAAAGCATAACTTTGGAAAGGAAGAATGAAGTTCTAAAGCATAAAAGGACAAACATAAGATATAAGGTGATATATTTCCCAAATTAAAAGACATTAATCATAGCCAACTGGGCTTACTCAAGTGGTAAGTATGGTATTCGGTTAGAGATCCTAGGTTCAAGTTGTAGTATCAATGGAGCAGCAGGACAAGAAATTTTGATGGGAGGCCTATGGGTAAGCCCACTGATGGTTCTTTCAAATTTTGGAAGAATGTCTATTCTAGGCATAAATTTAGAAAATAGGATTCAATCTATTATGTTGGTTTGTTCATTGTATTGGACCTTACTCAGTGTGTAGGCGCTTTACTTTCGATGGGCTTAAAACCTAGGCTTGTGAAGCTCATATATATAGATTCACTAAAACTTGGAATTTAAATTCTGATGATTGATATTTTGATATTGAGATTTCAATTTTGAAACTTGAGATTTGAGTTCATGCAATTGAGATATTTAGCTATTATTGAGTGTTTTAGAATACATGTTCGACATCAATGTGGTATCAAAGTAGACAAGATTTGCAGCTTTGATTTTGAGAGAATTTTTTTCAATCAATCTTGAAAACTCCTATTTTACCTACTTCTTTTGCCTTAAACAACTTTGAAATCAATAGAAAATTCTCTCATAGCTTTGAAATCACTCACTAAACTTCCGAAATTCTCTCAAATTAACTCAAAAACCTTCTCTCACAACTCAAAACTTGTAGATCTATTTTACTCTAATACCAAATTGACATAGAACAATAATTAAAACGCTCACAAAAATAATCTGAATTCTCAACCAAAATTCTCAAATATCAATAACCAAATATCCAAATAGCTAAAATACCAATCTCCAAAATAATCAAAATATCAATATCTCAACAATAAATCAAGCGTAGTTGAAACTAAAATAACATAGGTTTTCTAAACCCTAAACCTCAGTAGAAATGCAAAATACCATATATAACCCATAAGCCCTTGTACTTGGAAAATAATTTAAGTACTAATTAATATAAACAACCTATATATTCTGTAATATCTTATGTGTATAAAAGCTACAATTAAACCCATACAACATAATAAAGAAAGAAAATAGAGTTGCAGATAGTTTATCCCTTCAACTAGCTTCTTTCCATCCTCCATAATTCCCACCCCTTAGATGGGTGGTAGCACCAACCCACAGCATTCAATGATTTCAGCCAATAGGATCTAATACTTACCTTGTACATCTCATGAAGAAGTTGTCGAGTGTAGTGGCTAATGAGGATCTCCTGAATGGATTCCCAACTAGCCATTTGATGCATGATTGACAACTTTTTTAGATGAATTCGTGCTCCCTCTACATCAGCAAGAGCCATCAGACCTCTCTGCAATGAATAATTTTAACAAGAAAATTAGTTATTTGCAGTAGGAGAGGGATCCCAAGGGGATTTTCAAAAGAAACACTAAAGCAATGGGATTGCTAAGAAGCAAAGAAAAGAAGTCAGCCAAAACAGCATGAGTGACACAATTGAAACACATTTTTATTCAAGGTATGACCTTTTAATGATTGGCTTAGGTACATCTCCGAGATGAGAATCATGGCTAAAATTTAAAGAAAATATAAGAATCATGATTATTTTACCTCTTCACTCCCACATCATGTCTGTTTATGTTATTATTATCATCTTTTTTTCCCTTGTGGTTTATGGTTTTTGTAGAGGGGTAATTAGAGAAATGCAATATGACCAGAATACGCGCCAAACCAATAAATGGAGAAACTAGCAAACATAGAAACTAAAAGAGACTTGGTAGAATTCTGAAATTAAATTCATCAGGTAGGAAAGATCACTTGCTCCTATTAAGTGGTTGCCACAACTTCACTTTATTACTTATCTAATAAGGATTAAATCCTAAAGTACTGCCCAGGGGAAAAAAGGATGAGAACAAGATATCACTGCAGCTAGCTTTAGCTTGTTTTTTCCTTTTTTATCAAGCTCAAACTTTTTAAGTCAAGCATGTTTCGTTAAGAATTATAAAGCAATAGCTCAAGCTTTCTTCTTTTCATAAATGAGTTAATTTTGAGCTTATTTAAGAGCTTGTAACTGAACTCATAAAGAAGCTTCTAAGTAAAAACTTAGATTCAATAACAAAGATTAGGTATCATCCACCTGAAAGCAGAGTGACCAAGTGCCAAGTCCAATCACAATTAAAAGAGCCAAAATAATACATGCCAAATGAGTATCTACTAATATACAACTTCTATGCAATTGCGCATGTAAAATAAATGTGAAACAATATAGTTGTTAAGTCAAACCCTTATTAAATATAAGGAATGAAGCACAAGTACTTTCCCGATGTTTGGCTAAGTTATAGGAAAAAAACCTAACCAAACTGACCACAGTCACATGAAATTTGACCATGTTTCCCAATTATTTCCTCACCAGCAAAGTAATCAGGTATCCACTTCCGTGGTTAAGCTTGAAGTGGTCTGATTTTGATAACCATGCCAATTTTTATATGTTTCTTTAGAGACTCATCTTCTGTAATACACAACCTTAGATAATTCTAGCACTTCAGATGACAGAGCTACTCACATGGATAAGAGATTCTCCTGATGTAAGAACCCCATTTCTAAGCATCCAAGGAGAACTAGAAAAGCTGTTGAAACCAAACCTCATATTTGTTAGTTTATAGGTGATAAAATAAGAGCTTGAGCTGAATAGAAAGAAAGCAATTCCAGTAGAGGTAAGAGTTATTGATTCTACCTAAGAGTAAACTTTATAGGAGCCAAATCAAATGATTCCACATAAATCTTCCTCTGTCTTCTGGCCAAATGGTGAATTTGCTGCCAAGGAGCTCCTATTGGAACTATTAAAGGTAATAATCCACCAGTTTCATCACTTTTACTTAGCACAGGAGTACCAGTTCCATGTAGCTGTTCTCTTGCTTTCACATGCTCAGATGTTTGACCATGCATAAAACCCACATTGAAGATAGGATCAGAAAATGGAAAGACTTGACTCCGAAAACCTGGAGAGACAG
This sequence comes from Durio zibethinus, assembly GCF_002303985.1. The sequence goes on along the minus strand of NW_019167926.1, from coordinate 10,476,081 downwards.
CTTTGAAGAAGTAAAGCAAACTCAATATCAGTTCCTGCTCAAGCTCAAGACAAAAATCTGCCATTCTGCAAGCAATTAATATCCTATAATAAGCACTAAAACTATTACAAATCAAACAAATTATTAAGATGCATTTGACTCTGCAAACAACACCTTAAGCTTATATATTCAAATGAAACCAATGAAACATCTTTCTTCCTCCACTTTGCCACAGCTAGGTAGAATACAGGTTCAAAAGAAGAGTCAGAAGAAATTGGTACTCCACTTTCAGCTTTAAATTTTGGGCCATCATCCTTTGTTATCTGGCCAACTTGGTTACTTCTGTATTCATTATTAAAGGAAAGGATGACAGGATAAGGGGTGTTATGCAGTTGATTATCTATTTGCAGTGAAGATATATGACAAGAAAGCTTTTGCTGGTCCACACTCTGAAGCAGATCAATTTTTACATTTTTCATAGAGGCAAAAAGCAGTTCCTGCAAAATAAAGAGGAAAGCTTGATAGAATTTGAAGTTTCTTTTTAGATCTGAACAAAAATCTACTAATTTTGTATTTGCTAACCTGCGGATAAGAATTAACAAAAGAAATGCCAATGCATGGAATAGTAAGTGAAAACTTCTCCTTATAGTCAACAGTTTTCTCCTGTTTCTCCTGTTTTTGTTTTTTTTGGAACCTAATGTTACTTTGATCCTTCATGTCTTTCAGAACATGATAAGTTGAATCAATAATGCTGAGCACCTGAAACAGGAAAATCAGTTGTTAAGCTACACAAATGTGAAAAATCCAGCCCACTGCACCTAACAATGAGAAAGCACCTTTGTTGCACCCTCAGCACGTACAGATAAAAGCAACATCCTTTCTGGCTTCTGTAGACAAAATTTAGCATTAGAAAATTATTTCATGTAAACCAGGATTCAGGTGTAGAGGGAAACTAATAACCTTGAATTGCTTCTTTTTTCATATTAAAAGAAAACAACTTCAAAGGAAATATTTATAAAAGAACCAACAGAATCATATACATGGTGCATTACATCTTGCAGTGTAATATTGTTAGTCATCTAGGCAGTTTGCAAATTTTCACTTCATATTCTCTTCACTATACAACATTTCATAAATTTCTATAAAGCCTGTGAACTTAATAGTTAAAAAGTGTCTATAGAAGTTCCCATGCAAAATGAAGTACATTTAATAGATTATGTGCTTTCTGATCTTTCCTAATTTATCTTATTATAGGAAAAGAGGAAGACCAAAAGAAAGGTAAGCATTAAACTACTGATAATAGGCAACCTGATCCTAGGACCTAGCCATGGAAAGCCTACTCAGAAAAGAGCACAATGAAGTATAAAAGTCATGAAATTAGGTAGGTCCTAGGACCAAAGGCCAAGTGAGCATGTTTTTGGGAGCTGATGTCATATTCCTTCATCAAGACTTAAAGAATCAAAGGCCATGATGAAGAGGAAGACAGTGATTACTGCCATACCAGGCAGGGAAACAGGAGTTAGGTCAGTCTTCGAGATTCTAGTCCAAATCCGGCAATTGAAGATTTTTGTTCTTGCAGATCATTGGTAGTGCGGTGCAGAATATTTGGAAAATAATTGACAAATGGAAATGACAAATCGAAAATAATGGAAGAACAGAAGGATAACAGGGAAAAGACTGGGAATATGTTTCTCCTCCTTTTCTTCTCTCTTTCTTCATTTTCTCCTTCCCTCCTCCTCCTCCTCCTCCCTATCTAAAATTTAAATATTTTAACTTAATTAGGTTTTAAGTTATTTTAATAAAAATGTTTTAAGAACAAAATCATTAAATTATTATGTTTACATATTTATAAAACTCATGTAAGTATTCATTTTTTAATGTTTGAAAATTTATTAGTTTTTTCACCATTTTGGTGCTACAAGACCTAAGCAGCCAAGCAAGTCGTAAGTAGATGTTGAAACAGCAGTGATAAGGGACTCTAACGATTTTCATCCAAATAAGGATTCAATTGGGTACAATAAAATAGTGGCTTATGTTTGGGTAAAGAAGAAGGGCTTCTTTTAGGATTTTATCCTCCCAAATATATCATGAAATTTTGTTCATCTTCAAGCTACACTTCTAATGCTGCTATATTCAGTAAATATAGCATGGAACTAGATAATTGTGATATTATTAACTTGCAAATTTTTATGCTGGAGCAAATTGACCCTAAAAGACAAGTTACTGAAGGAGGGGTTCAATCCTTGGAGAGTATCAGCTGCATGATAATAATCCTTCTCCTTTACCAATTCAGAGCACATATAAAGTTTGCAGATCTACTCAGACTCAAACCTTATGTCAAGTCCTGGTCAAGCAATAAAAGTAACAGCAGAACACTGTACCTCAGAAGTTGACTGTAGGAGTACAGGCATATATTCTTTCGAATCATCTAGAGCAAAAGAACCCACCATACGCTCCCCCGGTACCTTTATATGTCAAGCAAAGATTCATTAAAAAGACAATGCCCTACAGTTCATCACTTTGAAAAGGAACACAAGGTAATGCAGGCATACCTCAATAGTTATACGATGGGGATAGCAGGGTTCATCCCATGCATAAGGGCAGGAACTGTATGGGTTAACAATGGTGTCAAGTGATTCACACCTTTGTTGGTAAATCCTTAGCCTCTACAATGACACAAATGATACAGAACTCTCATAAATAATGATATTTAAAGTTTAAATGGGTGATGCAGAATATAAAGGAGGTAATTGAGGGATTAAACTACTTATAGTTTTGGACTTTAGAATTATATATATATATATATATTTGGTATTCAACATAATTTAGGACTTTAGAGTTATATTTGGTATTCTGCTTTCTATTGGTTTACGATCTTAGTGCATTTTATATTTAAGAGTTTTATATTTAAGAGTAGAACATATCATAAATAACCCCCAACAAACAGAAAAAGAAATAATAATAAAAAAATGTAGAATACATTTAGTTAATCAAGAAAAGCAAAATACAAAATAAAATAAAAAATTTTGCAAAGAAATGGTCTAACAGCACATAACCAAAGAATGCAGTTCAGCGAATTGAACATGGCTTAGCATAGCTGGCGTGTACATAGCACCAGCAGAGACACATGGATTAAATATTTGGTTCACTCAGTTCATCATTACTAATTGAACTACTTAGAAATAACAGGTTAGTATCTGATACATGAAAAGGTCACAAAATATAGAAAACTAGAAATTAACAAGTATAAAGCAATTAGCTAAGCATAGAATAGATGCATTAATTAAACAGGTACCAACCTCCTTGGAGAAATTATCAATTCTGTATGGCATATATCCTGTATCATCCTCTGATAAGAGAATCAAGTTCGTCCCAGAATTCCCCTGGAGGCTTCCAACAATCTTTTCATCCCTGATGGAAACATCAGCATTCTGGACCTCCACCCGTATCATATTCATGACACCAGAAGCATAATTCCTTATTTTCACTTGAGTGTCACCTAGATGATCTGGCAAGAAGCTGCCAGACCACTGCCAGCCAGGTTCATCAAAACGCAAGGAAATTAACAACTCCCTGAAACAGATAGGAAATGGATAAGAAAGCTAGGGATAGATAAAAGATAATGTATGATAGTTTTTTACGTTACAACCAAGAAGTTACACAAAGTTATATACGATCATCCTCCCATTCTGGTTAAAATTAGTTAGTTAATGATAATCATCTCTCTTTCCTTTCTTTTAGCCAAATAAAGCTTTGTAAATTTGATATTGATTCACATAGCAATCTAGATTCAACCAGATTCATAGTACCAGCAGCATATTCCATGGTTAAATCATGTTAAAACCAACAAATGAAGTGCTATTGTTACCTCCTAAACCCCCCAAGGAATGCAGCTCTTGGGCCTTCCAAGTGAAGTAGGGGAATATATATAGCAAGTTTTGCTGATCCAGGGACTGTCAATTTCGAATAGCATAGGAAAGCTCGATAACTTTATGAGGAAACAACTAACAGCATTGCAAAGTTGGCAAACTGTTCATTGCAAATATGACATCATTGAGGAGGTATTTGAAGATAGCCTATGAACGGTGAGCACATGTGAGTATGAGACTCTGCAGATAAACCAACTACTTCATCACTTTGTCTCATGGCTTGGCTTTGCAGTTTTAGGTGCTAGGGGTTGGCTTTCTCCTAGTAAAACACATCGGCCCAAGGCTTTATCCGTTGGTTCAAATGTTTAGTTATGAATACTTTCACTCAGTTATGTATCTTAAATGGTCTTCTTGTTATTTCTTTAAGTCATGTCTAGCATATTGAAAAGACTGGAAGTTGCTATGGTGACACATCATTCATAAAGGTAGACAGCAAGGGTATTTTTTATTGAAAAAAGCCGGGAAAATTCTATCATATTATTTGAGATATTCCCAGCAAACCAAACAGGATATAAAACATCCCAATTTAAAGCACATAAAGGAAAACTAATACCAATGTGGATATCTTATTCCCAAGCATCAAATTCTCATAAATCTTATGCTTGAGGGAATCCGAGATTCCCCCGAAACAATCATTAACTAAAATGCCACAATCTCCATATACCATGTTCATGTTAAAGAATAGCATCATATGAACAACATGTTAACTTTTAAGATAAACATTCAACCTAAAACCAACTGGCAATAAATAGTGAGGCCCAACTTGAATATAAAGACACCACAAATTGAAGACTTAACTGATATGAGTTAACGGTTAATACCACTCAGTACTCCCCTTCAAGTGTTGGTCCAATACTAGCAACTGAAATGAATAGGCCCTTCACATGGATAAGCACTTCTTGGGGCAGTAAGCAATAAGAACAACATAACAAACCTAAGCTCTAATACCATGTTAAGTATTCAACCTAAATCCAATTTTAGGAGGTATCCAACATAAAACCAATTGGTAATAATTGGAGAGGCCCTTGTTAAATTATGTGCCTACCCCAACTTTAATCAATGGGGGATTTATCACCACTTTAACAGTCCCTCTCACACGTAGGAAAAATAGACCTATTGCATGACATATCTTAACAGGCAGATCATGTGGCCGGGACATCACATATAGGCATAACAAGCAGATCACAGAGTGGCCAACAAAGGGGGGCCAAGCATGCTTTGAGACCAAATGGCAATAGATAGAGAATCCCAACTTGAATATAAAACCACACAAACTCAAGTTTAATTGATGTGGAATAACACCACTCAACAAAAAGATGGCAAAATACCTTGCCGTATCTGTCCAATGAAGCTGTGAATGTTGCCCCACCCCCAAATGATAGACAATATCAGTTCCCTTCTGCTTATAATATAAGTCCTTGCTGCATGCATTACTGATAACATATCTGCACAATTAAACACTTGCTATCAATGAAACAGAAACAGAATGTGTTAATGAAAAATAACAGTATCTGACTGGAGACAGCACTCCTTTTTGCATTCTTATTAAAATCATTACCTTGGCTGAAAAGTAATGGCTCGTGTCCTCCCAGCAAAAGCTCCAGCTATAGCACTAGATGTGACAGATAATATAAACATTGAATTTGATGATGGCTTTGGAACAAGAACAGTTGTTGATCCACTTGGTGGGACAAGAGGAAAGGGCCCTGACCATGGAGAATTAGGCATATTTTCTGAAATATTTCCATGCAAACAATTACCTATGCAAACCACAATTTCACTTCCAGCAGAATTAGGATGAGGAGAATATATGCATGCCTTAACCATTCCACACTCTTTTTCCACTAAGTCATTATTCCCTGACAACTGAGTTCTTGAATCCAATCGATTCTTCAGAATATTTGAAGAAATTTTCTGATCCACTAAATCATGTTGGTCGGTTTGCTTCTGAGACAATGAAATCAAGGGATTTTTAAAAAATCTTCCTGACTGCGGATCAAATGTTTTTCTAGTTGAAACAATGTGATCTTTCAAGAAAGAACAGCCCAAACTGTCAATTTGCGGAGCTCCAATATATGAGTGTTGGTCAGAAAATAAAAGACTCAGACCATCTCTTGTGCCTTGAAACAACTCATCATCAACTTGATTGTAGCAGGAAGGTAAAGTACAGACAGTTCCATCCATCTCACTGGTGAACTCTGAAATAATAAGTGGGAATGCTGTGCAGTTATATAACAGAAAAGGAACATAGATGAAGAGTTCTCGAGCACCAGAGAATGCATCCATCATCTTTTCCACAGTTACATACATTGGACCTAGAACAAAATAGTAACAGATACACAATGAAAAGAATTAGTTAAAAATATATGATAATGTAGGAAATCAACAAGAGGTATAAATTACCATTACGCATATCAGGATCAAAGGCCATGGTTTCAGACTGACAGAACTTCGTTCCATTGAACTTAGCCGTGGTACTGAATGTTTCTGTGCGGGTAAACTTAATGACTGAAGGCCTATATCCATGAACACTGAACTCCAGTGTCAGGTCATGTGAAAGATCAATATGATGAAAGAAAGTGACTACCTGAAAAGATAGGTGTGTGTTATAACATTAGTTCATAGCACCATATCCTAATAAGTTAAAACGGAGTAAAAATCTACATCTATCATGGTAGAACAATGAAACACAAACCTTTGAAAGCGATAAAGTACGAGTAATTCCACCACTTTCAATTGTCAATGATACTGCCTCAGGAAGATAGTTGTTAATGACTAACGGAGTGCTTAAAGTCATTTGATGAATAAATCGATTTTTTGACTTGTCCAGACCATTTCGAATTTTATCGTATCTTCGAATTGACTGATTCAAAGTATCATCAAAATGACTCACCGAGCCCTTCTTCAGCCTATCAGCTGCAGGCATGCTAATATGCTGAAGTGATAAGCAACAACGGAACGGATCACTGCTTGGATGAGATGGATAACATACAAAAGACCTGAGAGATCCAATCTTGCCTTCCAAGGAGAGAAGATCAGAAAGGTTGTGTGCTTCACTCCACAGGTAAGAATTCCCAAGTGGACGCCACCTCATGCGACCGGCTTCAGCCAAATGGAGGGGCAGCGGGAACTCTTGACCAGGATATACTGGGTCTAGTATCTGGAATAATCAATGCAAAAACATTATGAACAGATAAAGACAGGAATACATAAACAATGAAATTTATGGGAATCAAATAAATTTGTCCACACCTTCGGTGATATACCAAATGGAATATCGAACCGTAATTCCAAGGGAATTGAAGTAGCATTTAGAATTATCACCTGAAATTAACAGGCATTAGAAGAATCTAACAACTGAAAATTGAAAAATTATGATCACATGTGCTTTTATGCTTACTGTTGAGTACAATCGTATTAGCTTGGTATATCGCTGCATTGAAACATCAAACACAACAGGAACAACAAAACCATTCTTGGCATCAGCTGCACCATTTTCTTTCAGGTTTACATTGTATTGTGAAGTATTCGAAAAATCAACCTCAAAATAGGTAAGTCCAACAAGATCCATTGAGACAGGAGCCGAAGGCACAGACACGCCATCAAGCTGAATAGACATTAAATGATGAGCCACCCCATTTGACTGCCTCTCACTGAGATTGTCAGAAGAATGACTAGGCCTATACTGAAAAAGTTGTTCCACAGGAGCGTCATTAAGATAAATTGGAACAGAAGCACCAGCTTGCACAATTTTTCCATCTTTCTCGTCTGAGACATGAAACTTATCAGAATCAACCAGTCCTTGATAAACACGATATACTAGAGATGATGAAGTCAGGTTTTGAAGTATATAGGGAGCATATCTTCCTCCTGATATATTTTCAGTGAGTTGAGGATTTAGAAATCTTTGCTTTTCAGAAGGATCTTGTTCCACGAATCCCCAGGCATCCTTAAACATTTCAATTGTCCTGAGAACAGTCTTTGAAATATTTAAAGAAGTAAGAAAGCCGATATCATAAATTAATAGTAAAAATCTACACATGACAAAATATTGAATAACAAGATTAGTCTGGTAACAATACCTTAAGAAAGAGACTGCACCTTGAGAAAACTGTATCTATTAATCTTACACAACCAAGGTAATACAACAGATTTTAAAGATCCGTATAAATTTGACAGTGGTGCAGAACCATGAACTGCAGTTTAACTACGAAGATGAACAATGTTTATGACAACTATCAGTTTACTCATTCTCTTTGAATGACAATGATTCAATTATATACAATGCCTCACAAGAAAATCCCTTTTATGTGATTTTAAGAATGACAACTCACACCTTCAAGTGATATGTGAACACTGACATCCAAATGATTCAGAGCAATGATTAGCTAATTGAAGGATTCGATTATTTTTGGATTTAATTTTACTGATTTCATTATATTTTATGGGCTCAGTTGTATTTTACATAAACCTTAGCCTGTTTTAGTTAACCTACATAACTAAGTCTTTCTAGTTTACTAAGAGTTTAGATCAGGAAGAAGTTGAATCACTCGTGCACTTGAGTTTCAGTAACCAATATTAATGGTAAATTACAGGCGCGATCAGATACTCTCTTGTATCCAAACTCTCCATTTTTCCTCCGTTCCTCCTCTTCTAATTCCTCTGCTCCTATCCCTTTTCCCTATGATATCCCCTCTACCTTTCCCTTCTCCCACTCTCTTCCTTTCATCCCCTATTTCCTATCTCATCCTAGCACATAAGTAGCCTGTCTGAGAGGTGATCATGCAATTATTAAAAATATAAAAAGGAAAGAAGATCACCGTGTACCTCAATTAGGGGTTCTGTAAAGTTAAAATTAAGCTGTCCTGTTGAGACGAGATGGATATCTGTAATAATGGAGTTGTCTAGTAGAGCATTTAGCTCTTGTTTCCTAATTATCTCCATCTCAAACTTCCAAGGCTCGAGAAAAGGCTCCCAGAAGACCTACGACAAATGCAAGCAGAACAATTAGGCATATAAGTCATGTTAAAGATCAAGAATACAAAAGTAATGCACATTATTTTCCAACATACCTTGTGAATGTTATTGTAATTCACTTGAAGATCACATGCAACTGCACTTTCCATGCCATTTTGAGTCATGTTAGCACGTAAGAGGAAGTTCCTCAGAAGAATTTCTAGAAGAGGTCCACTACTACTCCACTGAAAGAAAAAAAGCCATATATATATATATATATATCAAAGAGAATAATAGAAGATAATACATGAAGTGGTATAATATAGCCAACTTGAGTGCATAAAATGGTTTTCTCTTTTTGATAGATAGCACATAAAAATTTTAATTAAACAGAAAATCAAATAAAGCACTTGAAGATAACTGCCTAGAGGCAATACATAATTTATCTCAACAGCTACAAGTATTAAGAAGCAGCCAAACAACCACATTATCTCTCACAACATGTCATTTGAAAGAAGCATATCACGCCTTTATCTCTCTTGCATCCAATTGTGGAGGAAAAGACTTAGACAATAAGTAATAAAACTAAAAACTAGAACATTGTGATCTTTACTTTTCCCACAGCAGATCTAATCTTCATATCTAACACATCATGCAAACTCCATATACAGAAGGCAAATTTATTGACAGGTCTAGGCGAGTGAATTATCATACACTTTAACTATTTTGTGAACAACAAATAGCACACAGACACGCGCACACACACACACACACACACAAAGTTGTACAGAGGACGAGAAACAGAATTAATGCATCATCAGAAACCTTTTTTTCTACAAAAGCAAAATGCAACAAGGAGAGCATAAGCAATAAACTAATTCACTCTACTCAAGTTCTAGTTAAAAATTTTAAAAGTCGAGCAGATAAAGTAGTAAAAATACCCTTCCATCAGATAGCAGAAGAGAACCCTTCCTTAGCTGAATTTTAAACTCCATACTTCCAAGGTTATACTGAGAAGATCTTGATCCAGGAACATCAAAGCTTACATTGTGCAAGAAAAAGAATATTTGATGTGATAGCCATACGTCTAGCCGGTCACATTGAACCCCCAGATTGGCATGTACTGGCTTTTCCTGAATCTTGCATATCTCAGTCTCCACATTAACTTGAAATATCTGGAAGAGAGGCCAAGAATTGACATATTCATCACCCTGAAAACCCAGAGCACCACTTATATTTTCCAAAATGCACTTGAACTTCACATTTTTACCAGAAATAATTAGTTCACTACTTTTGCTGTGCACCATAAATGTCAAAAGTTTACAACACTTCCCTTCAATACCAGTAGATGAAACATTCTTGGCAGCCTCTTCAGTGAACACCAATTCAGTAAATGCTTCTCCAGTGACATGCATTGGAAAATAAACTGTGACGCCAACATTTTCTGACCTCAGAATAACTGTTTCCTGCATCATGCTAAGTGGCACATGATAAATTGAGGCACCTGACTTTTTATCAGAAATTTGAGGAACAGGTTCTGATACATTTTGAACTGGATGAATTGTATTCATAGCTGAACTCCTTGACAATGAACCCAACTTGGCAGTTTTGGCAACATTTTGCCCATACGAATCAAACATGTCAAGCACCTCAGTCCAGCCAGAACAATGTAGCCAGATATCAAGAGAAGGAAGACAAATAAAGAACTCACTTTGACCTTGACCAGATTTTGAGAGAGAAAGATCAAGAACTGAAGAGGTTAAGCAAGTATCAGAGCATCGTGCTAGTGTAACCGAGTTTGGCAACGAACATAATGCTAAAGAGGAAAAACTTAAACCCAAGCTTATGGGTGTCCCATTTATCAGCGACGCAGAGCAAAAATAGTTCATTTCAGCTTTAGCAACTGGTTCAAGTAAGTCTTCCCCCATGCGATTCAGTTGTATCAAGAGTGATTCAACATAACATCTGACTTCAGTAAAGGTCACGGGAGAATCTACAAGTGAAACTGCCCTATTTTCCTTTCGCAATCTCTTTGACTGTAGAAACTGTAAAACATCAGATGTGTAACCTTTTGATTCATCATGAACAAAGGAAAACTGGTCTATGATTTCCAGTAATGCTTCCAATCCATCATTGAAGTAAAAATCTGTCAAAAAGGCCAAGAACAGATGCATCAAACAACACTAAGAGTAAAATAATAATAAAACAACAAGTTATGAGTATTATTCTATATTTAAAGTTAACTAGAGAGATTAAATGATCTTACCATCAATAAAAACTTGACAAATGCCAATCCTTGACATGACACATGTGGAAACAGAAGATGTTGCAGAAAGGGATTCCACTTCGCTAGGTATTCTGATCCAAACATCGGCACTGAATGGTGCTATCAAAGAGAAATTTCTCGGTGTGGTACCTGGAATAAATGTTAAGCAATCATCCTTGAACAACAACGACAGAGACAAATCTCGTCCAAAAATATTCAGACAATGATTTGTTCTTGCAACTTTATTTTCTGGAACCACATATTCAGGAGGAATGTCCTTCAGTACATCACTCAAAATACAATCGTTGATAAAACTACCATATAGCTGTTGAATTTCTGTCTTCAGAAACTGATGGTCATCACTTTCGATGGGCAAAATCAAAGTGGATTCCAGAACCTCAAATTTATAAATAATAGCATTCTCACTTTGACTTTTCATAGACTCAATATTTTTGCTTACAGGCTGCACACTTGTATTTGAACTCCAATCATGCAGTGAAAAGTAACCAATTATGATGGCTAAGTATTGGAATGGTAAAACACAACACGTATGCTGAATTCCAAAACTAACTTCAAGCTGCGAAATTAGTCCCCCTTTCTTCACACGTATATTTAAGATTGGAGAGAGGTTTGGTAACGAAGGACCCCACAAAAAGTCATGCAAATTATTAGTCCCCCATGATGATGTAAGAATAACCCCCTCAGAAGAAGAGACCAGATCCATACAATCACCATAAATGCTAAGGGAAGATTTTGAGGTAGGCAACGTGATTGTTCCAATGATACAAGATGAATCATGGAAATGCAGGTTAACTCCCGAGAGATTGATGTCAATAGCATATAAATTTGCATCAGCAGAACTCCCTGACACAGGAAATGCAACCATACCCATTTTCGATTTTAGTGGTGAAGAATGGAAAGGGTTAGATCCCTTCTTCAAACTGCAATTTGGGCTTCTAAACTTGTTATCTCTTAAATTGAATAACTTCCTCCAGCCAGGAACAGGAAAACGAAGTGAACTCTCTAGACTACTGAGAGAACCTGAATTATGTATCGTAACAAATGGAAAACAATCCAAAGATATGCTTGCATAATCAGATGTTCCTATTTCTGAGTAATTTGAGAAACCAAATCTTTGGAACTGAAAACCTGCCATATTTTTTGTACTTTTGGCTTCAAAAGTGGGGCTCAAATAGTACTCAGAAGCAATAAATGGGCTACATGAACATATTCTATCATAAAACCCAACCAACAATCCAACTATATATGGGTAGCAATGGAGGTCAGCATCATTCAAGTATACAGTGAACTTGTGATTTGCAAATTCTATACTTCCAAGAGCTTCATAATGTAAAAGAAAACAAACCTCAGTAGATCTATTCTTGTCACAAAGATTATCACTTCCTTCACCATGTATAATGGCCACACCATCCTGATTTACAGTACTTGAGGGATTTAGATTCCCAAACGAGCATAAAACATGGTTATGCTTTTCACCATTCAATGTATGTGCAGTAACCTCCATTGCTTTCAAACAGATCCAGCACCTCTCATACTCTATGAGAGAATACCTGCAATTATAAGAAATTTAATTTCCAGAGAAAAGTGTATGCACCTACCTAGCATTCAGTAAAAAAAATTTGTAAGTAAAATTCATAGCTAATTGATATATTGATAGACATCGTAGAAAGAATTTGATATCACACACGTGTTCAATTTGCTAACCACCTATGGCTTAATTTTAGAGACTACTAATTATATCCACAAGCAGGTAAGAGAAAAGAACATTGCATGTTTACGAAGAAAATTAACAGCCAGCAGCATACCACACATCTAGATTTTTTAGAGCAAGCGTGATGGAAGAGCTATTTTCTCCATCATTTCCAAGATCAACAAGAAAATTGGCTGATTTGATGTTTGCAGTTAGAGTGAAACCAAAAAGAGTAGCCCCTGGGTAATTTGATGCAGTATGAAGTGAATTTGGGTTTTCCAGCATAACAGGTTCAGATCTTGAACTTTGTACATTAAGAAGCACTATCAGTGCAACAACTGACTCATATATTGATAGGGAAAAGTTTGCGTCAAGCAATGATACGGCAACATAAACCTGCAATTAAAAGAGCTGCTCAGAAGGAAATCCCTATAAGTACATCTTATTTACACATGCAAATCCATCTAACAAAACCAGAAACTTAAATGCTTCCAAGAATAGAATTTTTGCCATACAATGCTTAAATCCTCAAGTAACTGAAAATTGCACAATTGCAAAAAGAAAGAGAGAAGGGAGAAAAAACCAAAAAGAACATATAAAACCCATAAAATCTGTTCATATCCAAGTCACATGGTCCTTTGCATCTCCAGTACAAATTATTCAAAGAAGTCCCCACAAATGTAGCTACTAAGGAACTGTTCAATAAGTTATCGGCAATTGGGGGAAAACAATAGAAATTTTTAAGGAATACACGGAGGTTAGAGTTTCAGAGATCTTCATGAGAAACATGGTTGCACGTCATGGCATATGAGCACTTATTGCTTTACACATCCTTTAAGATGAAGGAAGCACCTTATCCAAAAACACATATATTCAAGTATTATGCAGAATAAACTTAATAATAACACAAATTCTAACAGAACAATTTTTCCCTACGCTTTTCTTTTGATTTCACTACATGATACAACTATAAAGAGACAAGGACTTAATTCAAATGATAATAAAAAGTTTCATCTGCATTGAAAAACAAGGACTTTAAACACCAAGAACAAAAAATGTTATGAATTTTTCTATGCGAGTTTATATGTATTCCTATGATGTTTTTAAAATTGAAACCCAAAGGGAGCGTGGAATATTCTTTCCATTTTCCTTTCTTTTAAGGCCATCACATGAGAGTAATATATAGGGAAAAAAGAGGCACCCATGAAGGACTTTAAACAAAGAAGGTTCACTTTCAGAATAAGCAGAAGTGCAGCAAGGGAAAAAACAAAAAAATGAAACATTAGAAAACAAGCATACCTTTCAGTATTTCTAATCAGTCAAAATAATGTACATTGTTTTAGCAGCAGATAAATATAGATCTAGAAGATACAATCTAATTACCTCCAATTGTTTCAGTCTTGATTCATCAGGAATAATACAAGATGCAAAAGAAATACAGGCACAAAACTTTTTCACAATTGAGATTGTGTAGGGATAATTAGGCTTCACCAGCTTCACCTGGTCACATAAGTTGCTATTATCAGAAATAGAATAATGAAAATAAAGAACAAAATATCTAACAAAAACAAGATACCTGACCTCAAAATCAACTAGTTTGGTCTCAAAGTGATTATAAAGATCTTGAAGCTGGAAACATGTTAAATAATCAGATGAGGATGCAGAATCAACTGAGTTCTGGATAAATGATTGTCCATTAATACTTGAACGGAGAGAGTCTAGCTCAGTTTTAGATGCAAAAAGAAGAGATCCCAGGTCAAAAACCTGGCCAATACAAATGTTATAGAGAGATATAAGTAAATATAACAGAAATTGAACTTCAAAATGCAATAGCAACAATGTGCATGTCCAAATAAACGCATTAAACAGTGCAATTACCATGTTAAACTCTTCTGAAACTGCATTTCGCAAGGGAACATTTATTGTAATGTTGGTGATACTAACATCCCATGCCATCTTCTTATGACTTGATAGGATGTATCTGCAAAAAATATAAATAAACAAGTAAAATTGTTTGCATCTACAATATGTAATATTTGAATACATAAAAAATTTTCATTGACATTAACCAGTATACCCAGTACCAAAAGGACTTACTCAGCTTTTGCTAGCAATCGAGACTTAACATCTTCAATCCCATTAAGTGATGACAAAACCTGCATTAGGTTAAATACTTTGCATTACTTATATCAACCCGTATCCTCACAACTTTCAAATAGAAAGACAAAGAAAGACGTTATTTTTATCATTCTACAGTTGAAGAACAACTGAAGGAATGTTGTCACCTGTAAATTGACAAAAGACAACCTAAACAGCAAGTTCATGCATTAGACTCCTCAATGTTGAAAATTTGCTGGATAAACAATATTTAAGCATCTATCACTAATGCAGTAACATTCCTAGGTGCAAATTCAATCTCCTTTTATTAGATCATTAAACTAAACAGTAGTTACCAGGAGCATGGTTCTGGCTTGGGGACAGGATACACAATTTAATTATTTTATGGCACAATGGGTTAGTCTTCATTGGTTTGTTGTAATGAGTCGCAGTACTCCATAAAGCTTTATTAAATCCAACTGTTTTCTTTTAGATTTTGAAAGATACCAATTTACCTTTTTTTCCTACTATTCCTATTAGATCGAAGATGGTACCTACAAAAATCTTCCCAGATCCTTCATTCCTCAATTAAGCTCATTCTTTTGTACAGTCACTAGCAAGCAGTAGCGGCAGCAGTGCAAGTAATAGCTGCCTTACAAGTGTAATTTTTTACAGACTATCGAAATAGATAGATATATTGCTCCGTATATACAGAAAAATTTAGCCTACTTCTAACATATGGAAGGACTAGAACCACAATAAATTGCTAATATACACCAAAATGCCATAAAGGAAGCCCGCAGATATATTATTTTGATTTGTTATAAAATTAAAAGTATTTCTTAATTTATATTCAACTTATTGTAAATCTAAAAAATTGGAATACAATCCAAAAGCAAGAGAATTTAAAATGCATTATAATTTACAGCAATACCACTTTTATTAGACACGTTAAATTACTTCAATAATATCAAAGTCTTAAATGCACTCTTTCACATGAGAAAAAAGCTTAAGCAATTAGAAGTCTAGAAAACCTAGAAGTACCTAAGGCATCATACCTTAATTAAACCAAACTAATACAGCTGGAAACATAATGACAAAAACAGTAATAATTACACTAGACATATACAGGAATTAAGAGCATTTGAATAGGAATGATACAAACTTAATATGCTAACACAAGAACTGAGACTGACAGAATAGGAAGAGGCATGATAAATATAATTACTTCTTACCCTTTCATGCTGAAATTCAAAGGATTTGATAACAGTGAAAAATTCTATGAAATCCTGAAAAAATGTTGTTTCATAGGCAACTTCAAGTGACTGAAGCATGACCTGAGTATAGAAGTCATAAAAAAAACAACACTTGTAAATAAAATAATAGCATTAAGAAAAATTAGTTAGACAAGGTTTATAATATCAAGTAGAAAAGGCTTTCGATGTGGCACCAAAAAAAGGGTGTAAAATTACATTCACTGACAATTCAACATCTTGCTTCGGAGACAAGTCTACTTGAACTCTGTATAAAGGCAGATCTTCCCCACCACTTTTCTCCATAGAGGACTGAAAAAATACAAATGAAGAATTAAGTATGAATGTTAGATAGACGCAGAAGAACCTCTACAACATTGTCATCATTGAACAGAATTACCCTTTCAGCATCTGAAAAACAAAATCCCAAGAAATTGTGTTCCATTCATGCTATCCTATAACTTAGATGAGGTTGCTCTGATGCACCTCAGTAAAAATATCATTTCAAGTATGCTTCTCTTAACAAGTACTTTTGGGACATGGAAAATTTTTAATGGAGGGAATAAATTTGAGATCAGAAAGTTTTGGTTCTTTTTCTTTTTTTGAAAGGGGGGAGGGGGATATAAAAGGGATAGTTTTTGGATCAGAATGTCATGCAGATGTGTAAGGTGGAAGTTCCAATTTGGACCTTTTACTATCTCAACTTGGCTGTTTTAGTCCCTCTACCTTAATTTTAATGAGTTTTATCCCTGCACTCTTATTAAAAATCAATTTATAACATTGTTAACATTTTGCCTTCACCAGTGTTAATAAAAGTGCTGGGATTAAATTCATTAAAATTGGAATAGAAGGGCTAAAACTGTCGAATTGAGATAATAGAATGACCATATTCATACTTCAACCAATGTCTAGATTACAGATTCTGCCATATAAAATCCTAGTATCAGTTCATCATATCTCATAGAAAGAAGCCAATTCAAAACTACATATACCCTTAGCATGTGTCAGCAGACTTAATGAAGCTTTGCTAACAATTTGCACAATTACTATGATAAAAAAAAAAAAAAAAAAAAAACCATTTAGCGGATTCACTAATCGCATTACCATTTATATGATACCTTAACCCAGATCCGGACACCTAAGGACTTCCTTTTAACTAAATACACGCACCATTTCAATTCAGCATATTATTAGAGGAGCTGAACTGGTGTGCAAGGCCAGCTTCGGAGAAAAGGGCCTAAACTTTAGATGACAACCATATTGCATACTATCAAGCATGGTCTATGTCATCAACGCATGCAACAATAGAAAACCCTACCATTAATCGAATCACTTGCTCATTGCTTGCATTAACCATCTCTCCTGACTTAACAAAAGCAATCACAGTCACCAATTCTTCCTGTAGGTTGCACTTGATGACTGCATCATGGAGATTCAACTTCGCAATTTCTTGACAGAAATTCCTACAAAAACAAAATAAAATAATGACCATTTAACAATGCATGGACCAGAACAAGTAATAATAATATTAATAACAAGCATGCAGAAAACCACTACATGATTCAGTGATTAATGGATGATGTAAACTACATTTAATGTGAAATCAAAAAATGGCAGGGGTATGGGAACTTTGATGGCCAAAAATAGTGCTGTGTTTCCTACAATTCTAGTGAGGTGTTCCTGTGGGTAATTTAGATATTAAAGCATGTTTCCTTTTAAGGAAAAAAGCACCAAAACACAGTAGGCAGAAAAGGGTAATACATGCTAATGGTTCTACCCAGGCAATGTGAGTATTTTTTTTATAGTGTTGCTTGTTTCAACACTCAAGAATTTGAAATTTCAGTCTTTTACTTTGTAATATTAATTTCACTACCACATAATTCATTAAATCTTCTTCATAAGTTTTCTTAAGTTTCATAGGTCTTGTATGAGTTTCTTGTTCATTAATGCTGTGGCATAAGCTTGTAATAGCATTTGCCAAGCTTATTCTCTATGATTGTCGCACTAACATTTGCTTCTTTTCTTTTCCAGTCCCTTTGTGGCATGGGCTTTGTTTAGATGAAGAATTTCAAAATTAAACTCAATTTTAGAAGCAGTATATCAAATAACAAATGATGCAATTTGAAATGTTGGTTCTGAAAATACAATGTTCGAATAAAACAATGGGATTTCACAAGAGAAATTAGCAGTTGGCCAATAAAATTACAAAAATGCCCCTAATTATAGATAGAAATTTCATAATCACAAATAACAAGCCATACAAATTACTCATCACTACAGTAAGTGAGTAAATGATCAGTAAAACAGTTGTAGAATGTTCCCCCAATAATTAACGGTAAAAATTTACCAAAAGATGAGAAAGTTGAAATGAGAAAAACAAAATGACAAATACAGATGATGACAGTAACGATATGGGCTATTGAGAATTTTGAGGGGATGATCTCAGTTCTGGAAGATTGACCTCTATTTTTGGTTAAGATGGTCTAGTGATCCTTATTCCATCATTTTTGGGAGAGGAAAAAGCATATCAGACAAAAAGTACCATAAAATCAAGAAATTGTTTCAAATGGGGTTACTAAATACATGGGGTCACTAAATACATGGTTAACTTTCTAGACTATTTTTAAAATTCTTATACTTTGTAGGCATATAAGATAGTTGAATTTTTAGAATTTAAAATCCTTCCACAAAATGAAATCCCTTCTAAAATTACTTCACCATGCGTTACCTTGGTTTTTACGTGTTTTATGTGAAATTTGCCAATCAATTTGTTTATACGTCTGTTTCCGTTCCCAAAGCCCTTAAATAGATTGATATCCGTAAAATGAAAGAAGATCAGACAACATATAAGGAAAATAACAGGCTTTCCAATTTTTTATGCCAAAGAATTTGCAATCTCTATGAGGAAAAATCTAGTAAATCACCTGTGCTGCATACAACACTGAAAATACTCCAAGCAAATAAAGATGCTATTTCTCAAAAGCAAGATCTTCCGAAATAAAAAAATAATAATAAAATAAAGAAAAAATAAACAACAGTGCAAGTAACCTGTGTTGTATACAGTATTTTTATTCCTAGAAAATTGAAAAGAGATCATAAAAAGCGAGGTATTGCAAGATAAACATAGAACAAAAGAAAGAAAGAAACAAACAAACAAACAACCATACAATTTGCATAAATCAAATGTAATATCAAAGGTTAAATTTATTCCCAGAAAATGAAGATGATATCTATGAAAAGCATAAACGAGTTACAAACAGAACAAAAATAACTGATACCAAAAATATGGCTAATGCCAACATGCTTCTTTGTAATAAAAGAATGACATGGGATCTCCTTTCCTATCAGATGTAGCTCAAGTAATATAATCTATGACAACAATCTAATTCTTCTACCTACTTTTTTCTTTTTTGGCCACAAATTCTTCTACCTACCTTTTACAAATAGAACCTTGTTATATGTTTCTTTAAGTCCATGGAACAATTACTGAATCTTCTAAGTGTATAAATAGGAAGCACAATAGTCTACAGCAGATTTGCCAGGCCAAACCTCTAACTCAAAAGGGATAATTGTTATATTAGTTGATTCCCTCGAGAGCCAAGTATTCTCCAGGTGACCAAGGCAAACAATACTTCAACCTAATTAAGGGCAGGGCATTACCACCACCCTTTCTGTCTTTAAACAGTGCAATATTTACTGAGAAATGCCCCATATGAACAAAAAGAAAACCGCAAATCAAATGGATTGTGTAGGATAGGATATCATGTCCTCTCAAAGAAAGCGCCTTATGTTATATATCATACATAACACTGCCATTCTTGGCAAATACAACTTAAATAGCAACTTTATATTTTAACTTTTAACAATGATTTTAGCAATATTCAACTTCAGTATGGCTACAATGGACAAATTATAAATCATATCATTAATTATAGAGAATTCAGAATTTGCTTGCAACACATCCCTTGCCCAATCCTACCTTGAGTTATTAAAAAGCAAGAACTTCAGTCTAACACATCAGCCTGGATCTCAAAAAGCATGAATTATTAAACGATAATATGAAGCTTATTAGAGTGCCATCCATATCTACAAATTCTAATAAGGAAAAAGGAATTAACATCAAAATCTTATGATTTTAATATTTGCTCTAATATATGCAACAAATTAATATTAATAAGTCTTTATCCTAAAGTGAAATCAAAAAATTATTTTTAACTCAAAAAAGGCTCGAAGGTAAGCCAACATACATGCTCCATATTGTTGCAGAAATTTCATCTATGCTGAACTCGATTACCCGTGTATGGATCTTATCATTTGTATCGGCATCCACTCCAGACAAAACAGAAGGATAGAACTTAGTTGCCTCATATATATCCTGTAAAAATGGAGAAATCTATAAGTTTTCCGATGTTAAGCATTTTCAACAAACTACAACTTGGAGATGAAGTACCTGCACATCTTCATCAGAAACAATACCAGAGAACTGACTAGAATCATCTGTTCCTCCAGCACCAAGCATGCCACGGGACAACCAGTTCAACCATCCACGAGACTTGCCAGATGACTGACCATCTTGTCTTGACTTCTCAACAGAGATATTGACTATTGAAGACTTTGATAAAACTTCCTGCACACCAAATATATATATTGACAAATTGGGGAAAAACTGTCAGTGCCTTGGCCCAAAACAAACCATAGAACCCTGTCAAGTCATAATCAACATATTAAACAGAGTAGAAATATAACCCAAAACTAATAACCATGAGATCTAACTGGTAACATAATATAGCAAGCATTCTGATGCAATTTTGAGCCACGCATCAGAAATATGCATACCTGCAGCTCATGCTCTGCAGCAGACCTATAACTTAAAATATCATCAATATCAGATTCTTTCTCCATTTGTTCCAAGTCCCGAATTATAGATTCATCAATTGGCTGATAACAAATTGGAAAACATATTTATGCCAGGAATAGGTAAGCAAGTGAGCAACATTTACATTGCATGAAGATAAAAGGAAGTCCAAGTGACAGAACAAAAAATAAAACAAACCACTAAAATCTTTGAGTTGAAAGATGAAACAAAAATAAAATGAATCACAAATAGCTAAATGGGAAAGAAAGCACACAGGATATAGTTCTGTCACAATTTCCACAACAAACAATGAGATAACCATTGGGCTCTAGAAGACATGTTTAAGTACCTACCATTTTGATGCCTAATGCACAAATAACTTGCAAGATGATTAGCATTGATGTTTATAACACTATGGAACCCAAAGTAATTGATATAGAACAAGGAAGAGAAATAAACTGAACATAGAGATCAGAGGAAAAATTAAGGAGAAATAGAAGAAACTGAGAGAGAATGATAGAGGAGAAAAACCTAGAGAACTAAGAGGCAGAGGGAGGATCCCAATAATCAATATTCTCAAATCTCTATAATTCAAAATCCAAAGCTACCATAACCAGAAATAACATAGGTATTTATACACAAAACCTAAACCCTCAAACAAATGCAAAATACTAAATATAACCCTAATGCCTTAATGATTGGAAAAAAAACAAAAGCAAAATGTCAGTTAATAAAATAGCCTAAATAATTTAAAACGTCCTGAATATATATCAAAATTACAATTAAGCCAATAAAATATAAAATGGTAACAACCTAGAATCTTAAGTAGTTTAATCTCTCAATCTCTCCTTTCATGCAGAACAAAGAGGGAAAACAAAAAATAGATATCAGAGAAAACATTAGGCAAAAATAGAAGAAATTAGGGGAGAAAGAGAGAGAGAACAATAGAGAAAAAGTAGATAGGAGCTTGAAGAAGAGCAAAAATCTTCAACAATAAATTATCTAAAACTACTAGGAATTGAACGAATACAGGTACTTACAAGGTCAACCCTTAACCCCAATGCCTTAATAATCGGAATAATAAGTAAAACACCAATTAATATAAAATAGCTTAATTAATCTTTAAATAAGTCTAACAAATTTTAAATATCTAAATCCATATAAAAATTACAACCAATATGATGAAATATAACAATTAACAAAATAAAATATGGCATCATGTGGTCATTTCTATTGGCCAATTGATGAGACAATGTTCAAATCATTATTTTAACAATTTAATTTTAAAGATCACACTCAAACAATTTTGCTCACATGGAAATGATGTAGCACTAAAAAAAATATATTTTTCATGATGTTGCATAACATAGAATTAAATAACATTTTTGAGAAAAAACTTTATGTGGCTCTTTGGAACAAGCTAGCAATGGTTGTTTAATTTCTTTTTAAAGATCTTTACTTGCATTCAATTTTATTCATGTTTTAAAGGCATGTATCTTTTTTTTATTCTTTAAATTTTTCATTTTCCATGAGGTAATGCCACATAAGCAAAGAGTACAATTTCTTTTAAACACAACATCCACAGGTCAAAAAATATATATTTTCTGTTCATTGTTCTTTTTATTCACATTATACTTTTATAAGCCATATCACTGTTCTGTCCAATGAAATGACCACATAGATTCCACATCAATGCTACATCAACATGGTTAACAATTCAAAATAAAGTTGCTAATAATTTTCCTCGATTACACCAAAAATTAAAGTATAAAGGTTCAGTTTCGTCCAATCTTACAATATGCTTGGATTCAACTTAGTAAGGGAAGGGTAAGAATGGAAAGAAAGGAAAATGAGGGTTTTTGAAGGATACATCACTCCCTTATTTGGATAGTTAAAAATGAGAAAAGGAAAGGGAAAGAAAGGGAAACGATACATTATAACATATCGTTCCATTTATATCCTTTTCAATATACTTTTCCATGAATCATGTTGACTAGTGTTGGAATTAATTACTAAAATTTAACTATTAATAACAATCTTGTCATTTTTCTTAAACTAAAATAAACTACTGCTTTTTGTATCAAAAAGTTCCTTTTTTGTAACAATTTATTAAAATACCAAACAACACATGGGCAATTAAAAGAAATCAATCCTAGTGTTAAAAACAACTAAAATGCTCAGCTAAGCAAGTAAGAAAGCACATTCCCAACATTCCTAACAGTCCCAAAGGATAATAAAAGAAACAGATGGCACACTATATTGAATCCTAACCATGATTCAAACAATGAGCTTTCTGTTGAAAGGTCAAAATGAAAAAGCTGTTGGTGTGATGAAATGCTTAGGAGAGGCCAAATTAGGAGTTCATGAGAAGTTACAAGAAAGCCAAAATCAAAAGTAGATGTAGAGTTCAAGACTTTTGAAATTGGAGATTTCAAATGGTTTTGTTTGATAATTAAAGAAGATAATTAATGAGGGCATGATAGTCATTTCAAACAAAATCAATTCCTTTTCCCTCTTTTTCCCCCAATTTGGGGGTTAGGAAAAAAGGCATTTGATGGGAAATTGAGGGGTGCTCAGTACCCTTCTCATTCCTTTATTTGAATTGAAATCGTAGCCAAACTTGTGAAGGGTTTGCCACTTTCCCCAGCTTTCCTTTCCTTTACCTTCCCTCCCCTCAATCCAAACATAGTGCTAGTAAAAGGACTATTTTGAACATTCTGTACAAGGACAGCTACAGTACTTTAACCACAAATGAACCGTAACATACATACAACATACATACACACATACATACATACATAAACTTCAAATTCACCCTAATATGACCCAAACAACATTTTTGAAAAAAGGAAAAAAAGGGCCAAGAAATAATAAAGCATAATCTATTACCAGGGCCAAAACCCATCTTCCCAAATCTGATATCGACAATTGAATAATTCAACAAGCAAAACTAAAAAAAAAGGTCATGTGAGGGCTACGGCCTTCCTATGTATTTGTGCAGGGATTTGCCAATTGAGATTAAGAGAGTAGTTTACCTGGTCTTGTCGAAGAAACTCTAATTTAGTCTTGTATAAATTAACATACTTCCGACGATTACTCCTGTGATCAAGAAAAATTTTCTTATTCATTTAACATGTCAAAACAAGTAAGAAATAAGAAACAAGTGTCAAACTTTTTCCTTTCACCAAAAGATTAGACAAATCTATAGTTTTGCTCATATTTGGTGTCCATGTCTGTAGATGTCATAAACAATTTTGGGAAAATTACACATCCTTGAAATTTACGATAACTACGATCTCTTCATAATTCAGACTTGACAATAAAGTAAGCTTGATTACACATAACAACCAAATCCTTCTGTTAGTTCTTCTCGAGAGTTAAATTAGTAACGGCCACCTGGACGGCAGGTCACAACCATGTGTGAATTGAATAAAGTTTAAATCACAAAAAAGCAAAATAAAAACCAAAACTCAAAATAAATAAAAGCAGTAACCTTTTTGTATGTTTTCCACCAACCAACCTTCACAATGTTAGATTATACTTTGCTGCAGTACTTCATTTTATACACAACCTCAGATTAAACAAATGAAAACAATATGTAATTTGAAAAGGAAGATAACAAAAAACACAATTGTATTGCTTCAATCTTTGGTAAACAACAAGCAACAATCCAGAATAGTGACTTCATGCTCCACCCCAACTTCCATTGGTAGACTAGCAACATAGCACATGGCACAGGCATTGCACGTAACATGAAAACTTTAACATTCCCTATAACAAAACTAGGACACAAGGGCTTGATTGTTATATACTTATAATATGGTTACTTCAGTCTTGCAATCAAAATCATATGGACATTTTAGTTACGGTGGCCAAATTTCAAGGGTAATTTGTGTAATTTTTCCTAATTTTGTTAGAATCATAACAAGCGAAAAGGAAAAATGAAAATTACTTTAGAACAAGCTCAATCAATTTAACATTTTGTTTTATACATAATGTAAATATTGAACATTTTAACAGGGAAAAAAAAGGAAAACTTTCCAACTATTTATGTCTAAAGAATTGTACTTGATCTGAGAACAAGAAGTTACATAATTTTAAAGGAAAATGAACTGTGTCCACATGGTTGCACTCAATGTTAAAGCATGATAACTGCTATACTATATAAATCACATAAGGAAATGAGGGGCAAGATAAGAACTGTCTATTTAATTCCTACTTCCACATATAGGATGAAGTCAGCAACAAGGTTGCATATTGGCTGAAACAAACTTACAATCGCTGTCCAAGGTATCTCCAAGAATTCTTCTTCAATTTCTTACGGACATCTGATAGAATAGATTCTTGGGCATAGTGCCACCACAATCTTTGCCAACCATCTTCTTTTCTCAACAAAGGACAAGACCAGGGACGGTAACGTCCATACCTATGTCATTCAATAACAACAATGAAACTTTCTATTATAATAATAGAAGTAATAAAAATAAAAGATCAAACTGATTAGTATTTGAGCTCTGGATGCTATGAATAAGAGAACAAGTCATGATTGAATCTTCCACAAGAGAGACATCTTAATGATTAGCCAGGTCTATGAACATAACACGTGCCACATAACCCCATCAAAACAAAAAGGAGAAAATGATTAAAAGGGTGAAAAGGGGTAATGCAAGGCAATTGAGAAGCAGATTGAGGCATTCAAATTTATTTAGGAGTTTATTCAATGACTTGGTTTTATTTTATGGATTTTATTCTATTTTATATTATTTAGAGTATATCTGGAACTTTGCATTTATTAGGGTGTAGGGTTTAGCTTGTATTGTTTACTTCATTTTTATAGCTATGGTTCAAGAGTTAATGAAATTTTGTCATATTGAATTCATGAGTTTGCCTCTTCCTTGATTTTCCCAGTTTCTTCTATCCCTCCACCCTGACAATTTCATCCACTCTTCTTCTTAAATTGCTTTGATCTCTATTTTCTTGTTCTACATTGCTAAGTCATGCTTACTCGCATATTCATTTTCACTATTCAATTATGAAAAATGGAACAACACATATTAAATGCAGAAGCAACCCATCAGAATAAAAGAAAAAGCTAATCAACATATTCACTAATCAAGAAATCAGAAAAGTATGAGTAGCATCCATTTCTAAATAGAGTATTCATTGAGGTAAACCATAAATTACTTCATTTAAGTCATAAAAAGTATGGCTGCTTTGGCTCTTTCAGAGTATAAAGCATTTAACCACGTCAAGCAAAAAAAGTACATTCATGAAGGCAAGCCAAACAGTTTGGAACTAAGGCTAGCTGTAATTTTGACACAGGGATTAAACTGGTCTAAATAATCAATTACTAGAAGTTAAGCCCAATTATTATGTGCATTGACCTCATTCCAGATGATCTTTTAGAACAATAACTAATGTTGAATTAACTGTTAAAATAGTGAGAAAAAGAAACCCTTCCATACGAGAATAAAATGCAAAAGAATCAATAACTTAGAGTTATTAACAGATACAAGCCCAAATGCAGCCATAAAATTCCAGAAAACTAAGATCCTCAACTTTAGATCAAAAGTAGCCCATATTGTAGGCCACCAAACTTAAATGTTTATTAAACCTAAATCTAATAAAAGGTTTATTAAAAAGCCTTAAGAATGCCTCAAAGATTCTAGAATCTTAGCTGGCACTTGGTATGTGGAAAGCTGGGCACTTTCTTGGGAATTAAACTGGAGGTAAGGAGATTGCTATGTTTGGTATGAAACATTCTAGGAAAATAACTTCAACGTGATCATCTCTGCCCATCAAATAATGGAATGCATAGCTGGAAAAGTTGATCAGAGAATGAAAAACCCGTCCAACCAGCCCTAACCCGAACACAACCCAACCCGATTTGACAAAAAATGTCAGCAACCCGAACCTAAAACGACCAAAACCCACATTAACCTGAATCCAAACTAAACCAAACCTGAACAACCCGAAACACTAACCTGAAATTAAATTAATTTGCCTTCAAAACTCAACAACTTGGACATGAAATGACCCAAACCCAAATAACCCGAGTATAAAAGCCAAAATGACACAAATCTGAAACAACCAAAATTCTATTAAACCCGAAATGATTCAATACCTGCCCAATTGCCAACTCTAATGGAATATGATTCCCTTGGAGAAAGTTGGCAAAGTTAATTTCCCATGTTGAGGGAAAGTGAAGGCTGTTTGCCAGTTTCTTGAGATAAAATTGCCATTCGGGCTCCCTCTGCCCTTCAACCTAGCCACCACCTATTTTCTTCATGTTTT
Organism: Durio zibethinus; assembly: GCF_002303985.1. The sequence goes on along the minus strand of NW_019167926.1, from coordinate 10,448,741 downwards.
TATTCTCACCTGCAACCATAGCCATACTCACCATCTGCACTTGCTTTTCTATCAAAAAGTGCACACCTATGTCAAAAACTTGTGTCAGGGCCAAATAAATCTTAATTCTCTTTCTAAAATCCTGAAATTCTGGCCTGCCTTGCATATGGACTATAGGTTTTAGAGCTTTTCATTGAATTTTATAAGGTTTTGTGTAGCTTCAAGGATTAGAGAATGGTGGACGCTTGCTTGGTCAGCATTGCCAGGCAGCATAGGCAGTGGTGGTACCTCTTCTTATTTGGCCAGAATTGTCGTGACTAGAAACTGGTTTTTGCCCAGAAAAATTGAAAAAGAAAGAGAGGTTTGCCCAACAAAAAAGAGAGTGAAAATATGATTTTTTTAAGATTTTTTCTTTTTTTCTCTTTTATTCTTCTCAGTCCAATTAATTTATATTTTTTAAATTTAAAAAAGAGCTAAATTATGTGAAAATTAGGGAAACTAATATTTTTTAGTGCACGACATTCTTAATGTCTATTTTGTTAAGAATAATTTTTACTTACTGTGAAGTTTTTTTTCTAAAAGAAATTATCATTAACAATTGATCATGAAGTTTATATGTTTTACTAAGAGGATGCTTAAAAATTAGGATGTGTAGTTATTCTCATTTTAATTGGTATGGGTAGTTTTGAAATTTCTTAAAACTTTCCTAGGAAAGTACCAAATCAACCAAACATGTCAATGTGGCTTTCCCAGAATCTTAATCAAAACTTTTCCATGCCAATGATACATAGTAATGTTATCTTCCCAATAATTTAATACCTAGCGGACACAATAAGGGTGTTCATAATTCAATTTTAACCAAATTAACAGACCAAACTGATTTAATTCAGTTAATCGGTCGGTCACCGAATTAATTTTGGTCGGTTATCAAAAATAACTTCAGAGAAATTTTAGGTTTCAGTTAATTCGGTTCGAAAATCGAATTAACCAAAATTTTAACCGAATAATAAAACCTACATAAAAAACTAAAAATATACGAAATTACCCATTCCATTTCAAGTTATTATATTAAAGGTTTTAACTTAATATTGTGGAATTTGAATATTTTTGCTGGATGGTTTTATTTAATTTGTTTTAAATATAAAAGATTAAGAATTTAAAATATAATTTAACTTAATGTATTTTATTATTCAATTAACCGAAAAAATTAATCAAACCGACTAAATTAATTTCGATCAGTTAATTTTCAAAATTAAAAAATTCGGTTCGATTAACAAAAATAAAATAACATAATTCAGTTAATTCAGTTTGAAATTAACCAAAGACTGAATGAACACATCTAGCCAGCAATTATATTCCCTTGGAACCAAGATAAAGGAATGCACTAAACAGCCCCTTAATTCTACACAAAGAAAGTAGATCATGAAACATTTGGTTAGTTTTCATGTCTATGTTTTTAGAGTTTATATTTGATGCATTGTCAATACACATTATCAGTGAATCAGATGATGCCACCTTATTAATGAGTAAATATTAGCCCTTAAAATAAATATACAAAAATTTAATATTTTTTAAAAAACTCATTCATTAATGAGGTGACCTCATCTGATTCACCTTATTAATAATGTAACATCATCCAATTCACTGACTGTATATAAAATCTATACACTAACAATGCATCAAATATAAACCCATGTTTCAATACTGATATGAACATCAAATGGTCAAAACTCAAAAATATAACATATTTCTCAAATGGATATTACCAAAACAAGTATTGACTCCTTTCTCTTGATAATTATTATCTCACCAAAAAGCTATTCACACAAACAGATACAACAAGCATATGTAAGCAAGTTGAAAATTGTCGAGAAGTGTCTAATGAAACTATAAAAGAAGTCCGGTAACATGTATGTAAAAGAAAACTAGGAGTAATGACAAGTATTAGTCCAGAGAGAGGACGAACAGAGAGAGTGATGAAAACAGAACATGTAAACTGAACAGAAATTGATTCAATGCAATGTTGGGCATATTTGAGACGCCTGCCTACCTAGGATTTGTGGATAGTTAGTGCTGGAAATTTGAGAACTTTAGCATTTATGGTAATGGAAGGAGTTAGAAATGAATTAGGATTGAATCAATTTAGATTTTATCTCAAATGAGGGCTGAAACTTTAGAAAAGGCAGCTAAATATTTTGGACAGCAGGAATATTAGGGTTAATGGGTGAACAGTAGAGTTCGGCTGGTGGAACTAATGAAAATAAGGCAAGAATTCGTTCTGCAAGACAAGAAAGGAATTTGATTTACGTTGCAAAGTACAGTTTGAATGAAGAGGTTTCTTTTTTTGAATGGTCCCTATAGAACACTATAGCAAGAAAGGAGGAGGAGACCAAGAAGGGAAGAGAGAGAGAGAAGATGCAATATTTATAGGCATCCATGTCTGCATAAACCAATATACTCATAATTTTATTGATCAAAGTATACCAATATCTACATCAATTCCTAGACTACTACCAATCCTTCTAGCAATAGGCTAATAGAAAACTAACTAGTCAGCAAGTAAGAACCAACTTGAACTCCAAGCGAATATACCTAATTCCTACAACAATCTAAAACTCAGCAACTGGGGAATAAAAATTACAATTCTGCTCCTGTAAATTTCAAAAATTACTAAGTAAAATGCTAAATGGTGGAATTATAAATATGAAAGCAATAAAAAAAATTTTCCATGGTTGCACCAAGTCATAGTTAAAACTATGTGAAATCACTAAAATTATAAATATTAAAACAATTAAAATTCTTCTTCAAAAGAAGCAACCCTAAGTAATAGTCAAAACTATGTGAAATAACTGCAATTAAGGGAAACTGGGAAAAGAGAACTTTCAATAAATTAACTTTGTACAGAAATAATGGTGATGAAAAATCAAACTTACTTCTCTCTTAACTGGCTTGTGCTTAAATAATCTGAAAGGATCAAGATTTGCTGCAACTGAATCTCATTCAAAGACACAACCTTAAAGAATTTAAGAGCACAAATTACAAATCAAACATCATTCAAACTAAAGAACCAATGAAATTATAAAGTACTAATTATCACTGTAGAAAAGGAAAACCAACCAAACAGGTTATTTTAGCACTGATAGAATATTGTGGCAAATCATCAAGTTTTCCTGATCTGTTTACCTGCATAACAAAAAAGTATGACTGAAAAATTTTAAAATCAACAATATTATTCAATGAAAACTTGAAAGTAATATATATGTATATCTAGACACATAAATACACGCACATACATAAAATAATGGACAAATTTCCTCAAGTTCAAGAACAATACTTTTCCTCAAATTACCTTGCAAAGGGCAAAGAAACAAGGATATTTATTATCAGATAATGTATCCTTAACGAACAAATAAGTGTTACTAAGAAGGCATAAAAAATCACCAGCTTAAGAATAGCAATATGTGGGGAAAGCAGACAAACAACTTGAGTACATAAATCCTTGACTTTCCTATCACCCTACACAAGTGTAGCCAGTGCCATACAACTCCTCTGAAGAAATATCTAAGTGAGATCCCTCACCCCTGAACCATCAAAAGTTATCTATGCAAGGACCCCACATCTATACCTAAAAACAATAAATGTTTGGCAAACAGGCATCCACTTTCTTTTTCCTTTAGGTAAAATTTAGCACATATACCTATAAACACTAAATGATTATTTATATGTAAATTTGAGAAAGAAACAGGAAATGTCCATGATCCCTCTTTTATCTGTTCTTTATCTACATTTCATAACGTTCCTAAAATGAAACTTTAAGATTCAAAGATGCGCATCAAATAACACACAGTCATGTTTCATAACATCAAAACCAGAAAACATGGTAAAACCCAGAACAATTTACATTAATTTGTCAATCTTCTGTCCACTAACATCTGACAATCATATTTCTCTTTCTATAAAATGATAGTTTGTACAATGAAACTTTTTTTAACTTTAAGAATATCCTTGTTGATTTTTTGTGTAAGATATCCCCCTCTTTGATTGTTTTTACATGCAGTTTCAATAAATTTGCATAAAATTTCTGGAGGTTACAGATGTTGGTTTCTTACAATATCCTCTCAAAACTCATGCAGTAATTTCATTGCCTGTTTTGGATTTGATTGCAGCAGCATAGAATCAAAGAATAAGGTTAGGAAAAAAGTTGACACAGTTAAGCCAAGCCTAAACTTGATATACTTGCACTTATTTTGCATGAAATTTTTGGTGGTTACAGTTATTTGTTTCAATAGTAAACTCTCAAAACCAGTGAATCAGGTTCATTGATTGTTTTGGATTTTAAATGCAGCAGCAGCATAGAGTCAAAAGATAAAGGTTAGGTGATGCAGAACACAAACTAATCGTGGGATTAGCTTACTTAAGATTTTATTTTTTTACTCTTGTTGCATTTATGAGGCTAATTGTAATATCTTAGAGATCTAGGGTTATATTTTGTATTTTACATTTATATGACGATTTAGTATCTTAGTGTAGTTTTCTTTATCCTATTGGGTTTCTTAAGTCAAGTTTATAAGTCCTCTACTAAGAGTCTTAAGTATTTTCTTTAAAGTCCTATTTAGAATAGAAGTTCTAGTTCTTTTAGGATTAGAGTTGGTAGTAGGCTAGCAGCCTATATAATTAACAATGTACTCTTTCTTTTAAAAGAAAGATTAATATTAAGAGAATTTTAGCATTATTGCTATTCAGATTGTGTGACGCAATCAACCCAAGGCGTGATGCAATCAACACTAGGCATGATGCATAGGTACTCTTTCTTCTTGGCTGTGTGATGCAATCAAGGAACCCTAGGTGCGAAGCTTAGGTTAACTTTTTTTTTTCTGTTTTTCTTTTCTTTATTCAATTCTCCCTATTTTCTTAAGAATTTCAAATTATCATCATTGTAAAACCGAGCCCCTAAGCTGTCCTGCATTAGTTGGTATCACAGCTTAAAGATCCTAAAGTTGTTGTGATTCTGGGTAACAATTGTGACAAATACCAAACTTAATGCAAAGTTCAAGGCTTTCCAACAAAAAAAGATAGATGCAAAGATTATCGTCCAAGGTGGAAGATATGTTCTAAAAATTATCCACCCAAGGCAAACAACTTGCTGAGGCAGCAAGTTCTGAAACCCTTCCTCAAAGCCAAAACAATGGAGTTGTCCTAAGACAACAAGTGGTTGAAGGGAAGGATAAAAGCACAAGATATGGCTAGAGATATACCTAAGAAAATCAAGATAGAAGTTCCAGATTTTGAAGGAAAAGTTGACTCTACAATATCTTCTGACTGGCTCAACTCTATCGAGGGGTACTTCTATTGGTATGACATGTCAGATGCTTGAAGAATTATATTGGCAAAGATGAAGCAAACTAAAGATGACTGTGAAGATAAAAGCAGGTTGCAAACTGAAGATGACCAAAAAGATAAAAATCAGCGATTATAAGTGCATCGTAGAGGAAATTCAAGAGGGTCAAGGAATTGAAGAAATGCTTTCAGCAATTGTTTACAACCTTGAGGAAGAAAAGGAGGATGCCATTTTAGAATCAAGTGTTGAGGAGAAGGTGAAACATAATCATCCACTTGTAGAACTGAAGTTAAAACCAGATTTTGAAACTGAAAAAGTTCACATTATACAAGTTGGACTTGAAATTTTGAAAACTGACAATCTTATGATCCAAGCAAAGAAGCAGTTTATTGAGGAGTTGCCTATTGAAGATCCCATTTATTTTATTCTTCCAAATCTGGAATTTAAGTCATGGCTATTTTTGAAAAGTTTTCCATTGACTTCATTACTTCTGGTGCATTCAAGACTAAGATAAAAGTAATTTGTTGAAAATGTTTGTGCTACAAAATAAATTCGTTCTTGGCAGTGCCATTCATGGGTTTTACAGCAGATTTCTTCCACAACACTTTAAAACTCAAGGTCAAGTTTCCTCCAACAAGAGTAGAATGATGCAGAAAATAAATAAGCTATTTGACGGGGCTTAATTAAGATTTTATTTTGTTACTCTTGTTGAGTTTATGTGGCTAACTATAATACCTTACAGATCAAGGGTTATATTTGGTATTTACATTTATATTAGGGTTTAGTATCCTAGTTTAGTTTTTTTTGTCCTATTAGGTTTTGTAGGTCAAGTTTATTAGTCTTCTATTAAGAGTCTTAAGTATTATGCAGAACATAAATAAGCTATTTGAGGGAGCTTACTTAAGATTTTATTTTGTTACTCTTGTTGAGTTTATGTGCCTAGTTATAATATGTTATAGATCAAGGGTTATATTTGGTATTTTACATTTATATTAGGGTTTAGTATCTTAGTCAAGTTTTCCTTATCTTAAATTCGAAAGAAAATAAATCTTGAGCAAAACAACTAAAAAGCTATGATAAAATTTGCATACCAACAGAGACAGTGATACATTGAATGGCTCTAACATATGTTCAGACTTATCACCAACAAAGTGTGAATTGAACCAGGGTTCAGAATCCTCGACATTGTTCAGGCTCAAAATATTGGCAGCTTCCTTGGATTTGCTACAATAAATTTCTAAACCTTCAACCTCCACGATTTTGCTCACCTGACCTGTTCTGAGCCTGCATTAGGAGGAAAAAAGTCAAAATGCATTTGAAAGTAATGCTAATTACATATGAAGAAGATAAGAACAATAAATATTTGTACTTATTTATTGCAAAAGTGATGAAAAAGTAAAAGAAGAAAACAAAATGCAAATTTAATTTGCCATTAGTTACTGGTGCTTTACAAATTAATGCAGAATAAGGTACATTTCATACACAAGCCAAGCCACAACTATCATTGCCATTTAAGTTGACAAAGTTTAAATAACTGACTTCTAGAAGTCATTAAGACAGCCCAAGTGGAAGAGATAAAGAGTGAAAATTAAAATGAACACTCGAGAACATCAGAGTAGACCTAAGAAATTACCCAAGTGGATTTTGCTTTAACATTGTCAAGCTAGAAAATCTTAAACCAAACATGACCTGTTCCTGCAAAAAAATTTAAGCAAATAAATGTTTACAACTTTAGATCAAATAAGTTGCAAAATAAACTAATGAAAAGAGAAATGTTGAAATAAAAACCTAAAAACAATTTAATGCCAATTCTTTAAGAATTTACATATAATTCTAAGATTCAAAACAGGGATTCCTCAAAGCATCCATTTGTTACTAAGCCTCTACTTAACCTATGCATATACACATAAACATCCCATGCTTAGTTTATTGAAGATTTCCACCTACATAGCTTCATCTTTAACTACCATTTATAGCAATAAGATGCAAAATAATGACAATAGTTCTTTTTGCATCACTATATAAATGATCAGGTAAGTAGTTCACAAGGAAAAACTATAATGATCGCCCAGCTTATTAGGCGAAAGTGAACTTGCTTCCCAAGAATAGATAATGATTAGCATGCAATTAAACATTCCATCTTCGTGAATTTCTATTTCCTATAAGAAGTGGTGAAGTTCTAGTGTTAGCATCACCAAAAAAGGACAATAAAGTATAAAAGGGGGAAAAAAAAGAAAACAACATATAAAAACAATACCAAAATATATAAAAATAATCTTAAATAGTATATGCACTCAAAATGCATGCAAACAAGTCAAACAAATGTGAGCAACATAAACGGTAGCAGTTGAGCAAAGCAGCAGATTAGCTATAATAAATGAAAATATAGAACATAACAAGGGTAAGTATGGAAGAAGAAGTATAAGGCAGGAGGAGGTAAGCTTACTGAATTGGATTGCATATCACTGTACAAGACATGGAAATTTCTAACGGACACTTGGATATTCTCAAGAACCTAGAAGGAACAAATGATTTGTCAGGCAAGTAGAAGTCATTCAAAAGTCAGAGCAGTGCATTTGCAACATAACAGAAACAAAATCAGAGACAAGAGAGGTAACAACTAATCCACAAAACCCATCCAAGGAAATTGAAAACTACATTTATAAGCAAAAATATTGAATAAAGAGGGAAGAAAGAAGGTATTCAATAAGCAGATTACTTTTGCAGTAACGAAGGGAATGAATGACCACCCTCCTTTATTATCTGCATAAGTTTACAAAAACAGATTAATTCATAACCATTAAACTTAAAACGTCACAACATATTAATATTTGCCCGAGTGAAAATTCCAAAATATATAGAGACAGACAACCAACTAACCACAAACACGTCTTGATAGTTTAGCAAGCTCAGCTGCAGCAAGCTTAGCCTTCTTGCCGGCAAGCTCTCTTGTTTCAACGGCATCCATTCTCCACTGCCACAACATTCATGAATTCATTACATTAAAGGTTTATTTTTCCTTTTTAATTCAAAGGACTGGAAGAAGATGAATAAACAAATACCTCACGGTCATCCCGGGGGGATACAGAAAAGCAAACATTCTCCAAAGCAATAAGAATGGGTTCACCTCCAATCAAATTCCAAGGAACCTTAATGCTGAGTCTCCCAACTCGACCTTGCTTAAGTCCAAAAGGCAACTGCAGATAATCAAATGCTTCCAGAATGAGGTCTATGTCCTTCAATTCAACCTCAATGTTCCAAAGAGTGACCTTCACTTGGTCCCTTGAGAAATCCTTCACGTATCGCCCAAGATATCCCAGTAACACCTGATGAAGCACTCCTTCCAGCATTTTCCTTCCCTTTTCCTTTCAAATTAAAATTTAAGTTTTTCGACCATTGCTCCAATCCTATTACGAACCAACTCTGTCAAAGCCCAAATACTATCCATCATTTGCAAGAAAAATACTAGGACAATCACACTTGGAAATTTCGGTCCGTTTTGCTTTACCTACAAACAATTACATGACCCAACACACAATACCATCAAACCAAAAATTTAGAACAAGGCAAATTCAGAAAAAGTTGCCTTGCTCCCGGTTGCTGCCTGTGTAATACAAGGAGGCCACGCTCACCTAAAATAACATAAACCGACCGAACCACACTAAATAACCGAACCGACTTAAATCGGTCGGTTCTGTAGTTTTATCTATTTTTCAGCTTTCTTTCCATCAATTTTCAGCAATAATTTTCAATAATTTGCAGCGAATAAAACTCAAATTCAATCAATAAGTTTCAGCAATATTTTTCAACAACTCCAACTCAATCAATAAACTTAACATTTTTCAAGAAAAAGACAAATACAATATAAATAAACATATCCGCTTTTTAATCTAAGATAAATTCAAGATAAATAATCATCTCTTAGTGGTGGTTGGTGGAAGAGTAAAAAAGAAGTTCACGGAATCATGAGACGGAGGTGAAAAAGAAGGATAGATGAGAGGCAACTGACGAGAGAATAAAAGGGCAGTGTCGCCACGGGTGGTTCGTGAGGCAGTCGGAGAGGTGGAAAGGTGGTGAGTGCACTGCAACGGCTACGCTGCCGGATGTTGATGGTGAGCTCAGGGTGGTGGCTGTCGTGAAAAGAAGAGAAGATATAACTGGGCAGTAAACAGAGATGTAAGAAAAAACGAATTTTGGGTACTGCCTTTTTCGCGCATTAGGGTCAGGGTTTTTGAGTGGAAATTTTCGTATTTGCCATTACCGTAAAGATATTTATTATATTGTATGTTTAGATAACAATTTAAAAATATATTTATTCATTGGATTGGTTTATTCCACGGTTACACATATTTCTGGCAATGAAATTTGATTAAATTAACAGTATAAACAAAAAAAAAAATCTAACTGATTAATATCAAAATTTAATTAGTGGAATCAAATTCACTAAATTAATTCGGTTCAATTAATTTAATTAGTTATAATCTATTAGTGCTCACTTCTAACGTAATTTTTTAAGTTAGCTCTTATCAAAATATCTTATTGATAAATTTCTTTAAAATTTTTTTAAATTATTTTATATTATTACATATCAATACATGAAATTAATAATTACAAAATACAAATGAAGTAGTGTGGAACATAGTTTATGTTGTTTATCAAAATTACTAAGAGGGTAAGAGGAATTAACTAAGATATTTTATTGAAATTTAAAATCACAAATAATTCATTTTAAAATTAAATAAATAAAGTTTTAATTGGTAAAAAAAATTTTAAAAAAATTATTAATTCAGAAATTAAGTTATAAAGCAAAAATTGATTATGAAATTAAATTATTGTTAATAATCGATACTATTATGCCAACACAAACTATTTTTTTTCGTTTGAATACAATATTTTAAAAAAGTTTATTAAAATAGAAAAAAATTCTTCTAAAAAATAATTTAGTTTTTAAATTTTTATTTAGCAAAAATAAAAATGATTTTTAACAAATGAGATTATGTTATTAAGTATTCAACTTAAAAGCAATTTGCAATAAATGAAGAGGTCAAGACACCGTATTAACAGATTCTATCATATGTAGAAGGAGATGAAAGAAGCCTACGACATGACAAATTTGGAAAAAGCTAAGACATCACACTGACAAGCTCTCATCACATGTAGTAAGAAATGAAAGAAACCTATTACGTAAAAGATTTGAAAAAAGCCAAAACATCACACTCACTAGCTCTCGTCACTTGTAAGGGAGATGAAAGAGTTAGATATAGAAATAAATCATAGTTTTGATTTCATTTTAAGCATCCACTTAAAATTAATTGACAATAAATTAAGGGATCCAACTTAAATATAAGACTACAAAAAATTAAATATTTATTAGACCTGTGATAATATTGCACTATACAAATATTATAATAAATATTTTTTAAAATTATAAAGGTTAAACGTAACATTATCATTTTAATATTGACTATATTTCTTTTAGTTGAATTGTTAATTTTGAATTGATACTTATTTTAAAATAACAAAACATTAAATTAAATAAAGTTGATTAAAATTTTGAAAATACTTATTTAATATATTATCTTAAGTTTTATTATTTTTAGTACTAAATTAATATTATGCTCTTTACTTTAGTATTTGAAATAAAAAATATTTTGAAAAAAAGTTTAAAATTTTTAAAAAGATTTATTTAATACATTATTTTTATGATATATTATTTTTTACTAAATAAATACTATATTTTTCAAAATGTTCATTAGAAAAATATTTCTTGAAGCTTAAACAAACATTTTTTTATGTTTTTACATTTCTCAAACTTAAAATACTATTTAAAATTTATTTATTTAAACTTAAATGAAAATCAAATTGTCATTCTAAAGTAAATTTATTTATTTCGAACTTTATATATTTGGATATTATTGTTTTGAGAAATAAATTAATTAAAAAAAGTTATTTTGTAGAGATAAAGTTTTTGTAACAATGCCTTTGATTTATTCTCTGTATTGATTTGTACAGTATTAATATTCAAATTATATATAGCTAGAAAGTTATTTGAATTTACTTTCTAATGATCTAAATGGAATTGAAATTTGAGTTTTCTATGTGAAGATATTGCATTTTTATCAAAAAATAAACCTATACAAGATGTCTAAAAATTGTATAAGAGGTAATTTTGGAAATTCAATATAGTTTTCATGCATTGATCCAAATGCTAAGTTTTCACTACAACACAAATTGTTCTTGAAAGGAAAAAATTTGAGACAATAAGCTTATTTGTCTTTAAATCAAAAATTTCAAAAACAAATGTCATATGGGTTGTTATATAATGATATTTGCCCCTAATTGATATATTATTTTTAATTAAGAAAATAATTAATATAATAATTTATAGCGACATTTTTACATTTCGTTTTACTTATAAAAATATTGTTGTTAATGATAAAAAAAAGTATTAACTAAAAAATGAATAGAAAAAAAGTATAGTTTGCATATTACTTTAATGTTTTTATTTTTCCATACTAATCTATAAATTTGTAGAGATAGAATTTTAAGCCTTTAATTTAAGACCTTTTAAAGGCAAAACAAAATAATAAATCAATATACAATAGGATTCCTATTGCATGTCACCCATTTCAATATTTCATTTCAAGATAATCACCTAATCTTTTGATTTAGGAAGGAATAACAAGCGAGTTACAATATATTCTTTTAAAACCACACTAAACTTTCATAAGAACAAAAAAAAAAAACACACACACACACACACATAAAAAATTTCGTCAGGAGTTTACTTTTACTCGTCCTTCAAGTACTATCCAATTAAAAACTATTGAAGAATTGGAATAATCAAAATGAGGAATGAAGATTTTTTTGAAAGTATTACAATAAAAAAGAAAAAAATTGAAGATAATTTTCATACCAAAAAGGTAATTTTATTTAATAAAATCGTAAAGTTTTTATACAATTTGTTTAAATAAAAGGTGAATTATACCTTTTCTATAATTTTTTGCTAAAGATTATAAATATATCTTGAGTTCTCAAGTTAGGGTTTCTGTTGAAAGGGTTTGCCCATGAATAATAGCCCATCCGTATAGAAACTGCATGACAGTTTCTTTATTGTTTCTAGTTGATAGAAACTGCTCCCAAGGTAATTGTATTTTTTGTATTCAAATAATAAGTAAAAACTGTTATGCTTTTCTTATCAAAATATGGCAATCGACCATATGAAGAAATGATGAAAACAACATTTTTAAGACATAAATATGCCATGGTCTCATTCTCTTCAATAAAACATGGTATTCGGCCATGATAAAAAAACAAAAAGGATGATTTTTAACACTATTCATTTTATTTTTTGTCTTCTAAAAAAAATCAAGTCATTTTCTTTCCTAACTTCAGTTAATTACCAGCCATTATCTTACTTTTAACATTGTTCAAGTCATTTTATTTTGAATTTTAGCTGGGTCTAAATAATTTTATCTTTGAACCTAGACATAATAGATGTCTATGTCTTTACATAATTTCTATTGCATAAAAAATAAGTAAAAAGAGGCAGTTGTAGATACTCCATTTTGTCCAAAGCTTAAATCAATTAAGTTTGGACTCGATGTAAGCCCAATTGATGAATTTTATTTTATTTTATTTATCTTTTATTTATGTTGTATTTATCTGTATATATATCTATATATATATATACTTTATTTATCCTCTTTTATTCATTTTTATTTTTATCATCTTGTTTGTTTTTTATTTTTATCTTGAGTTATATTTCATTTTACATATTATCCATTATTTCTATTATTTCGAAAAAACGAAAAAAAATAAATCAAAAAAATTGAGATTAGGCTTGTTGATAAATTAGAAAATAATAATCACAATTGAGTTAGTGTTGATTTCAAATTCCTAATTTGTCTTTTAAAAGGACTTGCAATTAACACAATTAGGGAATAGAAACACACACAAATCAGAGTCAAAAGCACAGAGAGAAATCACCAGAAAACACCCTCATCCCACTGCCATCTATACTAAGACATCACCTCGTTATCCTATTACCATTTCATTATTTATGCCAGAGCCTCATTTCAACCCAACATTCCACCGTAGCTCAACCATACACAATCGTTCTATCCTAGCCACTGCCACAGTCAAAAAAATTAAACCTATTGGCCCAAGCTCCACATTGCCAATGCCAAACTCATCTAGCCTAACTCAAGGTCTCCAAAGCTAAAAACACACCACAATATACAATAAAAAAAAAAGAAAAAAAGTCAAACTCTTAAACCTAATTGTCACAGATCTTCCTTGCTAGAATTACCATAATCATTACCATTACTGAACATAATAACCACTACTCTACCACTTTTGCAGTAAAAGTATAGCCATAATACAATCCTAGGTTAAAACCACCAGACCCAACAACAACCGTGTAACACAGTACAATCACTAATCAATAACCAAAATTCTTTAGCAACCAATAGTTATGAAAACCAAAACAAAAAAACATTTAAGAAACCATTCACTTCTATAATCGAGACCAATCAAGTTGCCCCAAACCGACCCTTTTCACCATCAATTTTCCACCAAAGTCCATTATCAATAAGCAATAAAAAAGGTAAAAAAACATAAACAAGAAAAATACCATAAAAAAAGAGATTTTTTTTTTTGTTTTGGTTTAACACATTTCTAATGGGTTTTAAGTCGCTAAATCTGGTGAAAAGGTAGCCAGTAACAAAGGGAGAAATATACCTCGAAGCAATTGTGATCGGCACAGCAAGAAAGAGATTTTGGAGTTGAAAACCGTGACCTTGGCACCCAAATCCGCATAAATCTATCAAGTTTTAGTGAAGACCAACCAAAGTACATGAAAAAAAAGATCAAAACAAGTTGCTGGACGAAATTTTGGCCTCAATGGTAGTCGATCGATGATGACAAAAATAATGGTACTTCACCAAAATCTAAAAACTTTTAAAGTTATCAGTCGATGTTCATATACTTACAGAGAGATAAAGGAGAATAAAAGTTGTAAAGAGAGAAGCAAAATGAAAATTGACTAAAAAATAAAGAAAAAAAGCTTTTATACACTAAGCAAAGTGTTTACATATTAAAAGATTAAAAAATTAGACTCTTTAGGATCCGTGCAACACTCAATGGGTGATCCGACCCAGTCACAACCCATTCTAACCTTCAATTTTGAGCCATTACCTATTGAGCCAATCAGCTAAGCCATGAGCCGCGATTAAGTCGACCCTTTCTAGAGCTAAGCCGATTTCTAAGCCATTGAGCCGAAACTATTTTTCTAGTTTTTTTAATTTCTTTTAGTTTTATTTATTCTTTTAAGATATTAAAAAGTTTTACCAATATATTGGAAGGTTTTTAAATAAAAAATAATTTTAGAAAAGTAAAATTTAAAGAAAATAAAAAATCTTATCAACATATTGAAGAGCCTTATGAATTTTTCATAAAAAAAATAAAGTTTAAGATAAACAAAAAAAAGCTTTTAAAAAGCTTTTTCAACATATTGGAAGGCTTGTGAATTTTTAAAAATAAGGTTTTACCAACTGATTGTAGAATCTTATGATTTTTAGTTAAAATCTAAAAGAAAAAAAGAAAAATAGTATCCCATAAAATCCTATCAATATATTGGAGGATAATTCTAGTAGAAAATGTTACCAAAATATTAAAATATATTCCTGGACATAAAATGTTTTTATAAAATTAGATTTTAAATCTCTAATGATAGAATTACTAAAAGTGTTACAAATAATAATCTCGATATATGTTCTTAGGTGAGAAATCCTTTCTAAATTTTATTAACATATAAGAGAGTTTGGATAGTAATTTTCGATAACAAGATTTTGAATCTCATTTGATTATCACAAATAAAAGTTTTTATAAAAATTAAATAAATCCGATAATGGAGTCTTCTCAAAGTGTAACAAATAATCTCTTTGAATACTTTTAAGGTGAGGGAATGTCATAAAATTATTTCCAATATATTGGAGTAATTTTAAGACTATTTTTAATAACTAATTATTTGGTAAGATTTTTACTGCTTTAGACAACACGAAATCAAACTGATACCATCTTTTGGATGGACGTTGTAAGGGTATTATAACCTTCGTTACATATAATTGTACTCCTGGACCTAGATTTGGTTCCATAGACTAGAATATATTATTTAAAGATACTCAAGCCAAGCTTGAAATATCTTTTTAAAATAGGACAAATTCGGTTAGGTGCCTAATCTCATCTAAATAAAAAATATTGATGTGACTCTTTAAATTGTGTTAAGCGATAAGTCTATGGATCTATACGTTATGACACCATACCCTCATAAAACTTAGGTAAGCCTTTAGGTTTGGATGGATAGCCCGACTCTTAAATAAGTTTATCTAACAATACTAGTTTGATTAAAGGTAAATGTTATTTTAAGTTTATCCAGACCAACAGTAGATCACATTTTATGGGAAGGAATTGTGTAAACATTAAAATATGGAAAACTTGCAATAACCTCCTTCTTATTCTCTTTGTTAGAGCAAGACTATAGGGTATCTCCTATTGCAAAATGCTTATTTTAAGCTTAATCTATTTGCAATTATACTTTTGTGTAGTATCTTTAAGATAAATTTTTTTTTTATGTTCTAGTACTTTTCTAATAATAATTTGAAATTTTTTTGTGATTATGTTACTATTTTAATGTGTTATTATTTAAACTTTTTGTTTTGTTGCAATTCTTTTCAAATAATAATTTAAAATTCTTTTTGTGGTTAGTTTACTCTTTTAGATCTACTATTAATGCAATGACAAGATCTTTATTAATCAAAACAAGTGAGAGACAAGCAAATAGCTATGCATTTTTGGAAAAGGTTTGTGCATTTAATTCATTTTCCCCTCTTTGTGTCTTTGTATTCAAAGTAGTTGATTCTATTTTGTGTGTTTGCTTTTCTTAAATAATGGATACATATATTATTTTTTATTGACATTGCGTCATAATTTTTGCCATCATCGTAATTCTACAGCATTATAATCACTGTCATAACATATAGATCCGTAGACCTATCGCTAGACATGGGTTAGAAGAGTCGTCAATAATCTTTTTTTGTTTAAATGTGATTGATCATCTAATTGAATCTGATTTGCGAAACCAAAATTTAAGTTCGAGAATACGATTACACGTGGAGAATGTTATAGCACCCCTACAGTGCTGATTCAAAAGATGGTACCAATGTGATTTTAAATTATCCAAGCCTTGAACATGTTGATAATTTACCAAAATATTTAATATTGAAAATTAGTCTTAAAATTGTCCCAATAATTTGGAAGTAATTTAAGATAATTTTCTTACCTTAGGAGTATTCATGGGAACTAATGTCCCACTCTGAAAAGGCTTCGTCATTAGATTTATTAATATATTTTTATTCAAAAAAATTAGTAAAGTTTCCCAATAGTTTGATAGGATTTACTTTAAAACAATCCTCCAATAGTTTAGCAGATAAAATAATCTTTTATTTTTTATTATATTTTTTTGAAAACTGATTTAGAAAATTTTTCAATAGTTTGTTGGATTCTATTTAAAAATTAAATCCATGAAAATCTTCTAATAGTTTGGTAAAATTCATGAATTTATTTTGCAAAAATTTTTATTTTTTATTTACTAAAAATTTTTTTTATACATTTTTGAAAACTTATTTGAAATTATCTTTTTTGTATTATTTTTTAACTCATTTGAAAAAGGTTTTTTTTTTAAAGTAATTGTCTTTTTTTAACACAAATAATTTTTACAAGATAATAAATTTCTCAAAAATAAAACCAAAAAATAATAAAAATAAACTAAAAATAAAATGAAATAAAATCAAAAAATAAAAATAAATGAAAAAAGAAAACCTTATGATCGAGTCGAGTTAATGCACGGGTTGGCACATGGGTCAGCGGGTCAGAGCGTGGATCTTAGGCTACCAAAACACTACCGTTTTGGGGCAGTATAAAAGCGAGCTTTTAACAATTTTATCCCAGATGCCTCTACTCTCTCTTTTTAAACCCCCAAACGCTCTCCCTTCTCTCTAAAACCCAACTGAGATCTCACCGAAAATTGAAAATCCTTGCTGATTTCTGAAAAATCCCATAAAAAAATTCATATTCCACCAGAAAACTCATCAAAAAATTCATATCTCAATAGAAAATTCATCAAAAAATTCAAATATTTAAACTTTAAACCCAGTTTTCTAGAAATAAACCAAAAAATTTCCCTCTTTTTTTTTTTTTTTTTAGATCCTCTCTAAAATCTTTCAGAACCGAATCTCAACCCTTAGCAACCTAAAATTAAACCTAAAATCTTCAAATCTCACGCAAAAACCTCAAATCGATTCTAGAATCCGAGAACCCAGAATCCCAAAAACCTAGTACTACTCAGAACACTTATTTTATCAAAATTAATCGTGTCCCCTCTAAAATCCATTTTATCTTCTTTTTTTCATATTATTATTCCAATTTATAAGCATTCTTAGAACAAATTTAGGAAATGGACAGAATCAATCCAAGCTTGAATCATGGGATTTGATTTTGCCCAAACCTTAGCATTTATCTAAGTTCATTACTGATTGAAAATTTTCTTAATTTGAGCTCTGATTGACCTTTTGACCGAATTTAATTCTCAATTTCAGTTATTCAATCGACAGTTAGGAAGAAAGGAAAGAAAATAATAATAATAATAATAATAACAATAATTTTGATAACAATAATAATACTAATAAACTATGTACAATATCATAATAATAATAATAATAGTAACAATAATATATAATATAACTATAATATATTGCCATATAATATACTATGTTAATAAACTAATATAATATAATAAAATAAAAATAACCCTAAAAATATCCCTATTGACCCCGGATACATATGGGTGTCTATAATCACTCAACTTCAATGGCTTAAAAAGTGAGTCAAGTAACTAATACACATTTGATTATATAATTTTGAGATATTTTTCATAAAAAAATGAGTAGAATTATATAAATCACTAACCGTATTTACTTAATAAAATTATGTAAGAAATACTATATATTTTATTTAAAAGTATTAAATATCACACAAATGATGTAGCCAAACAAACACTAATTAGTAAAGATCCTATTAGTAAAGTGAGAGGGCTACAATCAAGACCTAATTTTTTGAAAATATAAATTGAAATACCTCTATTTAAAGATAAACTTTTAATAAGACCATATAAAAGTTACAAAACAATTGAAGATGTCATTGGAACCATTGTTGCTTGGTTTTCCCATCAAGTAAGCTAAATAGTTAATTAAATTTTGATTAGAAAATGTGTTATAGAAGTTTAAAAACTTACTATATATATAAAGTGTATAATAAAGAATTATAATTTGACTTATACTAGTTTTATTTGTTTGTGCTTTTGAAACTAGGTTATTGAAATTAAATATTAACTCTTGCGATCATGAAATTAAGTTGAATGCTTGAAAAATTATAGTTGTATTATGTTATGAAGCATTTGCTATGTGTAGAAAGATCAAACTTTTTGAACAATCAAAATGTTAAAACTTTTTATTTGTATTTTTTTTATATTAGACATTACAATTTTAGTACCATGTATCCATAATGATGGGTTTTTTAATTAATTAATTTTTTTACTTCTTTACTTTCCCTATATGATCCTTTTTACTTTGGTTAAATTTTGTTTGATTAGTGTTTAAAATAAAATGTTTGGCTACAAATATATATGTGTGTATGTGTGTGTATGTGTGTGTATGAGTGTGTACAAATCATGTAATGCCTTTTATATGGTCAAAACCATTTAAAAAACAATATATTTAGAGGGCGATGTAGAACTTTCAAAATTATTTGTATAATAGGATTACAATTGTTGCTATTTATAACTTTTGACAAATTTTTCTACCACAAAATCATAATTTTGGGTTTAATTTTATTTGCCTCAAAATTTAAAACCAAACGCACAAATATTTGTCTTTAAATATGAGAATTAAAGACTAATAAAATTTGCTTTTAAACGATTGTATTAAAGGTAAATAAATAGATGTTGTAAACAATTTTTAAAGACATTTATATCTACCTTTGTTTGTTCAATTAGAGGCATATCTTTTATTGTCTCTAACAAGTTGCTAAATAAATTTAGCGATTAGATTATCCAAGACAGATAAATTGACTAACTCTAAATCATTTGAAGACAAATAGTTGAGTTTTTTATACTAATATATATGTCTTTATATGCCATTTATGTTGTGGTGTTTATATGGAAAGCCATTTAAATCTAGTTTTTAAATCTTCAAATGGATCATGATTTAGAGTTTTATAACTCAAGATACGGTCAATTTAGCAAAAATAGTGCAAAAAGTTCAAAACATCCTTGAATGCTTTCCAGCATGATAGGATCGATTCCCTATAAAAGAGGATTGATATCTTAGCCTATAATGGTTAAAATTTGAATGGAATACTTAAAGGATCGATCCTTTATGGACAAGATCGATCCTCTATGCCTTAGCACCCTATACTTTAGTAGCATCCAACAACTAATTTTTCAAGGAAATATTCACCAACTCAGTTCTAATGGCTCCAAACTTATTTCAATTATAAAAAGGACTCTTCTAA
The DNA here is from genome assembly GCF_002303985.1 of Durio zibethinus. The sequence continues at coordinate 10,428,796 of NW_019167926.1, read as the reverse complement.
TACAAAGAAGGTATGAGACAACATCCTAAAAGTATTCAGTTCATTCTCAAACAAAATCAAGAGCACCAAAGAGTTCTAAAGCTTTAATTCTTCCCATTCTTGTATCCAAACTATATTTGTTTTTCCTTTGTTATTCTTTGTACTTCATTTAAAAAACGCTTAATCTTTGAAAGGTATCCTATAATTTGTAGATTTCTTTATGTTCAAAAAGGATATTTAAGTCAATGGGTGACATATCCTCTTGAAAGATATTGTAAAAAGAATTGGATAGAATCCTAAAAAAGGTAGAAGTAGCCATTTTGACCTTAAAAGATAGATATTACAATTTGTAAGAAAATTTTTCTACTAGTGGATTGTGCTTGGCTAGGACAACTATAGGAGTGGACGAACTTTACGAGGTGCTACAACTTTTCCCATACGTAACATACTCCATAATCTATTTTGGTTCGTAAACCAAAAGATTTTTAGTAAATCTTAGTTAATTTTAAGATTTATTAAAAGATAGATTTAGGTGGTCAATCACACTTAAATAAAAAAATATTATAATGACTCATGTTTTTATGTCTAGCAATAAAAAATCATTATGACACCCACAGTTTTTAGTGAAAAAAATCATTTAGTTATAAAACTGCATTAGCGCAATCGAATGCCTAGCTAAAAGTAGTTGATTGCTTTAATTGAAAAAGTCTACTATTACAAAATTATATTAATACAGTCAAATGTCTTAGGAAGGAGATTGATTACTTGGATTCTATAATAAAGGTAATCAAAAATGCCCTAAGCAGGGTAATCAACTGACCTACATGAAAAGCATTATGAAATAAAATTTATAAAAAGGCTATCAACTACTTTCATCCAATAGTTGACTGCTCTAGTTAAAAAAGTTACGATTTTTGAAATATGAAAAATGATTTTCCTTGTAATAAATTATAATCACTCATTAAGTAATTTTTCATTTATTAAATATGAATAATTACATCTTTAATTATTCCAAAAGTTGTGTTTGCTAATTACATTAATCAATTAAGTTACATATCCATTGGATTAATGCTTTATAAATAATGAAGGTTAGAACATACTTGAAACACTTGAATAACTTTTAGACTTTTCTCACTCTTGCTCTCAAAAATAGAAACAAGTCACTTGGACTTTGTTTGTTGAATAAAACTTAGCCTGAAACTAGATATTTTTGTTCCTCCTTAAAGTTTTGCTTAATATGATGAATAAAAACTAGAAAGATAGAAAATTGAAAAAAAAAATTGGAAAGATAGAAAACATATTTTTTTTCTCTTTCCATTAGTATACTTGGTTGGAAAGACGAAAAAGTTTGAAAGAAATTGTATTTTCTTTCTATCCATTACTTAGTATAGTTGAAAAATAAAAAGAAAGAAAATAAAAATTATATTATTTTATCATTATTATCTTTGTGAATTAAAAAGAAAAAGAAAAATCTAAATATGGTAAGCATTTTTGTAAATATGCAACACATACTCACATCTTTTTCATTTTCTCTCATATTTTCTTTTTAATTTGAAATTATTTGTATTTTAAATATGTGAAATTATAATCTTTCCTATTTTCTTTTCTCACTTTCTTTTTTACCGAGCACACTAAAAATTATTTTTTTTTTATTTTTCCACCCTCACCCATCCATTCTTCTATTTTTTCATTTTACCAAGTACATCTAAAGTGTTTAGTGCTTTAAATTCTATTAATGTAAGGTGAATTCAAACAAAAATTTCATTATATTTCATAAATTATTTAATTTACCCTCTTGTATCCCTAAAATTGATGGACCCAAATAAATTTTTTTAAAAAAAGGTATTATTTAAAACTATTTTTTGCAATATTTTATTCTCCATTTTGATGTCAATAGTCACCTATGCAAAAAAATTTATCCACAAAATGATGAAAACAACAAAAATCATAGGATAGGTTTTTTTTTTTTTTTTCCTCAATTTAAGCTTGCAATTGATTTCCATTTGATGTTGGCTGAATGACAAGGTACACTTAATAGCAAATTATTTAAATGACCAAAAAAATATATTCAAGAAATGAATTGAATATAAACTGTTTATAATAAGAACACCAAATGAATGAAATAATTAACATAAGACGGAATTATTATGAAAATTTAATTAAATATATTTTCTTTCTTCAAATCAATTTTTTTTTTGGATAAAATGGTCCATATTCAATATCATATCAATTTTGTTAACATTTTAAATAAAGCTGATTCAATAAAATTAGATTTTTTATTTATCAAATAAAATTTACTATTACTATTAATTTTTTTTATTATGGTTGAAAATATAATCAACCAAAATTATTTAAAATAACAATAAAAAAATAAATGAATGTAACTTAATCTTAAGTTTCCTAATTATAGACATGCTCGTAGGCAAGTCGGACAAAAATTTCAAGTTTGGCCTGATCAATTCGACTTAAAATATTATTTTATTAGTAAAAATTATATATTTTATTTAATTTAATTTTAGTATAAATCAAAGCCTCTAAACGGCCTCAATCAGTGGGTCGGGTCGGACTTGGGCAAAGTTGTGGAAGCGCTATTAGTTTTGGCCCGACTTTCCGCCATAGATGCAACCAAATTGCACGTTAATTTCATATTGGGTTCTCATGGTTAGAGGGGAATTAGGAATTCGGTAAAACCTCAATTGTTCTATGAATCTTCTTGCAATGAATCTGTGTTTCATAACAATCCCAGCAAACATGCGCTACTGGAAACCATCGAAAGGGAACTTACCAATTCAACCCTCTAAACCTCTCCCTATTATTTTTCACAAAGAAAGTCTGTTCATTCCCCCCCAAACTCAATCTTTTTAACTTCAATTTTACAGGTGTGAGTGCATTGATTTGCATATGGAATGGCATGGTTAATACAGTGGACAGAGGTGGCCCTGAAAAGTGATTGAATTTCGAAATAAAAGAAGCTGCTTTTGATGTTTATCGAACTGTACGTGGTTGGGAAGTTACGTGGATACCATGGGTCTGGACAGATAAAGTTTCCAAATTCATTTTATTTTTGGGTGATTTTCTAGTTGTACCAACTTTTTTTTTTTTGTACTTCGAAATGAAATTAGTTATGGGTCTTCATTGGTATCTTAGAGCAGCTGAGGAGGTGAAGGCTTCTAGGATTCAGAGTTTAACAGGTGTTTGGGTTGGTAAGATTTTTATTTCTTATTTCTTTCTTTTCGATGTTTGATTTGGTTTTCATAATGTGATTCCTCTCTCTTTTTTATTTGTTTACAAAAGTGGCGGTAAGGAAAGCGGTTGCAGGCGTTGGATTTGGATTCCAAATTTGCTTAAGGTGATAGCATGAACCAACTAGACTAAGCATTGCATTGGTTCGTGATTCCTCTCTCTTCCTACTGGGTTCATACTTCATATGACGTTGAAAGTTGCACTATTTACATCTTGGTGAATGGAGTTTTAATGTTTTATAGGTTGTCATTGCAGGCAGAGGAAATAGACATATGGGTTATCATATTTAATTGTTAAGTGGGCAAGGGATGCATAAGCTGCATGGTTTGGCTCATTGGCTCTTTCTCTCTTGTTTATTGCATTATGCTTTTTTTGCTGGGAAGCTCTAAATGCAGGGAACAAGCAGGTTTCATATTCTCACCCCACTCATGTTAGGCGTTTTAACTAAAGACAGCAAGCAATACTCATTGCTTTTAATTCTCTTACTGAAACTATTGATCCTGAAGACCATTGTTGAATACTGTTCACATCCATTGATGGTCCTAAACTGATAGAGCAAGGGTGAGAAAGACTCAAACCCTACACATTTGCGTCGGGTAGCTGCTTGTTTTAGTCTCTTTAGACATGCATTTGCACTTGACATTAAGAAGATTTTCACCATTGGCCAAGACAATAACCCTTACATTTAGTACCAATATCATTTATTCTAGTCTAAATTTATCCGGAGAAAGGACCTGGCCTCCTTGGTTGTCTTTCCTGATTATTTGTTTTCAAATTTCTGCTACAGAAAATCAGAAATAGGCAGCAACTGTGGTAAAAGTGTCGCATTGGATAACACGCTATGGTTTAGCAGTTAATGTCACCACAGATCTGACTCCCTTCAGTTGGATAGTCCCATTTGGGTTACAGGATCTTCAGGTTGGAGGCATAAAGTGGTTGCTTCAAGAATTTCAATCATCCACGAGCGAAGCAGATATGCAGAATCCTGATCCTTATCGGCTAATTGATGTCTCCTACCAATCCTTGCTTAGTTTTCTGAAGATTCTCAGCTTGAAATCCACCAAAAGGCCATACTCATGTCTAAATTTTGGAGAGAAAACCATTTGCCAGATTGAAGCAGCCAGGCCTGGGAGTATAGTTGATTGCCTCAAACAAATATGTCAGTCAGATATTTTTGTATTCTACTGTGCCCTTCAGGTCATGAACTAGTTCGGTTAACTCTTCTGGGAGCATTAACCTTTCACGAGTAAGATTTGCTTTCCCAGTAGGATTCTACGTGCCTTTAATCCTAGTTCTAAAGTCCAAATGTGCAAAATGTAGAAGTTTAGCCATACTGGGAGCTAATGGTTTTTTGTATGGTCGAAATTTTAGAAAGAAAACTACAAAATTATTTGGATTTAACTACAATTCCAATTTCAGATTGGCTACAAATGTTTGATTTTCATTTTAAATGCCAACTTATGTGGTTATGTTTTAATTTTGTTTAAGATTAAGGTATTCAGCTAGCAGACGGAATTGATATATATATATATATATATATATATATTTCTCAAAACAAACGAAAAGGAAATGAATAAAACATAAATCATGGATCAACTAAACCTTCTTGTAGTTTAATTCATGGTCAGGTGTTCAATCCAAGAGAGTAACTGCAAAACAGCATTGGTCTGAATTCTAATCTTTCTAGTCCTAACGTTTACTTTTTTTTTATTCGACATGATTATTTAGAACAACATGTTCTGCTGACTATTTGTGCTAGCATTTGAACTATTTGCTGACAGATTTTTATTTTTTACGAATATTTGCTGATAGATTATGGAATAAACATTCCCCCTGTAGAAATATAGCTTTTAAATCTGATTGACCCATGTTAAAGAGTGTTAACAGAGTTCAACTATACCAACCAGTTTGATTAATGTATGAAATTCGTAAAATGCTAGTATGGTGTTCAATTCTCAAAACTTTTGCTAAGAATTGTACTTCCAATGATGAGAACAGCTAAATCATGAAATTTTGAATCTTTTTTTAACTCATGATGAAATATGCGGGATGAGAACAGTTAAATCCCCAAGATGTTACTTATCAGGCAATCGAAGTTTTTGCCTTTCAGATTATTTTCTTTAATGGCAAGTATCAAAGTGACAACAAATCAGAGAATTAAGTAAACTATGCATCCATATTGATTGGAGTATTTACATTAAAAAAGACCATAGTATATTAAATTTTATTCAAAGACGTCACAAAATTGAATTTAAAACTTAACTTGGTTAATTTTTACGAACATTCTTAAGAGGTGAAAACATCACTGGCAACTTTTCTTTTTCATTCTTAAGCCGCACTGTTATGTACAGAAAAGACGCCACGAAATTCATATGCAATTTTGCCCAGACATTCGAAATAAACAAATCCCATGACTGACTGTAAAACATAGGGGCTGCTACAACAAAAAATCCAATCCAAAATCCAAATTCCACAGTCAAATAAAACCAGTTCACTTCTTGTTTATTACCCACATTTTCTGCTACGCCGTTTCTGGAGATGGGGGCCATCGTAGGACTAGAATTATTAGTTAGTGGTGGTCCAGAGAGCTCAGTGCCAAGGAAGCTGGATTCATCGAAGCTTTGGAGCTGAGTGCCCATTGGGATTTTTCCAGTGAGTTTGTTATTGGACAAGTTCAGGTAACTCAAGAAGGATAGCTCAGCCATGCTTTTTGGGATTTCACCAGAAAGATTGTTTGTGGATAAATCAACACATTCTAGTAATACCATGTCACCAATGTTATCAGGAATCCTTCCAACCAAACGATTATTTGACAAATTCAATGAAGTCAGGCCTATCAGACTTGTCACCTCCTCAGGGATCTCACCTGATAAATTGTTGCCTGAAAGATCCACTAATTTAATTAGTTTAAGGGTAGTGCTATAATTGAGTACCATTCCTTTCATCACAAGTACCATACTGTCAAAAAAGCATCCTTTAGAAGTTTTATAAGATATCTTGCCATCTGATGTATTTCTTGAGACCATGGCACTAAGATTGCGGATACAGCTTGGTATTTTTCCGGATAAATTGTTGTGGGAAAGGTCCAAAATTTGAAGACGAGATAGAGCACAAAATTCTTCTGGTATGGGACCATGAAACCTGTTTGTTTGAAGGCTGATAATGATTAATTTTGAGAGGCTTTCTCCCATCCATGGTGGTATTTCTCCGGAGAGATGATTTGCACCTAAGTCAACTGTGAGCAATTCCGTACAATTTCTCAGCGAGGAGGGCACTACATCGACTAGATTGTTGTTTCTTAGGTGCAAGGATTGAAGAGAAGTTAAAGCTCCCATTGAACTTGGAATCTCACCACTAAAATTGTTGTTACAAAATTCTATGGCCACCAGTTTTGGCCAATTCTCCCAACAATCTGGTATTTCTCCTGAAAACAGATTATTGCTAAGATTGAGAACTTCCAATTTCATGAGCTGAACCATTCTGATGCACAAAAAATGGGAGATAGTTCCTGACATGGCATTGTGAGAAAGATCTAGAGCAGTGACATTAAAGGACATAGTAAGCAATGGACCGGTGAAGTTGTTGAAACTGAAGTCTAGCACAACAGAACAATGACTTGTTGTGGAAAAATCTGGAATGTTTCCCTGGAATTGATTTCCAGAGATGTTCAGATAGTGCAGATTGGAAGTCAAGTTCCAAAACCAAGCAGGGATTGGAGTTGGTTCAAAAGTATTGTAGCTTAAATCCAGGCAAGACAAATGCTTCAAATCTAGTAAAGAAGGGTTCAACTTACCACCTAACTTGTGCCTGACACGTGCTTCAGCTTTACCCTTTGATTCACATACACCCTGAGAACGTCCTAGTTGAAGCCCAGTGACATGGCCATTGTTGCAAACAACTCCAACCCAATTGCAGCAATCTCCATAACTGGTCCAATTAGCTAACATGTTTGAAGTGTCTATCAGATCTTGCTTAAACTTCAAAAGAGCTTGCCTCTCACTTTGAATGCAAGTGATACAGAAGCTATGAGTAAAAATGTTTAGACATAGCAACATCAAGATATTGATTGCAACAAAATCCATTAACCTGAACCATAATGCAACCCCTGGAAATCAGCATTAACACTCGCCCCTGGTGAATATTTTCTCGTAACAAGAAAAAATGACCAAAGTTATTAAAATGCAGAATACCCTAAATTCTCTTTCTGGGAAGTTTCCAAAACCATTGCTGGTTTCATTCTGGGAAAAGTTGCTGCCTGCTATTTGTCCCACTGAAAAGGGGTTCAGGACGAAATTCATGGAGACGTGATTAAGTTCAAATAAATACAAAGTATATAATAAACCTCATTAAATCTTGATGTGTCTTTTCAATAGCCGTCAAAGAAATTTCAGATAGATATAATATTTTGTACTTTTTGGAACTTTTTGTCAGTGAAAAGCAAATCCAGAACCACTTGAGGAAAGAATTTCTAAAACCTTTGTTTGGAAGTTTCAAAAGCTTGTTACTGAAGGCAATGTCCCTCTCACATTTATATATAGTAATCATCAATAAATAATTGGTATGGTCATTTTCATTGAAATTAGGACCAACGAAAGTGACGGTGAAAGTGAACAGTAACATCATTGTATTTATATAATGTAAAATATTAATAATTTATATTTATATAAAATATAAAAAATATATTTTTATATTTATTAAATTTGTATAATTTTTATTAAAATTTTAAAATATATTATTTTATATTTTTTATGACATGCCAATTTTTAAAATATCTAATATATTTTTTTGTCTATTTCTTTCTTTTCTGCATTACTAGAAAATTCTTCCTAATTGTGCTCGGAGTAGTAATTTTTTTATTTTAAAAAATATGATTTATTATAATGTTTTAACTAACAATAAGCATGAGTATTATTATTAGTTAAAGATTTGGATTGGAATCTTCTCAATTCAATAATAATAATTAATTAAAAAAATTAAATTCTTTCATATTTCGTTACGATTTTTTTATTGTTATGATATTGTTCATATACCAAATGAAGACGTAAAATGCATAGTTTTTTTTTTTTTTAAAGATACAGAGTCCTACAACAAAGAAAAAGGGGGAGACTGAAATCGAATCCCAGCCCTTTATCTTCTTCAGGCTTATTTGGCCATTAAGCCAAAAAGCTGAAGACAAATGTATAGTAAGTAACTTAGTATATAAATATGAGTATATTTTTAAGATATTATATGGACATTTTGAGAGTGAAATTTTTTTTTTTGTAATTTTTATTATTTTGTCAATTGAGGTGGATTCAACATATTTTATTCTATTAGCTTTTGGTTTATACCAAATATAAAAATATTTAATTACATCATACACCAAGTTACTAACTATACATGATAATAATATGTAAGATATTTCTAAATTTTAAGATATTTATTAAAAAATATATATTAAAGAACTTTGAAATTTAAATAGAAGATCAATTCAATTATTTTTAAGTTACTAATAACAAAATCTAATTTTAATATATTATGTTTTAAAAAATATATTTTTAAATAATCTATATATATAATTCAATTTAAAAATTTCAACTATAGTGATATATTATTTTTTAACATAGTTTTTCCAATAATATAAAATATATTTTTAAATAAAAAAGTCAAATGTAGTGATATTATAAAATAGATTTCTTAATACTTTAAATATATATCATTTTAAATTTGAAATTTTAAAATATAATTTTTATTTTTAGAGATTTTATAATAATTTTTTATTATTTGATTATTTTTAAATTTTAAAAAATCAAATATCACATACATTAAAAAATAATTTATTTTTTAACTATATTCTCAATCTTAATTATATTTTTTGTAATATATATATATTGAATATCTAAAGGATTAAATAATATTAATTTATATAATTAAATACATTTAAATAAATTAAGATAATTCGGGTAACAAGTTAGTTAATTAATAAATTAATTAACCCAATTATCTTTTTATCACTTGTATTGGGCTAAATTTAGCTTCGATTTGAATGGCTATATTTCTTAGTCTATTCTTTAGATTTTTTTTTTGTCTCAACAATAATTTCTACCAAAAGTATGATAATTTAAGTGATTTTTCAAGAAATAAAAAAATATAAATTCATTTTTAAAATAAAAAATATAAAAAAATTTCAAATTCATGAAAATCTTAATTAATGGTTAACTTGTGTTTTAGGAAATTTTAATAAATAAAATGTAAATTTAAGATTACGTACGACAATAAATAAAATAATTTCTCTACATAATATTGGCTTAACGATTATGATGAATTAGTGTTTAATCTGCCTTGAACATGGACTTGAATCATTCTTACCATATGTCTTTACCATTTGCGGGCATTTCTTTATTTATTTTATATAGGAAATCATAGTCTTAAAATAAAGTAAAAATTATAAGTGCTGAATTTTGAATTTGAATTTTTGGTCGAAATTTTTTTTTTACAATTTAATTTTTAAATTTGGTTTATGAAATGTGATTTTTGAGATTTTTACGATTTCTAACAATGTGAAAAAATGAGAAAATGTAGTGATTGATTTTAAAAGACAAAGCCTTTCATTTTCTTGGAAAATAAAAAATATGAGTAAAAACGTGTTTGATAATTGAAAATAAAAATAAATTTTTAGAAAACAAGTTTTTAGGAAACAAAAAATGAAAATGGGTTAAAATATGAAAAAAAAAAAAAGAAAGAAGAAGATGCTTTAAATTGTGAAAACAATATATGTATATTACTTTTTTTTTTTAATGTTTTGCAAGTTATTATATATAAACACTTTTTAATGTTATTAATTAATAAATATATATTATATTTATAATTAGATGACATTAATAGTGATATCATTAAATATCTTATTTATTTCTTTTTTTTTATTTTTAAAAAATAATTTTTGTTTTCGTTTACTAAATATATTTTTAGGAAACAAAAAATAGAAAATAAAAACTATTTTCTAGAAAATAAAAATAAAAAGATTTTCTCAAAGGAAATAAAAAAAACTCACCTCTTCCTAATTTTTTTTATTCCATAAGAAAAGTAAAAATTTTATCTCATTTACCTTTATTTACCTGTATTTTCAAACTATATTATTATCTCTAATCTCCTAAAATTATAAAATAAATGTGATTTTTGTTATTTATAATATCAACAAATATTATGTTTTTAAGATAAAAAAACTTAGTGGATAAAATTTTATTTTCAAAAATTTAAAATTTTAACAAAAACTATGTTTTTAAGATAAAATATATAATAGTTGTTGAACTTTTATTTTTGAAATTTTGGAATTTTAAGATAAAAATGTAGTGAATGTTGAAAATATATTTTAAAATTTCTAAAATTTTAAAAAAATGTTTTTTTAAGATAAGAAATATAGTAGATGTTAAAAATTTATTTTTGAAATTCTAAAATTTGAATACAAATCATATTTTTAAGATAAAAAATACAGTTGAAATTGCAACTTTATTTTAAAAATTCTAAAATTTTAACAAAGATCGCGTTTTTAAGATGAAAATGTGGTAAATGTTGAAATAATAATTTTGAAATTATGAAATTTTAACAAAGATTGCTTTTTTAAGATATAAAACATAGTTGATATTGAAATTTTTTTTTTTTGAAAATTTGGATTTTTAACAAAGATCATGTATTTAAGATAAAAAATGTAGTAGATGTTGAAATTATATTTTTGAAATTCTAAAATTTTAATAAAAACTGCATTTTTAAGATAAAAAAACATAGTGAATATTAAAATTTTATTTCCAAAATTCTAAAACTTTAATAAACATCTCATTTTTCAAATATGAAACATAAAAGATGTTGAAATCATATTTTAAAAATTCTATAATTTTAATAAATATTACATTTTTAAGTAAAAAAATGTAACAAATATTGCTACTCATAACAAAATTAAAATAAAATGTAAAATATCTTTACATAATATTATATATAAAATCTAAAATATATTTATTTAATATTATTACTTATAAAATCTGTTCCAGTGTTCTACCCCCTAAAACCCTTAGGAGAAAGGTTTACCACCCTTCCATTGACCTTACTCAAAGGTTAATATGCTTATTTTCTTTGCATTGGGATAATAATTAAAATTATAAAATTATATTTAATAAAAATATAAAAATTTATAAAAAATTTTTTAAAGCGATTTTTAATTTCAACAAAAACAAAACGTATTATTCATATATAATATATTATGAATGTTACGTGTTATTCATATGTCATAAAAAATAATATAGTAAAAGATTTTATTAATTAATATTACATTCCTTTAAACTAAACACAAAAATTTTACATATGTCAATAAAACTAAAAAATCACATATTTTTATTCAATATAATTTTCCCCTAAAATCACTTTTCATCTCAAAATTGAAAAATCTTTGAATCAAATACCCTTTTCAAGGTGACTGCATAAATCAACTAAATCAAACTTAATATCATTTTAACTCTTTTTTTTTTTCCAAACATTTTAACTCTTCTCTGCTAGTAAACTTTTTATTCTCTTCAAAATTTTTAAGAAAGGTACTATTAATTAACAATCACTACAATTTTAAATAATCAATGGAGACATCATCCTAAGAAGTCATCTTTATCATACATTAATCTAAATCACTTGAAAGTTATTATTTTGTAACTAATTATTTGGTTATAATAAGATATAAACTAGATAATTACGCGATGAGATCTATAATTATTAAAATAAAATTATTTTATTAAATTATTGGTTTTGTTGTGATAATATATATATATATTTTGTAAACATTTGATAAATTTATCTGTTTTTTTTTTTTAATTTAATTAGAATGCAAAAGAAATGTACTGCTATAATATCTAACTATTTTTTTTTTTACTATGTCTTGATTTTTTTTTTGTTCAACCATGTACGGAAGCAAAATTGTCATATTTTAAAACAATATAAATTATTTGAGTTTTTGGTATAATAAGAAAATACTGGTGTATCTCACTAATTTATATATTATATTTAATTATTTTTTGTAAAATTTATAATTTTAATAGAATTTTATAAATTTTAAAATATTTTAAAAATTGTTATATCATTTTCTAATTAAATTCATCCCTCAATCTAACTCTCAAGTCCACTGTGAGATAGTTATATGTGTTTTATATTTATTACAAAGATATTCATGAATTCGGCTTGAATAGGATCAAGTTCAGTTGATAACAAAATCTTTCCCAAAACATGATTCCGCCTGTCCATAAAAGCTCAAATAGGCTGGGTTACAATTTAAAAAAATATTAAAGCGTTAAAAAGTACTTATATATTATAATTTTAATATTTTAAAATATATTTTATTATTATAATTAAATGTAAATAAAGACGTTTTATTAATAAAATAATGACTTGAGAGCTCAATCATAATTAGGTTCAGCCCGTTAATTTATAAATAAATTTTATAAAATTTTGAAATCTCTTCTATACCCTTGATGATTCATAGAACTCATTTTCTTATCCTTTTTGGACAGATGTTACTCATTTATCTCTGAATAGATAAATCTCGTCCTGATCCCAAACCTTCTATATGAGTTTTACTTTAGTCCATAACCTTTGAATTGTTTTATTTGAGTCCCAAACATTTTTAAATGGTTCCATTTTAGTCTTCACCCATGATGTTATTCAAATAAAATTATTCCATATCTTTAAATATATAATTTTTTTGATTTTATATTCAAATTAACCTTTTCACCTATTACCAATTAATTTTAGATTAAATATTTAATATGATATTAGAACTTAAAATTTTGTTTCATTGTTTTTATCCCCTTTCCAAATTTATTATGTGATTAGATTTTTTTTTTGTCTATATGTGATAGTCGAAGTGATATTATTTCAAATTTATTAAATATTTTGATTTTATGTGATTTTATATTTAAATTAAAATTTTGTATTTATCATTAATTGATTTTAAATTTAATAGTTTATCAGTGAATATTTTCGTAATATGCCATATGAGCCGTTCTCAATTGTTAAGAAAAAAAAAATGATAAAGGACCAAAATGGATGGTTTTAAAAGTTTAAAGATCTAAATAAAACAATTAAAAAATTAGTTATTAAAATAAAAATAAAATAAAAAAATTAAGGATTATAGTTAAAATTTACCCATAAAATAGTAACTTTTGTAAGTTTTAATATGCTTAAGATAAATTTTATTATATACTTTTTAGAAAATTTTTATCTGTTTTCATCTCAAAAATTTTGTTATGTATTGATTTTCATGGAAGTTTAAAATTTTTTTTTTGGCTTAAATATATTTAATATTAAAATTTAATTTTTTATTAAAATTAAAATTTCACGATTTTTAATATTAAAAAGGAAAAAATTATAAAAACAATTTTAAAATATAAAAAAAATTTAGATGTTGAAAAAAAATTTTTTTTAAGACATCCAAAAAAAATGAATAACAAAAATGGGAAGAGAATAATTTTTTTTTTTGTTGCTGAATGGTTAAAAGATTATACCGTTTTGTTGTTTGTTTATGTTCTTCAAATCTTAATTTTTTAAATATATAATAAATCTCTAATAATAATAATAATGATACAGAGAAAATAATAATAAATTTGAAGTACTCGAAATCTCTAATAATACGGTGATTTTAATATTATTTTAAAAACTTTGGAGCTCCTAAATCTAATAGGTCACACCAAAGATAAGATTATTAAAAGACGAGTCCAGCTTGGTTCGGTCCAATAACACCACTAGTTTCGTGATATTTTTTTTATTTTTAATCATAATGAGTTTCTTTAACTTATATTTCATTATATTTATGTTTTAATACCTTGTTATTGTGATAAAATTATTTTTTTTATAAATAAAATGTAGCAATTTCTTAGGTAACATGTTCCAATATATATTACATGTGATAGAAAAGTATACTAATAATATTTTCGATCATATCCTAGTTTATTTATATTATTTAAATTTTTTAAAAAATAATAATTAACTTTGCAAAACGCGCAAAAAAACATATTTTTATTTCTTTTCATCTCCGAATTAATACGTAAGAAAAAAAAAAGAAAAGAAAAAGAAAGAGTAATTAACGATAGCGGGATCCAACGTTTTAGGACAGTGGAGCTGATGGCCATAGATTCGTCCGAATGGCATTGTTGAGATTCTTTCAAAAAACAATTCTTTTTTTAATTCTTCAATCAACAACTAGAAAATCTCAAAAGTTAAAAAAAAAAAAAAATCTACTTTGCAACTAAGATTTTTCTGTCATCTGCAAGATTATTTTTTTCTCTTCTGATCAGACATGAACTGTCTTCAAAATCTTCCAAGGTCTAATCAAAATCCTATCTTTTCAATCTTTTTAATATTCCAATATATTTTTTTAACATGGGTCTAATCCGGAATCTTGCGTAAAATTTTATATTTGGAATAGTTTCAGATCCTATGCATTGCCATTTCATGGTTTCAAGTGCAATCCTAGAAAACCCTTTTCATGTTCTATTAATATGATGGTAAATTTACAGCTTTTAACTCTTTAATCCTTACATCTGTTGTATAATATATTAATATCAGTAGTTATATGTATTGATATGTGTATGATTTATCTCATGTTTTTGTTTTTGGGTGTTGAATTATGTGATTTAATGTAGGGAGGGAAGAATTCTGGTGATATACCGCGAAGTATGGAAGTTAAGGTACCTTAGTTATCCATGGATTTCGAATTCATTTTCTGTGTTTGGTTGGAGTTTAGTGTTAGCTTCAGAGATTTGATTTCATTGTATATTCTGTACATATCCTTTCTTCATTTTGATCAATTTGTTTTAGTTTTTAAAGATACAAGGAATTTGTTAATTTTCCATATGCATTAAAAATGTAACATGTGAAACCAAAATGATCTGCATTCTTTTCAAGCACAGGTACAGCATTTGACGATTGTGCCCAAATTTTAGTAGGAGGCTTAGTAACCTTTTATTTTGATTTATTATGGTTAAATTGCTATGGTTTAGGATGAGAAAAAGTCTGTCTTCTTGTGCTGCTCAACATGCTGCTTGGTTTTATTTGAACAGTGATTTTGGTTATGAACTTCTTTTGCTGCAGGCAATTTCAGGTTCCACATCAAGTGAAAAGAGGAGTAGCTCTGACTCAGAGGAGGGGAAATCCGAGATATATAGTCATAATATGACAGAAGCTATGGGTGCTGGTAAGCTCACTTGTGTTTTGCTTTTGCTTTAAGCTTGAGGAAGCTCTAGATGCAATTTGGCGTAATTGCCATTTTTCATGTCAGAGGCTTATAACCATGCCTTTTGATGTGGGGTACAAAACGGTAAGCTAAAATCTTAATGTAATGGCTCACAACCAGCAGGGAGATCTTTTTAACATAAAGTTTAATGTAATGGCTCACAACCAGTGGGGAGATCTTTTTAACATAAAGTGTCAAAGAAACAATACAGGATACTTTATGGCAGCCTCAACATTCAACATGATAAATTAATATGTTGGCTTTTAATTTAATGTTATTATTGCTCTGGTAGTTACTCTATTATATGATTTTGTTTCTTCTAGGTTTAGTTGTTGTTAATCATTTGTTTTATGTGGTTTTCTGCAGTTTTAACTTATAGGCATGAACTGGGAATGAACTATAACTTTATCCGTCCAGACCTAATTGTGGGTTCATGTTTGCAGGTGATTCTCATTTCTAAGTAAATAACTGAAAAATAATTCTCTCTTAATTGTTTACCGGAATTTTATTTGTTTCTTTTCTCTCTTCAAATTGATAGACTCCTAAAGACGTTGACAAGCTTCGTAAAGTCGGAGTGAAAACCATATTTTGCTTGCAGCAAGATCCAGATTTGGAGTATCCTAGACACTATTGTCATTGAAGTTCCATCTAAATTTATGATTTAAAAAATGAAAGTAACTAACTTCTCTTACATATTTTTATATGTATGATTATTTGTAAGTGACATGTTATTTTTGGAGATAAGATTGACAAGAATGGTTGATCAAATAAGTAACCGCTGTGTTTCCTTTACTACAATTTCCAGATTTTTTGGGGTTGATATTGGTGCCATTCAAGATTATGCCAAGAAATGCGGTGATATTGAACACATACGTGCTCAAATAAGGTCAGACATAACAATTGAGTGATCATTACATCATAATGAGTTTTCACCGTGAAAAGCATCTTTTGTAATGCTATGGGTGAAACTAGCGATTAATTTTTTAACACATATCAACTTATATGTATCACTGATAACTTGTTAAGTAGAAGTATCTGTTTTTGTTATTAGAAGTCCTTTTTGTTGTTAATATAGTTAGGTCAATATTGAATGAAGCAGGGACTTTGATTCATTTGATTTACGGATGCGGCTTCCGGCTGTGCTTAGTAAATTGTACAAGGCTATAAATCGGAATGGAGGTGTAACGTATATACATTGTACTGCTGGACTTGGAAGAGCTCCTGCTGTTGCGGTATTCAATTCATCTATTATTCTGAAATGCCTTCTGCTGTCCAGTTTTCAGAGCTCAACTTTCGTGAAATGAGCATCTTTTGGTTCCTCTAATTTATCTGTGTACTGATCTGTAGATTTTTGTTGTTATTAATGACAGTTGGCATTTATGTTCTGGGTTCAAGGCTATAAACTTGGTGAAGCTCACAGATTGCTGCTGGTATTCTTGCCTTTCTCTCCATGCTCATTTCTTTTTGCATAATAATATCAGAGCTAAACAGGCTCTATCTTTCTAAATTTATCAATAGATTTAGAACCATCAGAAGGGTTAATTCAATTTGGGTGTCTGGATTTATTTCTATCATTTTAGGGTTGATGAATCTTTGAATCAATATTATTAAAAATGAAGACGTATTTTCATAAATTTTCTTAAGGTCTAACTTGTGCATGTAATTATTAATGTGATTTTATTTGCAATGCAAGCCACACGGTTGAGAATCTGTCAATTTAAATCACAACAATTTAAATGCAAGGATCTTAGTTATGGTATCTGAACAGCTTGCTTTACCATTGTAACTACTGCCTTTAAGTTAACTGTTAGATATATTACTGAAATTTATGTCTGAGGAGCAGCACCTTGTGCTTGCTGATATAGGGTACCCAATAGTTAGTTCTGACAGTAGATGTAATTTCAGTTTTTTTTTTTAAACAAACCATAAAATTCCCATGCTTCCCAAAACTTGAATGGGTAATTTGTGACTTGATCCTGTTCATAGATGTAGTTTCTGGTTAAAAGTTAGATAGTTTAGTTTAATTCTGGAACTAGTTTTGGAAAGTTTGGGATAGTAATCTCTAGACTTTTTTCTTCTTTTTCCTTCTCTTTTTTTTTTTTTTTTTTTCTGTAAATGATTAATCAAAAAGATGGTTTTGCATTGTCAATACTGTGTGTAGATTATCTTATAACATCTCTGATATATTTTTTATTTCTTCTCTTTCAGAGCAAACGTGCATGCTTCCCTAAATTGGATGCCATCAAAAGTGCAACTGCTGATATTGTGAGTCATTTTCCTTCTATTACAATAAGCATAATCATTCATGAAGCCTTAAGCCTTAAAATTTTTATTTTCTTTTTCGATGTTTGAACTAGTTTATTTGTTGTATGAAGAGTAGTATGTGTTATTTGATACAATTTTATACAAATGCTGCCTGGTTGTGTGAAAAACTTCTAGCAGTTTACATGCTTTTTGTAGCACAAATATATATTTGAAGTGTGAAGCTTTCCTGAATTTGTGGTTAGAATTACTGCCCTTGCAAGGTGATAATATTTTAACTTTCTCAGACATTTTAAGTCATTCCTATTATTGCAGTTGAATATAACTACCCTCTTGTATATTATATATTGCATGCCCTATCCCTTCAATGTAGCTTATTTTTCTTTTGATGAGCCCAGTTGAAATTGATGAATCAGGATTATATGTGTAATTGCATTCTTGATGACTTTATGTGTTTGTTTGTCTTTGACATGCAAAAGATAGACAACTAAGCTAATCATGTAACTATAAATCCATGGGACTTGCACCACACTTTGTGGAAATAACTATTTTATTCTCTGCTTCATGAGTTCACGAAATTGCAAAACATTCTCTCTTTTGGTGTGTAATACAATAGTATTGCAGTATTTGCTAAGCATGAATTTCATGTGGTCATTGCAAAACATTTACTTTTTGGATGTGTAATACAATGTTAATTGCAGTATTCACTAAAGCACAAGCTTCATGATGACAGTTATTTTTTTATTTTTTTATTTAGTGTATAAGCATTATATATTGAATGAGAAGTTATTGCAAACTCATTTTATCATATTTCTCAACATAAAGCTCACGGACCTCAAGAAGGAGCTTGTCACTTTGACATGGGAAGACAGCAAGTGCTCTACGGTGGAAGTTTCTGGACTTGATATAGGGTGGGGTCAGGTATACTATTAATTATTAGCACATTCAGCTTTGTCAATCGAGAATTATAGAAGCCATGGAATTTGTTCGAGGATGCAAAAAATGCCAATTGCCACATTGTGAATTCTAAAAGCTACAATATCCCTATGTCTATAACTGTGTGATTTTTAACCAGAATTTCGTATAAAATATGAGATAAAAGATCTTGTGACTTATGCGGTAACTGATAAGAGCTAGTCTACTTGAACAGCTGTATATCCTCTATATGTTAAGACATTATATAATTCCTCTTTCCTGCAGACTAGTGAAGTTCCATTCCTAATTTATGGCTCTATGTTTTGTTTTTCTCGCTAGTGGGAAGATGCTTTACTGTTAGAAACAAATATCTTTACGGTTTTTCTCAATTAAATAATATCGATTGCAGGGAAACTATTCACCTTCAATAAACAGTTGTCTGTGCATATTCCAGCTGTTTGTTAAACTGATTTATTATGCACTTTAGAAGATTGTGTTCTGTCTAAATCTAGAGAGTTTTTCACAGAGGTTTGTAATTAATCCTTTCAGCTTGTCAACCATTGGTCTTCTCGTCTTGTCCTCTCTGCACATCCCAGACTTCTAGGTTACTTTTTGGTTCAGTATAGCATGAAGAGGATCAGACAATAAAAGAATGGTGGATAAGATTAGAATATTTTTTATCCTTTCTTGTATTTGGTACAAATGCAATTATGAGAAGGATGAAGGATAGCATAAGATAGATGCTATTTTATATGTCAAGAAAGATAACCTTTTTATACATATTATCTAGCATCAGGATGTATTATACATAATTATTTAGTGTGAAAATCCTTTTTTTAAAATTTTTTCTTATGTGTGTATTTTCTTTTTTCAGAATTTATGCAATGTAAAAGAATGTTGTTTAGCGTTTGTCCTAATCTTAATTTTTGATGAAATTGATTCATTTACCCTTTTCTCCTTAAATTTGTTTATGTCGATTCTTTCTTTCATTCTTTTTTAATGGTTGGCATGGCTATCCTTAATATTTAATTGGCCTAGCTTACTTTCTATAATAAAATTTGAGATTTATTTTATCAATTTTATAATTATTTTTTTGTGCTAACAGTTATGTGTTTCATTGTAGAGGGAACACTCAAAAAGGAAAACAGTTCAAACCAGTGTAGACTAAATTTTACTTTACCTCACTTTGAACAATGTAGCATATATAATAGGAAGTAAGAGCTGGATGATTGTCTTTTCAAAAGGATTCAAATGGTCAACTTCATTTGCAAATTTACTCCTAATCCTTTCCTTAAAAGCTAGCCAAACTCTGTTCTTGGTGAATAATCTGGTGTACCGAGTGGGGCCTGTGTTCCTAAGGGTAGCTTTTTGAACCTGTATCCAGCGTGTCATATAGAAACAAACTAATTTTGTGCATGTAAAAAGTTCTTGGTTTTCTCTACAATGGATTGAGAACTGTCAGCTATGTTGGAGGCAGATTGTGCTTTTGTTTTTTGGTTAGCAGAGTTCAGTGGATTAGAATTATTCATTATTTTAAAGATGATATACTAATTAATTCTTTCACTTTCAGCTTTTTTATAATTCTACCGATGTTGTCTTTTTTATCCAGAGAATACCTTTGAAGCTGGACAAGGAACATGAATCATGGACTCTTCAGAGAGAACTGCCGGTAATTGTATTTTGTTTGTAGGAGTGCATTTTAGTCTTTAATTTCTTAAAAGCAGAAATATGTAAAGTACTCTTGCATTTGCCTTTGTTTTTCAAACCCCTGCATTAACAATTATCCTACATTTATTCAGTTACAGCTTTTGTTGCTCTTTCTTGCCCTGTTTCTCTTAGTTTTATGCAATTGTGAATCCTGTTGGCACTAAAATTTCTGCTGAATAGTCACTCATGGTTTGAAGAATCAAGATCCCTGTGCATTTTGTTAACATTTCAGTCATACCGAGCCTTCCAATTTGCATGCACTTGTCCTTGGGACTGTTTCTTCAACCCTAGTTCTTGTACACGTAATGTAAATGCTTCATATCGTCATGTCCTCACCTGTGTCAGGTCTAATACTCATGGGAACATATAATAGAATTTTTATTTTGTAGTTTGATAATGTGTAGATAGGCAATAGCTCTCACCTTAAGAAACAGAATGACCTCATACAGGTGTAAATTATTAGTATGGTTTTTTTTAACCTGAGATGTATCTGTCAGTCTAGAGATTATTTGAAGAAAGCTATCTAGCAAGTGGAACTCATGTCAATATAAGGAGACCACATTTTAAGATAATTGTACGTTTCCTCTTTCTTTAACAGGAAGGACGCTACGAGTACAAGTATATAGTTGATGGTGAATGGACAATCAATGAATTCGAGCTGCTAACGACTCCTAATAAAGATGGCCACATCAACAATTTTCTCCATGTAAGTTTCCACTTTCTACTGTCTGGTTGTCAAGGGGGGAGCTCAATCTTGTACTATCAATTCTATATTATTGGATTTGTTTAAGGTTCTTCAGTAGCCCTAGCTTTGGATAAGTTAGTTCAGCTGGTGTTTGGTCATCTCCAATGGATCATTATTAGATATCCAAACCCAGTTCAAGCAGATTGAGAATTGGAAGCTTTCTATGAATTTCCCAGTTAGCCCTTATAGTTTGAAAGAACGCAGAGCACCCTTCTCAGGAATATGTAGATTAAGGATGCCTTGGCTATAATCTGGCAAAGCTCTATCAGTTAGCGATAATTTTCTCTTTTATAGCAGCCCTCCACTGACTAGGCGACTTTCACCCTCTGATGTTTGTTTTTCTCATGGTGCAGATTGTGGACAATGATCCAAACAGTGTCAGTGCAGTAGTTCGAAAGAGGTTGACTAGCGAGAATCCTGATCTTACGAAGGAAGAAAGATTGAAAATTAGACAGCTTCTTGAATCCTATCCCGATGAAGAGTGAACCAAAAATTACAATACATGGCATCTTGCATTGTATTCCTGTAAAATTTGTTTGAAATAAGCTTGTATCATAGCAATATGAAACTGTTGTGGAATAGTTACATTACAATAAATAAAATTGTTTGCTTAAGTTCTTATATTTCTGCAAAGATTATACTTCTAGAATTTCATTTCATCTCTTCTTGTTGAAGACATCTAGCAGGCCTCGCTTTCAAAGTATCAGGTTTCTGATGTCAAACCGCATTTTAAGACTGCTTAGTTATTAGAGGTTTTATCTTTTCAGAGTAAAACTTTTGGTTATGTAGTCATTTAAAAGGGAAAAAGGATCAATGTAATGACCATATGAAGTGCACTCTTAGGTTTAATTTGGTAAAATTTTTTGTTTGTTTCTTACTTTGCTCTCAAGAGTTGAAAATTGAAAGTAGATTTAATAGTCCTAGTATCTATTGGTTTTTGTCTCTTATTAAACATATGAAAAATATAAAAATTATCATATTATAATTTATTTTTACACGTAAAATAAGAAATATATTTTTGATTTTTGATAAATTCATATATAGTTTTTAGTAAAAATTTAAACTATATCATTTTAGTATTTTATTTTGTATTATTTTTTGGTTGTGTCACTTATTATATTTAAAATTATCAAATCTATTTTAAAATTAAAGTACTAGCATTTGGTATGCTTTCAAATTTTTTTTTTATATATACATAATGCATATGATATTAAATTGCATAACAATTGTACGCAAATAATTACTCAACATTAAATCTCACTCTTTTCATTTTAAAATCCGTATGCTTCTAATTTTTTTACTTTACATAAAATTCTATATAATAATACATGTGATCTTGAAATTACTAACTTTATAAATAGCATATAACAATTAAATTAATATTTTTATTACAAAGTTGATACTCGCTTAAAACATTCAGAATGATAAAGTTAATACTACTCAATTTTGAGTTAAATTCTTTTTTAATCTTTAATTTTAAAAAAATTTTAATTAGATTTTCAATTATTTAAAATTATCTTAATTTACTCATTTCATTTATGGTACCATCTAAATTGAGAAACTAACGCCATTGATATTGTCAGTTGATATCTTATGTAACAAATGAAAAGATCAAAATAAAATTTTACTCAAAATTTATGGATCCAATATACTACTATCTCAATTTTTATTTCAAATATATTTTTATAAAATATTCAATTTAAAATAAGGTTTTTTTTTATTTTTTATTGTAATATAATTTATTAGTTAAATTTTTTTTTTGATTAAAACTAAATATTCAAAACTTAAAATTAAGTTCAAATTTTAAAATATTTTTTAAAAAATTCAATATCTTTTTAAAAATTAGAAACAATTTTAATATATTTTCTATCCAAAAAAGTTATTTCTATTAAAAAAATTAAATTTCTTTTTCTTTTTCTTTTCCTTTTCCTTTTCGTTTTCTAATATATTTTATAAAGAATAAAAAAATAGAAATAAAAATAATCAAAGAAAAATTGATTTTTTACATTTCATATATATTTTATAAAATATTATAATTTAAAATAATTTTTATTTTTATTATGATATTATTTATCAGTAAAATACTATTTTTAGTAAAAATAAATTTTAAAAAATTAAAATTTAGTTAAAATTTGAAAATATTTTTCAAAAGAATTCTATATCATTTCAAAAAATTAAATAAAAATTTATATATCTATTTAAAATATTAAATAAAAAACTACAATTTTCATATGAATTTAAAAATAGATTAATTAATCTATTCAAAAATTTATTTTTATCCAAAAAATCTATTTTAAATATATTTCTATTAAAAATTTATATTTATAAAAAAATATATATATTATTTTCAATAACTCGATCTCATCCTTTTATTGAATCAAAGATGATAAGGATCTTTTGATTGTCTATTTTTAAGTTTCTCTAAATATAAAATTTTAATAAATAATTGATTTAAAACAATATTTTTCAATAGAAAAAATATTATGGATATATTAATAAATTAATTCTTAAAATGATTTAAAAATTTTTACTTAATATTTTAAAAAGATATGAAGTTTTTTATTTAATTTTTTATAACCAATATAAATTTTTATTTAATTTTTAAAAATGATATTGAATTTTTTAAAAAAGATTTTGAAAATTTTAACTTAATTTTAGCTTTTGAAAATCTACTTCTTATTAAAAACAAAAAAAATGAATAAAATATATTATAATTAAGAAATATGAAAATATTATTTTAAATTTAATATTTTATAAAATATATCTAAAATATAAAATAATTTGAGATAGTAGCCCATTTAATCCCTAAACTTTGAAATAAATCTTATTTTGGCCCTTCATCTTTCACGTAAGGTGCCAATAATGTTAACCACGTAGTGTCAATTGATATTTACCGTCAATTTATACAGTTTCATAAATGAAAAAATCAAAATAAAATAACTTGGAACAATTATAAATTCAATTAAAATTTTTAAAGATTAAAAACCAAAATAAAATTTAACTTAAAATTTGGGGATTATGAATTTTATTTACCCAAAATAAAAAGGTGAAAAGAAACAAGAGAAGTTATATTTAAATGAAAAAAACACATAACTAATTATAAAAAAAAATTGATTTTAGTTACCAACAATTTTTCCAAGCAATAAATGTAGACTTTTGGAAAGATAAAGTGAAATGAAATAAGGTAATTCATTTGTCATTATCTCATTTTCTTTTCATTTTTTTATGGTTGTTGTCAATGTCTTTCAATTAAAGCCGAGCATGAGGCTCTTGATTAAAATATCTTATATTAATTATTGAACCTAAGATTAAAAAGTGCTTATAAATTCATGCTTACATCAAATACTTTAAACATCATCAATTATATATTTATTTTAATCAAATAATTAAACATATAAACTAATTTACAAGTTATTTAATTAATGTAATATACATACCTGAAGAAATGTAATACCAGTAATTTGATGAACTTAAACCTTAGTCACTATACAGATGGTGCTCAAATTGCTCAATAAATGTAAGTATACCACTAATACTTTATTTTTACTTTTGCCAACAAATAACGTGCATTTTAAGAGATGGAGTACAAAAGCCCTACTAGCACACTCAATATCTCGATCAAAAGCCATATTGTAACACCTTTAAATGTATCTGGCATCCATTACAGCCTAATAGTTGTATCATAATAAATTTTGGTTTCATTAGTTGCCTCAGCCTCTAATACTCTAAGTAATGACACTAACAACACGTCTGCCTTATCCATTGTCAACTTTTAAATTGATATTATCATCCTCTAATGAGTATGAGTAGAATCATGTACACATCATCCAACGCGATCAGCATCTTACCAAATGGTAGGTGAAAAGTGTTGTCTCAAGCCACTACCTTTCAACAAATGTTGAAACTATTGTTTGATTAGACAAATGATAGGTGCAATCAATTAATGGTCATAATCTTGATTGAACAATGTTTATACAAATACGTTATCTAGAAGCTTCCAAAAGCCAATGTTGTAGCTTTATCCCATGCTTGATCATTTTTAAAGTACCTCTCTCCTATAACAACAACAACAAATAGAAACTAATTATTAACTTTACATACATTATGTAACAAAAATAAGCATCAATCTCATTGAATTTATTATATGGTCATTTCATATTTATGCTGTAACATGCATGTTAAAGCTTTTAAGTATAGAAGCATTCGTCAGTCTTCTAGAAAATGGCTTTAATGGATGAACAACCAATTGCAACATGGGGGTTTATCCTTGTCAACAATGTGATGCTCTAAGGGATGAACAATCGATTGAACTGTATCTGCATGAGCATCAACTCACCATCTTCTCTTAGAGATAATCAAACACCTCTGAGTGTCAACTATAACATGCCCACCTCGACTAATGCCATCACCTCTCTTTCATGCCATATCTGTTGTTGTATATATTATATGGTTAAGACATTATCTCTCAAAGCAAATATACAAGATTCAAAGTGTAAATGATATTGGTGTTGAATAAGAAACTTATTTCACAATTTCTAAGTTTTTAAAAAAAGGATTCCAAAATTTTTTAAATATTTTCATAAATGCATTTCTAGAAAATTTAAAGATTTTTGGAAGATGAAAATCTGAAGACTTTTAGGGGACATTTGATTCACGAAATCTTATATTTTGGAGGAAAATGTGATTTTTGAAAAAGTGTGAATTTTAAGTAAAGGGTGATTTTTCATGACATAAGATTGTTAGATTCTTGTGTTAGTTGGGAAAAAAAGTTAGATTACGTAATCATATATTTTTATTATAATGTTCTTTACTACATAACTAATACAATAATTTATCAATAAAAATAATCGATAATTAATATGTTTCAAATCCTAGAAACGTAGTATTCAAGTTGTCAATTATATAAAAATGACAGTAATCATTTATTGTGTTAAGTTCATTTAATAAATGTAGGAAATAATCTACATTTACTATATTTCAAAGCCTAAAAACATAGTAATTGAGCATGACAATAAACAATTACTACGTTTAGCTTCAAAAAAATACAATAATTAATATTTAAAAAATAAAATGATAATAAACAATTATTGCATTTAGCTTAAAATAAGTGCAGTAATTGAGCATAATACTAAGTTTAAAGCCTAGAAATGCAGTAAATAATCATATGTTTTACATTTATATAAAAAGTCATTGGAGCCTTAAATACTGTCTTTGTCCATATAAAAAAATGTAATCAAAGCCTATATTATACGGCTATACAAGAAAAAATGACAATACCATGGCTTGGGGCCTCACGTGGCATTATTTAGACCACACAAACCTATATTACACGGTTGTAAAAGAAAAAATGACAAAGCCATGGCTTGAGGGCCCATGTGTTATTATGTAGGCCATTCTTTATACTTTGCTCTGTTTTGCTTTGTATTTGACCTATTATTATCTAAAATATTTTTTTAATTAAATATTATGTTTTGACATTACAAATGTATTTATTTGGTTGAATTTTTTTTTTTTTACAAATACCACGTTTTTTATATGAAAAATGTGATATTTGTAATTTAGTCAAAGTGCTTTGTTATTTAACAAAAATTTTTATTCTGGTCAAATATGAGACAAAAATAATTTTCTTTCTGGAATCTTAAAAAACCACAAAGAGAAGTACGTTTCTGATTCTGAGATTTTAGATATTATTGAGAATCTAAAATTACTTTCAGGAATCATATATCTCCGAACCAAACATGGGAATTTGAATACCCAATAGTAACATATTTGGTGAAAATCTCATATTTTCCTGAATCAAATGCATTCTTAAAGAATTTTGGATATGAATTTTCAAAAATCTTCAAAAGCTTTCAAACTTGTTTTTTCGAAAACTTTTAAAAAGTTTTGCAAATGCATATCTAAAATTTTTTGAAAGTTTTTAAAAATGCATTCTGAAAGTTTATAAAGGTTTTCAGATTTGCATTTTTAGATGCTCTTATAAGTTTTTGAATGCAAAAATACATTTTTTGAAACTATAAATTACAGCACTGACTTTACCCAAAATTTTTGAAATTAAACGATTAAAATAAAAGGAAGTTAAAATTAAAACAAAGAAATTACCTCTAATTCAAAGTTTTATGACTTAATTTACTTTTGAATTTTGTGATTTTAGATTGATTTTTTAGTTAAAATTTGGGTGTAAGAAAAGAGAGAATTGAAAGAATATGAGGGAAGGGAGAGTCGATGTAAGGGTGTTTATGTAAAATTAAAGTTAGAATGTGGGGTGTAGTAAGTAAGAATATAAGTTAAGTTGATGGTTGCTAATTTCACCCTAACATTTACTCAACACATTTCGTTACTTTTAACACCTATTTTTTATTCACTTCACCTCATACTTAAAATTAAAATTTACCAAAACACTTAAACACCTTATCTCAGTACGATTCAAAATTTTTAAAAAAAGAATTTTAGAAACTCTTATAAGTTTTCGAAAATGGATGCTTGAAAGCCTTTAAGAGCTTCCGAAATGATTTTTTGAAGCTTTTAAAGGCTTTTTGACATCCTATTTTAAAAATCAGCTTATTCGATCATCATTCCCCAATTTTGGTTGCTGTAATTATTTCTTTTAAGTTCATTTTCCATTTTGGTAGTATACAAAATATTAAAAATTTTGATTGTGAATTTTGACAATAATATGACTTGTTGTTGAAGGAAGAAAAGAATAAAGCTACTGCTAGCCTAAAAGAGAGAAAAAGAGAAAAGAATAAGAAGAAGGGAGTGTGAAGGACAAAAAAGTAATTAAGTAATGAATTTTTAAATAATTTCATTAAAGGTTAAATTTGTAATAAATTTTTTGTAGTGTATTGAGTAGTTCTTGGAGTGCAAATACAACCTCTCATATAAGTTTTATATTTAAGTTATGGGTGTATTTAGAAATTGAGTGCAAAAAAGATTTATAGGAATGTATTTAGAATCTATAACTTAATATAATAACTATCTCGATAAGTATTAAAAACATAAATAAGCAATGTAAAAAAAAAAGGATAATTGTGAAAAAAAAATTATATACTTATAAAAAGTGAAGAAAGCTTCTTTAAAAACTTTTCCAAAAACTTTAACCGATAAGTTTCTTCCAAAAAAGAAAAAAGTTACTATCACTCTTCAATGATCTAGACTTATATACAGTTATTTTTATTTAGCTTCTTCTAGTAACAACAACAAATCTACTAAATCTAACGTGAGTATGATAAATTATTAATTACAAAGTTTGTATTCTTTGACTTTTGGGTTTATCACTTTTGTTGATAATCTCCTTTTTGGGTAATCGAAACTCATTTTTTTTGTTTTTTTTTATTTTCTTTGCTTTTAATTTTTTTTTTTTTTTTGTAATTATGGTGAATAGAATTAGTTTTTTGGTATAATTAAATAATTATTTATTTTCTTGAGGATTCCCATTACCCCTTCAAAAATTAAATTAAAATAAAAAAAATTCATAAGATTTTAGGAAATTTTCTTTTCTAAGTGAGAGTTCAACCATGTCATTATTTTATTTCCCTTTATTTTTTATTGTAAAAGCAAGAGGAAAGAGACAAGCAAAAACTTCTCTTCCCCACTATTGGTTATAATCACACATGCTAACATCTATTTGTTCAATTTTTTTGTTTGTTTCCCAAGAAAATGTTGTTATCATATTTGAAAATGATATACATTCAACACTTCAAAGAAAGTGACTTTTTTATTAATTAAATATATTTGCATGTGTAGGAAAAAAAAACTTATTTGCATGTGACTAGACCCATTAAAAAAAGATAAAATACTAATAATGATAATTCCTCCATGATGCACATATGAAAAATTGAGGTGATGTTCATTTTTTTCGATATTTTTTTCCAATTAAAGGAACATTATACATAACCTGTTTTTTGGATGATGAACCTAATAACCCATTTTCAAACAAATATTATCACTCCACCAATGCTTATGAAATCTAAGTATGATAACAACCACACCAAAAAAGAGTTTTAAAAATTGAAAGTCCACCGATCGAAGATAAATTTTAAAGCCCAAAAGAATCAAGAAAATTCATTATTTGGATTCCCTTTGCTTGCCATTATTGGTTTGGGTTTATACTTTAAGTTTCTCTAAGTTGAACAAAATTGTTGTTTTTATTATTTTAAATAAGGTTATTTTTTTGTTTTTTGGATTTGATTAAACAAGTTGTTTTCAAATACTATATAATCTCTTTTTAGGTTCAAAGTTTTTTTTATTCCTACTTCTTTATTCCTACCATATATTTGAAAGGAAAAAAGGTGGTTGGATTTTAATACTGTTAAACATTCAATTTGTGAATGTGTGCTTTTCTCATCATATACCGAAGATACTAATAGCTAAGGTTTATTGCATTATAAATTGTTGATAGATTATATAAACTTACCATACTCATAAAAATAGTTTAAAATTTTCACCTAATAGGTTCATTTTTTGTCTTAATGGAATGTTTCTATTTTATTATATTTTTTGGATTATTTTCCCCCAAAATATATTTTAATTATTTTTGTTGTATATACCCTACAAAATAACAATAATTTGGATTGATTTGATGCATTGGAGTTGAATTATATATTGGGCACCCACTGGGGCATACTACCAATGTGTTGCATCTGATGGGATGGAAGGCTTTCAAATTGCCTGTTGAGCAATTTGCAATTGAGATTTCTGTTGACATCATGATTTGTAATTCTCATTATTGTACATCAATATCATGAATCTTTTTTCTAAATTTATTAATTGGTTATATAATGTGATACACAAACGGGAACTAACTCGAAAATCAAAACAATAAGGTTTAGCTTTTGGAATAAATATTGAACCTAGACTTTTAGCACAAGAGGAGAAAAAAAAATCAAATGACAATTCGGGAATGGCTTGAAATTGATTCAATTGAAGTAATGTTAACATTTTAAAATTTCATTACTTCATATTATTTGCATAAAAATTTTTTATATGAACTATACATTTTATAATTCCATAACATCAAGTTTAATTGTCAAGAAAGAATTCTTGAAATTGATGCTTGCTAAAAGTGGTTCTACAACTCATTCATTTAATGCAATAGGACTGTTATACCATGTAATGGAAATTTAAATGCATTAACACCATAAATGAGTCTCCAATCCCAAGTAAAAATTATTTCATCAAAACACTGTTATGTTCTTCAATATATTTTCCTTTTACATCTCTTACAAATATTTATTGAAAGATGAAAACTGTCAATAACAATTAAGGATCATATAAGGATTATGCAATTTATATTTTTTGAAAATCTTGAAAAGAGATTGGTGAAAGGATCAATGATAAGTGTCATTGACCTAGCACCAAAAATCCTATCGTTCTCTCAGAGAGTGTGACTTTATCGTTTAGTCTAAAGATAGTATGATAGAATAAGTGCTAGATTTGTCAACTTCTTTTTAGAATAATTTTTAATATTTTTTTATGTTTTGCTGTAACCAATGTTGTTTTGTTGTTTGAACTTGTAAAACAAGGAAGAAAAATATTTTATCTATTATCACTTGACATTTATAGTCAAATATCATAAGGATCTATTGGCTGATTCTATAAGGATTGTTATATTTGAGGCCAAATCATTCAGGTTAAAATTTTATGTTTTTTTATAAGAAAGGCATATCTATTACCTTTAATTTCTCTTATCAATGGTGTTTATTTTTTATAGTTCTTAGAAAATCATGTTGATGAATGCAGTGTTAAACATGAATATGAGGGTAAGTAAAATGAGAAAACTTGTTTGACAACTTGTAATCCCCATGCAAAATGTGAGTTGCAGCAAAAGGGCTCACAGTAAATGGCAAAACTCAAATGCATTATCACAAATCAAATTATGCTTAGTAGCTTACTTGGTGTTAATATATTTAATTCCTTTAAAAAAATATGATTTTTTCTTGAATTATTAGTTTAATTGCTTTTATTCAAGTGATAGTTTAATAGCAAAATAATATTAGTTGAGAAATTTAACAAATGTGTTATTATCTAATTATTTTTCTCTTTTGATTTAGAATCCAATTTGTCCAAAAGGGTATCATTTTGAATTCTTCATTATTGTTTGCCTTGCTCTTTATGTAAAATTATTGATAGGTTTATATTTAATTTTTTTTTTTGGATAATGGAGAATTTATTTCTTACTTTTTTCTTTTTAAAAGATTAGACATTTACTATATTCATGTTTCTTTCTCAATATGTTATTGATTTGGTATATAAAGAAAGTTACGCTTTCTCCTATGTTGTTATGAAGTGTTTTACTTTAAGTAATAGTTAATATGATTGTTAATTCTTTTTCACTTATTACACAATATCATGGAATGAAAATTTTTTTGTCTTCAATTGTTTTGATGCAAGTTTTTAACTTTGGTAATACTCTTCAGCTTTGAATAAATAATTCTTTCACTGAGTTCTCTATAAGGTTTGATATTGATACTTTTTTTCTTAGATTTAATTAATGTTATCATAACCAACTTGCTAAAAATGGTGGTCATTCATATCATTTATTGTGAATAAAGTCTTACTCTTTCAAAAATATTTTATTATGTTTTATTTGGTAATAATTATTGACACATTGGGCAAAGTATTATTTTTTTGTACTTTACATAGTAGTGGAATTTCAAACAACTAGTAGTTTTTTATTGTATTGTGTATCAATTTTTTTCTAAGCATATTGGTTTTAATCATAGATTTAAATGTTAGCTTCAGTTGTGAATTTGTTAAATGTGGCTTTAATAGGAAATGAATCAAGAAATGATTATTTACTTTCATAGCTTATAATTCTTTAATCAATATTTCAAATACTCAAATAAATTTGATGCTGGAACCTACTATGTAATTGTAGGTGAATTTATTGGTACGTAAGTTTCAATTGCAATTTGAAAAAAGAATGCTTGAACAAAAGATATGGTAGAACGAAGGCTGCTACTATTACTGTTAATAACTTAAATAGAAAATTTAGGTAACCATCATCCTTGTTTCTTTTCTTAAATATATTCTTTAACTTCTTAGGAACATGCTTAATTTTTTGTTAATTATTATTGGAATTGAGTTGGATTTTATATTGATTATTATTGAAAATCTATTATTGTTTATGTTGGATTGGATTTGATATAAGCCATTATTGAAAATCTATTGATTATTATTTTATTCTTGATGTTGTGATTGATACATTGCTATTTTTAGTAATGCTTAATTGTTGATTTAAGATTTGATTATTTTTTCTCTTAACTTCTTAGTTTTTTACTTATTATTTTTAAAGAGACAGTTCCATTTTTTATTCACAAGGAAAATGCTTATTTGTTTATCAGCAATTTCCATTAAAAATTTTACAATTAATTATAAATTTAATTGTAAGGTCTGACATGAAACAAGAGCTACAAAATAGCTTATTATAAAAGTTATCCCTTATTGGTATTGAAGGGACAACTTAGCATTGTAAAAAAAAAAAGAATAAAGAGTAATTTTGGACTTAAAAAAAGTTTCTCCAAAAGCTTCATCTATTTTTATTCTCGCAATTTATTCCTGTCTTTTCAAAATCTTGTTGACTTATATCGCTATAACCATCAAAATTCTAGACTTAAGAGCAATGTAAGTCTTTGTTCTTTTACCTTTCAATGTAAATTTTGTATTATTCCTTTATTCGATAGATCATACTTTATTGGCTCAGTTATTGATTTTTTTTTGTTAAAATATTAATTCTTCATAAAAACTTAAAATTTCTTCTCGAAATGAGGAAATATTAATCTAACACCTTAGTTATTGGATTGCTTTTGCTTTTATTTTTTTTTTGCTTTTCTTTCATTTTGTTTTTTGGGTTTCCTTTCATTTGTTCCTTGCAATGTGATTGGTAATTTTGGTTTGCTTTTTCCATTGTCAACATTGTATTGTTAATTTTATACAGGTTTAAAATTTTTCTTGCATATGTTCCTTTTTGTTTATTTGTTATTCATATTATCTTTGTTTTACTTAATTTGTTGTTTTCTTAAGTTTTTCTGTTTTATTTAATGCATAAGTTTTAACTTGCATAATTTTTGGCATTCGGTTATTATTGGAGATAGGAACAAAAGACTTGACCTTTATGCAATTTCATTAGTTGATTGGAAGAAAAATTAGAGGAATTTCATTTTATCTATTTA
Source organism: Durio zibethinus (assembly GCF_002303985.1). The sequence goes on along the minus strand of NW_019167926.1, from coordinate 10,395,531 downwards.
CATCATCTATATGAGACAAGGAAGATCCTTGTAGCTATTTAATTGTTCATGGCAAATCAATGGTTGGGTGTGCTAATTATGTATTTAATTTGGTATATATTTCTTTCTTGATTTTGTGAATAGATATCTTATATTTGTTGCAACATTTTAGTTCACAGACTAATAATGGTTTAAAAAATTGTAGATTAATTGCCTTTTGCTAATTATAGGTTTTTTTTTAGGAAAATCTATTCCCTTAAAAAAACTAATTGTCCAAAGGGTTTTTTCATGTCATTCATTTGTAGATTAACTGTGTTCTTCAAAAAGTAAATTTTACAGACCAATAATGGTTCAAACAGTTTGTGTCCCAAAGTAAAGCAAGAATAGAGGTATATATTCCGAAATTTTAAGAGGAGTATATAGGGAAATACAAGAATTGAAACCTAATTTAGTCTAATGGTTTATATTCATTTCAAGAATCGATTGAGAGATAGCGATCATGGAATTGTAGCAGCGAGGATGGATGTAAAGTTAAATGTTATTGGATGGATTTTTGAGCAAATAGGTGGAGTCAAGTAGAGATTTTGGATTCCTTTAATGTTATGTTTAGTAGGGTGGATGAAAATAAAGAAAGATAAAATTTTTTTAATCTATGGTTAAGATTCATAAAAACATATGCTATTTTGTAGTTCAACCATTGTATTAAAAATTTTTTTTTCCCATTTTCTTCCATCCTATCAAATGGAGTGCAAGTTTTTTTTTTTTTTTCAAGCTAATTTTACATTTTAACAGCCCAAACAATACCTTATCAGTTTGAAATTTTAAAGTTAAACAATATGCAACAATTACTTAATATTTGTTTTACAGACAACTGTACAGTGAAATTCAATTTTGTTTGTAGTTATTTAATTATTTGGTTTTCTTTCTAAAGTCATGTTAAGAATGCCTATTTAAGAAATTCTCAGACTCCATGTTATAGATTAGACAACTTTTATCCTATATGTTCAAGGCTTCAGTGGGGCTGATATTACATAAATTTGTCAATGTGCATGTTATTATGCCGTTAGAGAAAACATTAAAAAAGTATGATTATGTCTAAGGAACACAAGGAAGAGAATAAAATAAGAGTAATTATTATTGATAAAAATGAAGTTCCAAGTAATGGAAAAATTGAGGAAAAAATGATAAATAGTTGTGATGTATCAAAAGGTAAGTAGGTTTACAATAAAAGCTATCCTTTATACATAAATATATCATATCTTTTCATTGTTGAAGGTTTTAACTATATTAGTAACGGAAAGAGTGATAGATATTACAAGAAGTTGAAATGGCAACCATAAGATTGTGATTTTCGTAGGTAAATTTGATTTGCTTTATACTTTTTCTTGGATGTGCACATCCTAACATTTGTTGTGGTAAAGACTAGTTTTTAGTGTGGGCTCTCTGTTTTAGGTTCAATGCTACCAAAATGCTAGATTTGATATGAAAGAAAAGATTAGTCTCTGTGGGAGATTTAATTAATAAAAACCAATAGGAATCTATTCTTTGTTTGTTAATGGGAATTGTAAAAGATCCAAAGAAGGTCTATGAAAGTCATGGCTAAAGAATCACTAAAGAGAAGGGAAATTATAGTTTCAAAATTGTGGTAATTAAATGATTGTTTAAAGTCTATTTGCTTTTTATTTCACTTATAAACTAGAATTTTGAGTGTTTTCCTAATTAGAGTAGTTGATGTTTTGGGCTTGTTTTTGTAGGGCTATAAGTGTACAATTGAATGCTATGTTTTCTCATTTTTTAGCACACGAGAGCAAGGTAAGAGTAAGGCAAAAGTGGAAGCCAACTTTGTGAATTGGTGCCATTGGTCATGGTTCATCAAAATGGAGAAGAGCTAATATTTTGGTCTTTAAGATTGCACATTGGTGGTCTTATTACAAAATAAAAGCTGGATTAGTGCCATTACATTATCGTACTATGAATATTTAAGAAAACCTTAGCCAGTACACTTTAAAATTGTAATGTGATCTTCCTTTCAAAGTTGTAATCCTACATTAACTGTAAGCTGGAGAGTTCAACCAAGATCTCTTCTTTATTAAAAAAGCATGTTAAGATGTTCTTTAAGAATTAAGATGACATTACTGTGACATGTATAAGTGAGCTACACCTTTAAATGCTTTTGTATTAAGTTTGATGTCTATCGATAATTTTCATATCTTAGGATCAACTATTATCAAGAAGGAAACCAAGTATGTCCTCAACTTGACGTCTTTACTACCTTCAGAAAAGCTTTGATAACATGGGCAACATAGGTAGGTAGACATTTTATCCAAGTAGAACACAAGTTTTCTTTCTAAATTCAGCACTTTACCATTTCTAAGCTTATTAAAATGAATTTGAAAATAAATTACAAATATAATTTAAAAAATTATTTTTCAAAATCATTATCCTTTATGCTCACTCAAATTTAAGTAGATTCAAAATCAACTTCGATGAGAAAAGAGATTAGAAATAATGATCATATAAAAAATTTAATTTTGAAAAGAAAATTATATATATATATATATATAACAAACACCAAGAAAACAATTAAAAAGATTTTCAAACAATTCAATGATGGAATTATCGCAATTGAAAACAAACACAATTTCATAACATGCAAGAAGATCCAACGTCAACCAAAACGAAAAGTAGGATATTCAAAATAAAACAACAAATCCAGGTAATTCAATAATCAAAACCACCCGTTTTCAAATTCAGTCAAGGGAAAAAATCAAAGTTTTCTTTTCAAAGAAATGATGAAAAAAGAATCTGTTTTCAATTATTTAAAAGTTAAATTGTGAGAAATATTGAACAAAGTCAAAAGGATACCAAAAATAGGTGGTGAAAACATTAATCTTTCTTTGACAATGTTGTAAGAATAGGTTTTGATTTTTTGGGGGGTAAAAGAGGGCGTTTATGATTTTAGAAACTTTTACATCTAATGAGATTTAAAAAGGAAATAAAATAGAAAAATTTAAATAAAACACTTTGGTTATTAGATGATAAAAAATTTTTGGCTGGTCTTGACTGCTATACACTTCCAAATTGAGTAAAAATTTTGCGTCAAGAAATTTATATAGTTGGAAATTAAAAACTTTAATCGTTTATCAAATTTTTATGAAATCTCTTGCCAGTCAAGCAATTAAGTATATTTCGCATTGGAAATGAAGTGAGTTACCAGTTATTATATAAGAAAATATTTTCTTTTTTAATTTATCCTTCTTCCATAAAAGGTACAAAAAAAAAGAAGGTTTTGCCACAAAGAAAAGAGAAAAAGGGGAGAAAAAAGGATTGAGGAGTAAAAGAGATGTGGTTTCTTTAATTGGAGTTATAGGTGGTTTATACTATATATTGTTTGGTTGTAAGAAGTTCTGATGACTTACTAAGATTGAAGTAACTTAATTGGGAAATAAATTGGTATGATAATTAAAAAACCCTAGGGGAATGGCATGGGACAAAGGACTGAATATTCCAAGAAATCTAATTAATCTTTTAATCTTTGTGGAGGTGGTAATTTTATGAAAATATTACGGCCTGATTATTGACTCCTTTCTAAAAAGGAAGGTTGGTGGAGATAAAACGGTTTTGTTTAAGTAATTTGTCAGCAAGTGGCTATGAGATTATTGCCAAACTTTGGCTTATATGATAGTACATTATTTCCAAGGAGAATTTGCTATTTTATAGCAACCTAAGTATCTAAACTATAATTCTTGAATGGCGGTATGTTAAAAGTTATAGTGATATTAAAGGCTTACCGATCTATTAATTAGAATGGGGATGTTTTAACTCAATTCGCATTATTCAGGACCACACCTGTTAAAAGAAGCTTCTTTATGGCATTTCTGTATTTGAAGTGGTTTGAGTTTTGCCTTTACATTGTGCATTCTTGATAATTGACAGATTTTGGGGAACATGAAGAAAGACCCACAGTCATTGATGTTGGTTTCTGTGTTAAAGAGTCTTCAGAGACTTGGCTATGTATTTAAGGTGAATGACTTTTATGAAAACAAATTTATTTTCATATAGTGCTCCTTATTTTTTGGATACACTCACACAACAGATTTTATGATACAAATAACTTCTATAACTTCCACAATATGTTGGAATTGTTAATACTTATGTTCTCATGACTCTGCTTTCTAGTAGCGGAGGCTTGAAAGTTTAGTATTTTATGATCAGTTCAGAAAATATTGAGGATCCTTTCAAGGTCAAGTTGGCAGATTTATGCACTAGGAAATGGTAAAGCACGTTCAATGTGGCAGCACATAAGTGGTCAGGTTTCATTTTTAAGTTCAGAGCAATCTGGTCTTATTGATTGGTCAATGTATGTTATCTAATTCCTGTGTTATGAATTCTTTTTATCATCTTTTTCCTTTTTCGTTTATGTTTATATTGGTTTTTATCTATATTTGCAGTTTTCACAGTGCTTTATGTTAGAATTTTTGGTTCACAATCCTTGTTTTGATTATTGTTTTTGTTTCTTTACTTAGCATTAATTATATATATTTCTTTCATTTTCTACAGTTTTGAAGGTGTTGTTGCTGATTCTCTTGAAGCAAAAGAAGCCATCTCAAGGTATCTTCTATATCTAGCTTGCTGATAATCTCACATGTACAGATACTTTCTGAACATTGCAAACACCTCTATATGTTTGGTTTTAGTTTGTGATGCTATGATTAGTGAGTTTCATATCTGTGCAGCCTTATGGAGAAGCCCTTTGATGTGGTACCACTTATATGGAAAATTCAAGAAACTCTGGCAAAACGTCTTCCTGTCTATGAGATGATTGACTTGGAGCATCTTATTTCTAATTGGAAAAGTGCTTTTATCAGGGCCAATGTTATTGTGTTCCCTGATCTTACTCTACTGGTAAATCTGACATTCTGTCTACTCTGCAACATAGAATTTCTAGAAGGAATTGTATTAGACATCTTATGAGGTTTCTCAATTTCTATTCCTTCCCGTAGTAGATGTTATATAGTATGCTAGACACTGGACAATTCCTTGTAATTCCTGGATCCCTGGTACAGAAAGTTATAGTAAGACCCATGCAAAACATCAACTACGAAAGGACAATGGGTTCAGTAAGGATGATACGGTGGTTCTAGTTGTTGGAAGTTCTTTCTTCCATCATGAGTTATCATGGGAGTATGCTGTTGCAATGCACACTATTGGACCTCTCCTTTTGAGATATGCAAGGAGAAATGATGCAAGAGGGTCATTTAAATTTATTTTCTTAAATGGTAACTCCACTGATGGATATAATGATGCTTTACAGGTAGTTGACTGTTGATAGGCGCATAATATATATATATATATATATATATATTTACACATATATATATTATATGCTTACTCATAAGCTCCCTATATCTTTCCCTCATGCTTATTCATGCCCTCATTTTGATTTGAAAGAAGTTCAATACCTAAAGTAGTGTGATTAATTTGAAAAAGGAAACAATACATTAAAATGGTAATGAAGAAATATGCCCTGTCTTATTGCATGGATTAAGATAAGGGATTTCATGATTTCATTATCATCATTTTCTTCATGAATTATACCTGATTTTGCTATTTAGTTGGGATATCCAACTTAAGCCATCAAGTTGTAATTTGTTTCTTCCACTTAATTTAGATAAGTCTTTTTCAGTTTCAAACTTATAAATTGTAGTATGGCCCAACTTTTATTTTTTCAATCAGTTTATATATTGCTAGAAGGAAGGATAGAGGCTTAAAGCTATTAATAAGACTGCAAACCCTGGAGAGAAAACATAAGAAGCTGTCATGTAATTTTCGTTTTGTCTATTCAATCTTATTGATGTGTTCAGAACACTGCATTGAGGTTTTTTTACTGGCTTATTGTTATTTCCCTCTAAGATTGATGTTATTCGTTGTGCTTCTATGCAGCAAATTGTATCACAGCTAGGACTTAGTCCGACTCTGTTAGGCATTATGGCTTGGATGGTGATGCCAATGGAGTCTTATTAATGGGTGATATTGTTTTATATGGTTCCTCAAAAGAAGAACAGGGTTTTCCTCCATTAATTATCAGAGCCATGACCTTTGGAATCCCTGTCATCACGCCTGATTTTCCTATCATGAAAAAATATGTAGATTCATTTGAATTGTTTTCCTCGTAGTTCATAATTCCTGATTTGTGGTGTGTGTCAAAGAGGGTGAGATATGAACAGAGAAAACGGGGAGAGGACTTTCTATTCTGTATAATATTTTAAGCTGTCTTATATGACAGGTGGTTGATGGACCCGTGTTTTTTTTCCCAAAACATCACCCTGATGCTTTATTGAGGGCTTTCTTACTTTTGATTTCGAATGGCAGACTCTCTCAATTTGCTCAAACGGTTGCATCTTCCGGAAGACTGCTTGCTAAGAACATTCTGGCATCTGAATGCATAACTGGTTATGCAAGCCTTCTGGAGAATTTACTCAATTTCCCATCAGATGTCTTGCTTCCAGCTGCTGTTTCTGAACTTCAGCGAGGATCAAGGGAATGAAAGCTTTTTAGGAAGGAAATAGAACTCAGAAACGGTGATATTTCCAGAAATTTTAGTGTTTTTTATGTCTTTGAAGAGTAATTTACCAAGCATTTCATTGACATGTCTGAGAATGAGACAGAGAATTAGGATCAGGATATCCCTACTGAGAATGACCTGGATATTGGGATGGAAATAGAGAACTTTGAAGACTATGAAGGACTTGAACTGGAGGAGGTATAATAATACTTCATAATTACAGCCCATTGTTTGGACTCTCCCCACCCTGCCTTTTTCTTCTCACGTTACTATATCCTTTTTTATTGTTTTTTAACATTCTCATGAATAAACTGTGATGTGAAAAAATGTTTTTCCCCCTTAAATCTATACGTTAATGAAAGAATGGAGAGAAATCCTGGTGTATGGGATAAGATACATCGAAATGTTCGGAGATCTGAGAAACTGAAGTTTGAGGCAAATGAAAGAGATGAGGAAGAGCTAGTAAGGACAGGTCAACCTGTATGCATCTATCAGATCTATAATGGGGCTGGGGCCTGGCTATTCTTGCACTATGGATCTTTGTACCGTGGGCTAAGTCTTGTGAGTTTTCCTAATCCATATTTGACATTTTATCTTTTTATCAATCTTTGTTACACATCTTCATGTCTTTTTCATCACTTTCGTCATAAGTACTTTTGTGATTTTATGATCTGGAATATTTATATTAAACTATGATGAAGTGTTGATTTGATGAAGAGAAACCATGGTGACGAAAGTATTGTCTAAACAATTTAATTGTATGGTTCTTGACAAAAATGCTTTGAATCTTTTTTTAGTATTTTGTGGGTAGCTTGTGTTTTCTTGCAAGGGGTGGATGGAAGCATACTTGCTCAAGAGTCTGACATGCAAAATTTGCAATGGGATAAACTTTGTACAGATCATTGCTTCCCCACCTCTTTTCTACCTGTAGTTTACTTGTTTATTTATAACTGATTTCTTGTATTTGCTGTAGTGATCCTTAGTCTTTTTTCCCCTTGTAGAGGAGCTTTCCTTTTTTATTTGCTTGGCTACTGAAAAATGATGCATGTGAAATAAGTTTGTTTCTACATGCTGTAACTATTCATTTTATATGCCAGTCTAAAAGAGGTAGGAGGTTGAGATCAGATGATGTGGATGCAGTTGGCTGACTTCTGGTTTTGAATGACACTTACTATAGGGATTTATTATGTGAAGTTGGAGGAATGTTCTTTATTGCAAATAGGGTGGATAACATTCACAACAGACCTTGGATTGGTTTTCAGTCATGGCACGCTGCTGGTAGGAAGCTATTCCTTATATTGATATTTGATGTGGTGTTCAATTTTTCAAAATTAGCTTGAGTTCAGAACCAATTTCTTGTTTTCAAATTTCTTACTGTTATTTTGATTGGTTCAAGGGGTGATGTGGGGTGTTAAGGGATGGTGATAAATGAAGGTGAACCAAACCCCTCTAATCCCCCATTATTCTCATTTTTTTTAATCCCCTCAAATCAAGGGGATTTGAGAGGAGAGTATTCTGCTTGATGATTTCCCCTTTAAGTATCAGTATTTATTGTAATAACTATCTTAAGGTGCTATGATCATGGTGTAAAACTCATACTTTACATTCTGCGCTCAAATAAATTAAGAAATAGTTGTTTACTCTCCTGTACTGTCAGCTTTCAATCTGTTTTCTCTCTTTTACCTTCAAACCTTCCCGCATACTCTTAGTGTTTAAAGGAGAAAAAGGAAAAAGTTCCCAAAGCTAAAGAGATTCATTTTTGCTGCTGTTCTGGTATCTTTTGCTTCAAGTCTAAAAGTATCAATTGTTAGATTTGGCAATTATTGGCTGCTTAGTGTTTTTTTAAAATAGGTTTAATTGTCCACAAAAGCTGAAAAAGTTCTAGAAGAAACAATACAAGTAAAGGAGATGTAGTGTACTTTTGGGCATGCCTTGATGATGATGTTGGAGGTGCAGGAACAATGACGCGCTCACATTTTGGTCAATGTGTGATATGTTAAATGCTGGACGCTGCGTGTTTGTTTTACTACATATCAGTTCGATATATGATTAAGCATAGTAGGTGATGGAGTCATTTCTTATGCCTTGCTGATCCCAGGATTTGCTCTTTGATTTTCTACAAGTTGAGTGAGGGTCTTTTACTTGCCATTTTGTCATGTTATAGATAATACAGATTTCTCTTCCTACATTTAGTTGCTTTCTCCCTAGTTCCTTCTTCCTGTTAAGATACTGTTTGAATCAAAGTTGTCAATAATTTTTTGGAAGCCATATGATACCATGTTGATTACTGTTATAAATATGGGACCGAAGGAAAACATCATTCTATTGTTATGTTTACATGGCAAAAGCTGCATTTTTCCTGCTCCATGACAACTTTTAGTAAGTAAAAAACAAGATAGTGGGGGGTTGTGAAGAGGCCATCCTTGGCAGTGATTTGGGCCTAATTCTTAGCATCTTTTGTCAGGTGTTAGGGCTTGTTTGATCAGAGTTCAATATTTCTTGTTTATGAACTGGGCCAAGATCAGGTTCCATAGGTGAGAAGAAGCTCATTGGTCATTGGCTGGGATTTACTTCAATTCTGTTCTATTCAAAGCTCAACATTTGTTGTTCATAAACCTGGGAGTTAGGTTTAATAGGCTAAGAGGTGACCATCTGCTTGCTAAAATTTTAAACAAAATATTTTCCAAGCCTGGGTCTGATAGGGTCTAATAGGTTAGAGGTTGAGTTAAGTGGACATGCAACTGCTGCTTTGTGATTTAACTTGCAATAGATAGGTGTACATATCAGATTAATTTTTATTACTATATGAAAAGTAATTATTAGATTAATTTATCCAAACTGTTGCTTAGAAGATTCCTTAAAATGCCTGTAGAACTGCTTTTGAAAACACCTTCAGCAAGATGTATTTCTTGCCATCAGATATGGAAGCTCTTCCTCCCATGCCCAATGACGATGGTCACTGGTCTGCCTGGGTGGTGCCAACCACTTCCTTTTTGGAGTTTGTAATGTTTTCACGGTAATTTACCAAGTCTATTACTCATTTTATTGCATCTTATCTCTCTCTTTCTCAATATCCTTTTAGAGCACAGTACAGTAGATGACGACTGGAAACTTATAATGATTGGACTGCAGGATGTTTGTTGATTCTCTTGATGCTTTGCATTCCAATTCTATTGAGGTCAATATGTGTTTGTTGGGTTCCTCGGATCTTGAGGTAAGCTGTGTGGTTCCTGTAGCATCTGTAGGTTCCATTTAGAGTCGAATCATAGCATTCCTCGTCTAGGTTTATTTAATTATGGACAGAAAAAACAATGTTTCTGTCGGCTATTGGAACTTTTGGTCAATGTCTGGGCTTACCATAGTTGGCGGAGGATGGTCTACATTGAGCCACGCTCTGGTTTGCTCGAAGAGCAACATCCAGTTGAACAACGAAAAGAATTTGTGGGGTAGATATTTTAACTTAACATTATTAAAGAGCATGGATGAAGATCTAGCAGAGGCTGCAGATGATGATGACGGGCCAAGGAAGATGTGGTTGTGGCCATTGACAGGGGAAGTGCATTGGCAAGGAATTTATGAGGGAGAGGGAAGAAAGATACAGGGTGAAGATGGACAAAAAGAGGAAAACAAAGGAAAATTATTGGAAAGGATGAGGAATGGGAACAGGCAGAGACCACTTGGATTATAGGATACCTAGAACCTAAATTAGATGACCATATTCTAACAACTTAGAAGCACCCGTCTCCTAACTTAGCTCCTGGACAAAATGGAAAGTTCCATGGTTTTTCTTGTGGAAGGATTCCAATTTTCAAGAGGTCCGCTGATTGAACGCAAGCAAGTTATTGCTTAAACAAGCTAATCCATTGCTACAACCAATTACATACAATCATTTCTTTGACATGAGAATATCACTATTTCCTATTTAATATTGCTTAAACAACCATTTCTTTGACATGAGAATTTTACTATTTCCTCCGTAATATTTCTTAAAATAATTTGCATTAACCGATTAAGTTGCTCTCACGAGTCAAATAACATAAAAAATTAAATAAAATATTAATAACAAATATGTAATTAGGGATGTTTTTATCATTTAATAATAGTTAATAAAACAATCATTGAGAAAATTATCCACTTTTAGAAAAACGAGCATATTATTTATAATTTTTTTTATTATAATGTTACAATTATTCAATTATAAAAAAAATTATGTAAAAATTTATCATTTATAAATATAAAGATTATTTAAAATTATGATATATCTTACACGATCTTAAATTGTTATTAATTAATAGTACAACAATTATCGTAAAAGAAATGCTATCTTTAAAAAAAAATTTCTTATATCTTATATTGAGAAAAACTATCAACGTAACTTATTTAAAAAATAAATTCAAGTATATCAAATTTTAATATTATATAAATCAATTAAATTAATAAATTAAATGAGTTTAACCCGATTCATAAAAAAATTAAAATTTTTATACATAAAAATTTAAGTTGAGAAGAAATTTTTTCATTTTAAATTAAGACAAATTCATATAAAATATTTTCATAAAATTTATAGATCATTTATTAAAAAAAAAAAAAAACCCACCGATATTAACATTTGAACCCGGCAAGTGTTCCAACTCTATCAAGTCAACCGGGTGGCTAGAAGAACATTATAGTCTATCTCTATCCCATCACCTCCTAGTGACCTATTGGAATACAGTTTACAGCTGTTTGTTTACTGCCTCGATTTATTTACAGCAATACTTGTAGGGTTTTAAAACATTTCTCCAAACCCCCCAACTCAGACTATTGAAAACAAAAAAACAAAAGCCCAATCTCTTATTCTATCTATCCTCAGGTAAACACTCTTTCTCTCTTCATTTCCTTACTTTTCTGCTTCCTTTTTTAATTTTTTTTTCAGGCTGATCTTTGGATTTCAATTCCACCTGTCAATTTTGATTATCTTGTTAGCTTTACATGTTGGGTTTTTTTTTTTTTCTTTTTGGCCCATGCACTTTAGAAAAATGGGTTATTTTTGTTATTGGTTTTGAGTGTTTGGAGACTTCTTGTTGTTGCTTTTATGGGACTTGGGTTCTTAGTTCCTTGATTGAAATAGTGTTTTTTTTTTTCCTCTGTAAAGTTGGTTTTGCAATGTCTAATGCTTGAAATGAAGTAGGTCTTAAGTTTAAATATTGGGAAGTGACTGCTGCATTTGGGGTTCAATTTTGAAATTTGGATTTTTTAAAAAATTCTCCAGCTGAAAAATAAAAACTTTGAACTGAATTAAACCTGGCTTCAATGCTCAAGCTGTTAGCTTTGCTTGGTTGAGTAAGGCGCCATTTCTTTTTTTTTTTTTTTTTCACTTTTGGAATAGAAACTAAGTGATTATTACTATGTTTGAAGAATTAAAAACTAAAATTGTAATTTCTTGGAAAACAAAGCTACTAATTTTTCTTTAATTTAGAGTAATTGTTATTGTTTATTTTTAATCAATTATGAATTTGCTTTTACTTTTTAGCACTTTTAGTAACAAAGTGCTAAAAACAAATAACAAAATGTGAGTAACACCTGAGCCTAAATTCTAATTTTCTGGAACTAGAAAATTAAAAAAAAAGAAAACTTTATATAAAAAGTTGGATGATGTTGATGTTAATATGTCAATATTCAGGAACTTTTGCAGTTTTTTAATAGCTGTTTTGACTTGGAACTGCCACTTTTGAAAATTTTAGAATTTCTCATACTGGGTTGAGAAATGTGCACAGCCTCCAAGCTTTTTTCTTGTTAAATTCTCCCACCATCTATAGATAGATAGTGCAGTTTGTTGCTTATCTTTTTTTTTTTTTCATTTTACTGCAAAGAGGTTCCCTTCTGTTATGTCATTGTTTTGAGATAAAGGTGGAGCAGTGGAGCTACTTCGCAAAGGTAACAATAGGAATCAAAACACTAAAGAAGATATTTATCAAGTTCTAAAATGTGTCTAGAAAGGAAGTTGATGAAGGATGTAAAGAAGTGCTTGAAGATTATATTATTTAAGATATTTGGTTAGCTACTTTTTTTTGGCTACTTTTAATACACACTTATGTGTTGTGTGTTTACATATGTAAGATTATTTTAGGTTATTTAGGATATGTTGTATCAATTAGCATTTTGCTTATTTTCTAAGTATTTGGGTATTAGAGCTACATTTGGTGTTTTCGAGTTTATATTAGGGTTTAAGAGTTAGCTTTTGAGTACCAATGTTATTTTCAGTTTCTACTAGCTGTAAATATTGCTTTTGATAATTTGAGAATTAATATTAAGACTTGATTATTTAGATTTGATATTGTAGAATTTTGATTTAGTTTTTCAATTTTTTCTTGAATGTTTGTTTGAATATTATTTGTTCTATGACAGAAAAGAAACAAACAGGGAGCTGCCATACCTAATGCAGATACCCACTCTTTCACAAAAATATTTGGAGGCATCCTGCAAATTAGTTACTACTAGTTATAGGCTCTTTGTTCAATAATCTAGCTAATATAATACATCATTCAAAGCCTATTCTGGTGCATATGAGATGCCATGCATATAGCTAAGCTGACTGGTCAGAGATAGATTCTACCTTTTCAAGGTTCTTTGAAGCAGCCAATTTACAAAAGGAAGGTTCTGGTTAAGTTTTGGGAGTAAGTACTGGATTAGTAATGCTCTTGCAAGCTGGTTTGGGGGAGGGAAATGAGGTTAAGAAACATTCACTAAATGCAATACCATATATTGCATCCAATAACTAACCAGTGTTTCATAACGCTTCCTACCCTCTTTTTTTTTCATCTTTTCTTCTCAAGGGTGGGGAGGAGGGGTTTTGGTGGTTTGGAGGGCTGGGGTTACTTTGGGATATTACAGGAATCAGATTATCATTCTTTCTTGTGTTTCTTTTTTGTGCAAATTATCATCCCCATTTTTTCTTTTGTGTTATCATTTGTCTATATCTAGAATGAATGAATGCATAAACCAGGTTTTTGGAAGGTTGGCCTTTTGTAACTTAATTGCCATTTTCCGAATCCTTGAGTCATCTTATCATTATTTAAAGTGGAAAATAAGATATGATCATTGTGCATCTGCTACTAACCAGGTGACTGTTCACTATGCCAATTCGTGGACCACATAATATGAGCTTCAGTATGAAAGGGATTATGTTTTATGGATTAGACTTTTCTGATCTTCATTCTATATCATGTAGGTGTATATGCTGTAAGCTTGTAAACCTTCTTATCCTCATGCATGCTATAAAAGGTGGATGGGTTGGGCAAACATTTGCCCTAGCTAAGTGCAATGAGTCCGGAGGGAAGAAGTCTCGGATTCGGCGTTCTAAGGAGGAAAGAAAGGCAATGGTTGAATCTTTTATAAATAAGTAATCTCACATGGTTCACCTTCCTTTTGTTTGCTACTATTGCTGAATCTAGTATATCTTAATAGTCTTTACCAGGACCAGTTGCATCTTATGTCATTCCAATCCCCTTCTATACCCCCTGCCATGGTAGTCATAATATAATTCTTCTGTATATAGTAGCATAATTTAGCGATACAAGTCTTTTGATTTTATCATCCTTGTAGTATCTAATTACTTAATTGCAGGATGGCTGTGATTGCTTAAAATATGAGTTATGAGCATCTTCTTGAGTATCAAATTATAATATTTGCTTGAAAACTGACTCTTATCACTGCTAACTTTAAGAAGGCAGAGAAAATCCTCTTAACTGGGCCTTTTATCACGACAATATAGAAACTAATTAGAAATGGCATTTATTTATTTGAAAACATTGATGTAACACATGTTTTTCCCATACTTATATTGGTAAAGTTTTATGTTCTATACATATGTAATGATAAATTTGATAGAACTGAATGAGGTTTTTATTAGCTTTTAGAAGGATAGTTTGCAACTGAAAATTCATTTTTAAATACCTAAATTTATTATATTTCTTTGAAGACTGTATTGTAAGACACATTTTGAATCCGAATATACTTTGTTTTATATAAGGATTTTTGTGCAAATGCAATATTTTCAAATATGGCAATATCTAAATCAACCAAACTTTCAACAGATTTAATAGTAAAACTTTGAAATGGTGGCATTTCATGAATATGTTGAAATGATCCTTTGCCTTTATTCTTGGTGGAGCATCATTTGTATTTCATTTAGTATGAAATGTTGAGTGGACTAGTTCTTTGGTGTTCCTTTTTTTAATATTATTTATTGTTATATTATTTTGTGGGTGCATTTCATTTAGTTCTATTGATGTAAATTTTTGACTTATAGGCTGATCACCTCTTTAATGAAGATGCTAAACTTTCTAGACTCCTTAGCCAAAATCTGAAGTGAGTTGCTATATTTCTGTACATTTTATTTGGTGAACTTGTTGCAGGTATCAGAAATCAAACAATGGAAACTTTCCATCTCTTAACCTCACCCACAAGGAAGTTGGTGGGTCTTTCTATATAGTAAGGGAGATTGTGCGAGAGATAATACAAGAAAATAGAGTTTTGGGTCCTGCTAAGTTGACTGAAGGGGAGCAGAACATAGATCAGCTCTTGGAGCAAAATCCACTTGGTTCAATTTCCACTGCACCTGAAACTCTTTTTCCCATACAATCAAATGGAAGTCCTTTTGTTCCTAGTCATCATGAAACTGATGAATCAGTTTCTGTTACTGATGGGCTTTCTATGGGATCTGAATATAAAAAGTTTGACAGTGAGCAAATTATTAATGGGAATCTTGTAGATGTGACCAATGGAACTGATAAAGCAGACATTGTAGAGTTGCAAGTAATTGAACCACTGGAAAGTGATAAAAGTGGGAAAGAACTGGCAGCAACCACATCTAAAGTCACTCAAATAACAGCAGAGATAGTAGTAGAGACATTTCCATTACGGCCTGTTGCTAAAACAACTGACATCATTGATGGAAGGTCTAGCGAAGTAAGGAAATTAGATGAAAATTTGGATAAAACAGAAAATGTGAAGGTGAATTTGAGTCTAGAAAATGGCAGTTCTAATTTAGATGATATGAATGCCTCTGAGGTTTCTATTTTGACAGATGAGAAAGAAGAGGAAAACAATGTGGATTTATTTTTGGAGAAGAACTCTGATGTAGCAGATAATAAAGTGGTGGAAAACATTTCAGATCCGCTATTAGAAAGCTCATATTGCTCTACCATGGAAAATGCCGTGAACGATACTAACAATGGTGCAGCGTTAGAGCTCTCTTGTAATGATGTTTTAACATCTGAAACAAATAAACAAAGCCAAGCAATTGTTGGACTGGTGAGTTTTTGTCCAAAACCTTTGTGCATGCCTATGTTTGACATCAAGCAAAAAAACATTGCTTAATATGCATGATTAACAGGTTTTGTCTAATAGTATTTGATTATTTTTTTGCATTTGCTATATTGACTAATTGTATGTTTGAAGGTAAATGAGGCCGAATAAATGGGGAAAAAGTTACTGGGAGTAGAGTGGTGGAAAGAGTAAAGAATCAATCTATTAGTACTGTGCCTTGCTATAGAATCCTTAAAATAAATTTGAAGGGTAAAAAAGGGTCACAAGCTGACATCATTACAAGGGAATACAATGCTGTCAAAACACACTCAAAAGTGTGTTTTGAGTATGTTTGGAAGGATTTGATTCACTTCCAAATCCTTTCTCCTCGTTTGATTCTCTTCCCAACCCTAACAAGTTTGTGCTCGAAACACACACAAACTCTAAGTTGAGCAAAACATTTTACACCTTTACTCTCCTTTAATCCCCCTCCGTCCATGTGTACTTTAAATTTTATGCTCTTCAATAAATGTATGTTTGTTGAAAAATGAAACGATGTTGCTTATAGTTTAACATGACCAAGATGCATAGATATGCACCTTTATTGAAAATAAAATGATGTTGCTAATAATTTAACATGATCAAGATGCATGCACATGCATTCCGCACATATTTTTGATGTCTTATGGGAGAAAATTTTTAAATCACCTTTATAGGTCACTCCATATATTTGTAGGTATCCAGTAACAATGATGTTGCTAATAATTTAACATGAACAAGATGCATGCACATGCATTCTTGCACATTTTTTGGTTGTCTTATCGGAGAAAACTTTTAAATCACCTTTATAGGTCACTCCATATATTTGTAGGCATGCAGTAACGGTGAAGCTAATAAATACCTGAAGTTCAGTTAGATTACCTGCTTGGTCCAGCATTTTTTATTTTTGTTACAAGGCGCATTGTTTATTTGCCTTTCTGCAGTTGTGATCCCTAATAAAAAATACTATGAGTTAGTATGAGAAAGTTAATGGCTTTCATTTAGGTTAAACTAATGATTCTGTTCCAATGAAAAAAATTCAAGTAGAGACCTTTGTAGCTAAACTATCTGGTGTCTTCTGCATTGTATACAGGCATTTTTTTCTTAATTATATTTTATTATATAATGGATAAACCATCTCATTTGGACAAATTGATCAATGAGAAATATTCTAATAGTGGATTGAATGAGAACCTTACTGGTATCTGAACTCAAAAGAATGTCCTATAAACTTATGGTCAATTAAAGTTAATCTATTTATCCTTGGAAATATTTTACAAGTTTTTTGCTTGATTCATTGTTCATTTGTTTTTCAGGCAATAAATGCTTCAAATGGCATCCACCCAAAAATTCATGGCACTCGCACTGGCAGCAGCAGTGGGGAGTCAACAACCCAAGAAGCTGTTGTGGCTGAAAGTAAAGTTGATGTGCAGCATGTCAACTCCAAGAAAGGAAGCAATAAAACATTAGACAGAATTAATCTGTAAGTATTCCTACTGTCTTTGCTCATAACACTTTTAAGTTGAATCAATCTCACTCACAGGTTTGAAAATTATATGGTTCCTTAGGATTGCATTGGTTTCTGTGGGCAGTGAATCGTGGGAAGGGGCATCAAAAAGTGCTGCAGAATCCAAAACTAACCCAATTTTGGCTATTTTCAAATTCTTTATAGCAGCCTTTGTGAAATTCTGGTCTGAATAAAAGTTTTGGTTTGTTTTTGAATTTGGAGAGTAATGCAAAATTTACTAGAGTTTTATTCACATTGAAGTCTGTGGGACTTTTTCTGTTGTAGTCCCAATTTCATTCAATTCAGCATGCTAAATGTTCCTGCAGTAATAAAGTACCGATCATGGCATTAAAAGAGTCTGGCAGGTGTATCGGCGGCTCATGTTGAATGTTGTGATTGGGAGCACTTATTATTCCATGTGTATATCTACTTGAGTTGAATGTTACCATGGGACACTTATTTCATGAACAGAGTTAGATACAACATCAAATGCGAGAAGAGTGGTATTGTTTATAGATCGTTAGATGTTCATTCGTTTTATTTGATGTGCCAGGTAAGCAGGATGACAAACATCAAATGCAAGGAAAAAAAGGGACTTAGATTTACTGAATCCCTGCTTTTGCATCCGAAAGCTTAGGATCCTCCTGTTTTCTGATAAAAGACACAATATACTTAGTACAAGGCAAGAGATTGGTAAAAAAGACGACATGCAATTTAATATTTAGCAGATGTGTCATCCCAGACAAATTCTGCGGCAATCGAACCAACATTTTAATATTTGCCAATCTGATATTAACTCAACTGACATGTCGTTTGTTGAGGGATTTAAGTGCGCGATATCTTCTGCAGACGAGTTAGTTTGTCATTCCAAGACATGCAATATATTTGAACAAAAAAAAAAAAAAAACCTTAACTTGGCCTTCACCACAAGCAACAACTTCACCCATCACAAGGTTATAAAAAAGGAAAGGCATCTTCATTCTTCACTCTTTTTTTCACAAATTTTCACCTAATACTTACACATGTACGGAAAATTTAATGTTAATAATTGTAGTTATCATCAATCTTTCCTCTTTTTAAACCAGAATGCTGCATATTTCATTAATTTATAACAGTTTTCATATCTGAAGTCATCATCGTCTTGTTTGTTTCTTCTTTTTTTACTGACAGTTTTGCAGTATAGCGGGGCATGTCAGGCAAGCCACACCATCATTTCTCTCTTACGATCGCTTGTTTGCATCAAGTATCCTATTTCTGCATGCCATATCAAACTTTTGTCCTTTAAACAGTGTCGTTCATTTGCCAATTTGCATATTATTAATTCGATTAGAGGGTTGGAGGGTTATTAGCATATCCAAGAGTGCATTTTATGATTGGACTCCTACAGATTTTTAGATAACCATTTATCTAGACTTACACTCAAATAAAACCGAATACATGAGATAAGTTTCCCCTTCCATCTCTAAAACAAAACTTTGTTGT
The DNA here is from genome assembly GCF_002303985.1 of Durio zibethinus. Next base: position 10,376,671 of record NW_019167926.1, on the reverse strand, counting down.
CAGGTTGAGAGCAAATTGAATGGCTTTTTTTTTTTTTTTTTTTTAAATATGAGGTAATTATAGTCCAATAGAAACATTGGTGCCCCTTTTTAATTATTATTTGTTATATGGGGTACTGGGGGATTCAAATCTAATTCTTTGAATAAAAAGATATATACGATGAGTTGTTCGATACATGATAATAAGCATTAGCAACAAAATCAAATATTTTATCAACAGAAAATTTCATCAGTAATATCTATTTTCTTGTAGTGATTGTAAGTGTAACAAATAAGATAGATCTTTATGTCCGTGATTATAGCAATTTCTTGTAATATTTTAAGCAACATTGACCTTTAAGCTGTGGCCATGGAAGCCATTGCTTAATTCTTAAATGTTAGTAGGTAAACATCATATATATCAATTCAGCAAAGGGTAGATCTTAATGTGACGGCTTAGTGCATGTGTCACGGGCTCCGGTTCTGCTCAAGGCGTCATATGAACTAGCCCACCGTTCATAAAAGCTGCTGATTTATAGGTAGATCAACCGACTATAGGTTATTTCATTTAAATCTTTTGATTAGATTTGCAGATGCCTTTCACCAACTTTGGCATCATGGGTTTATATTTCTATGATATTTTATATATTAATCCAATCCAAACATATTTTATAAGATGGTCAATAGATTTTATAATTAAATTACAAGCTTGCATATGTATTATGAGTATTACTTAGGGGTGTAATCGATCAAGTTTGAGTTGATACAATATTAAGCTTGATTTCGATTTAAAATTTGAGACTTGAAACTTGACTCGAATTCAATCAAATTTTATTTTTTGAGCTCGAGCTCGACTCAAGATACAAATTAAGCGACTTAAGCTCACTCGATTAGGTTCGATTAACATATAAAAATAAATTCGATTTTTATATTTGATAAAAATTCAATTATTTGTATTCGAGTTCAAGTTTGAGTTCAAAATATTTTATTAATTAAAATAATAAAAATATATTAAAATATAAAAACTCAATTAAACTAACGAGCTGCTCAAACTGGGTGTAAGAATATTTGAACTCAACTCGATTAATAAATTGAGCTATTTGAGTTCAAGCTCGACTCGATAATAATTAAGCTGAATTCGAGTTGAATCCGAATAACTTACGAATACTAATACATCATTTATATCCCTAGTATTACTTATGTTTTTAAGAAGACACTCGAATGTTGATACTCTATTTTGAAAGTTTTGATTTTCAAATCTTGAAATAAAAGAGATTAGGGATGTTGAAAAGATTATTTCCTATTCTATAGGTACATTTTAATGTATCTTTTATATTAAAAACGATTTTGAGTGATTATACATGGATAACTTTTTTTTTTTTTAATCTTTTGATTTCAATAAAAAAACAAAACAAGACAACAAGAGAAAAGTGAATAGTTAACCATAAAAACGGCATCGTAAAGATTCAAATTTTAATTTAATTAGTTTATATAATTATTTTTAAGAGATGATATTTAACAAATTTAAAATTTAAAATTTAATAATTATAATATCTTCTCTTATTTTTAAACTGCACCTTTTTTTAAGAAAAATATATTTAAAAGGGGTGGCTAATGAATAAATAATACTATTCCCTTCTTAAATTTTTTTTTGTTGGGATTTATCTACCAAAAATCAAAGGTGCCAACTAATTTAATTGGTAATATCGATCTTTGTAGTTGTACCAAAAACCTATAAGCCATTTGTATAATTTACATAAACTAAAGTTATTATTTTAAATTTCTTTCTCCCCACATTTGGATTCCAACCATTTAGCACATTTTGGACTCCAAAAAAACCCTTCAAATTGGTACTATGCATAAGATAATAGCATGTATCTGACTTCTAGAAATGTTTCAAATTTAGATTTCTCCTCTACTCTCTCTCTCAAGAAAAAAAAAAGTATAAACATTTGTTGATATTATGCAATTTAACTGTACAGTGTACATTAAATATAAAAGATGTGAGTATATGATAATTTTTTATTCATCATTAATTTTAGGAAATATATAATCAACTATATACAAATGTGCCAGAACTATACGTAAATTATACAAATTAAAAGCTCAATTGGACATTCCATTAAAAAAAAAAAAAAAACTCAATAGGACATTATAATAATTAGAACTTGAGATTCCAACTTAGAGATTTTGTATTTTTAAATTTTGAAATGAAAAGATGGTACTGTTTTTCTTATTATTATTTTTTTGTCAGAGACGAAACACGTCATTTGATAAAATCATATGCAAATTTTTTTTTTTATAATATAGTTTGAGATCTAATAAAAGTTTGAATGTACATATATGCTTATGTGTGTATATATATATATATATATACACACATGCTTACGTACTCATATAATTATTTAAAACTACGTATGCAAAACATTGATAAAGAATAGCATGAGAATTAGGAATTCTTAGTTCTTATTATATTGATATAAAGTGCATGAGAGTTAATAATCATAACAAACACTGTCTATGTGGTTATTGGAGCATGACAGTTGAATTTATATTCATAATCAAACCTATTTAAAGACTTTCATAACAAATATCCTTTCTACTCAATCAATGCAAACCATTTGAGCACTGTGGCTTAAATAGCATATTTTTTCTAGTTTTTTTTCTTTAAATTTTTTTTGTTAATCATGACGTTATTATTACAGAAAATTACCTCATCAATAAAAATTTTAAACTCAATGAACGAGATTGGAATATTGACACATACTCCCTAAATTATATATAAATAAAAATTAATATAATAAAAAAACGACACATGGCAATATTTTTAACCATGCTTGAAATACCACCAACCATATATAACATAATAATCCTGTTATTAATATCACTACCAGAAATTCAAGCTTTAACAATAGAATTTTTTGTTGGTAAAGACTTAAAATTCATCAGCAATAGTAATTGCGACGGTTTTAGAGATAAAAAAATTCCATCAATGTTAGTTATATCAATAACGTTTCAAATTCATAGGTAATTATTAATGAATTTATTAGTAACAGTATTACTTATAGAATTTTCTATTGGTGATTAGTTATAGAATTTTCTGTTAGTAAAATCGTTGATAAATTTATCGATAAAAGATTTTTTTTCGTCCGTCAACAAATCCATTGGTAATAATAAAAATTTCATCGGTAAATTTGTTGGTAATAATATTTTTAAATCATATTTAACTATTATTTTATAAAATTTTAAATTATTTTATTATATTTTAAAATTATTTTTAAAGTAATTATATGAATGCCAAAATATACATAAATAAAAGAAATAAATAAATAAAACATTCCGTTTCATTTGTAAAAAAAGATAATACTATTTTACAAAATTATTACAAATTATAATTACAAAAATATAAAGAACAAAAACCCTATTCTATTACGGTTTACACCATAATATTAAAAATGAAATAAAATTTTTACAAGACTACAATAAAACACAGTCTATCAAGCATTATTTTATACATGTCATAAAAAACTTTTATCTTGAATGCTCAAAATAATGAAAAGAAATAAAAATAAAATACAACTGTGACGCAACCTAATTTACCTCTTTCATTTGATGAAAAATATGGATTCTATCTTCATTACCTCTACCCATAATAAATGATGACATGCAAATGCATAAACAAAGAAAAAAAGAAAAGAATGTTAGATGCATACAAAAATTAAGTGCTCGATGGAAAGTAAAATGGAACATAAAAATTCCACATATAAACAATAACTAAAAACATTGGTGGTATCTCATGTATCTTTAATAGCAAGTACACTACGATCATGTGTCTATGTGTCTATATATAAAAATTAAAAAAACTTTAAAATTATAATTTAGAAATTTTATTTATTTTGCATTATAATATATTATCTAGCTTTTAAAATTTTAATTTTAATTAGTTTATTTTAAATTATAAAACTAGATAAAATATAAAAATAAGTTATATTTGAAATAAAAAAAACTTATTAAAATATAAAATTTATTTCTTTAAACTATAAATTTTGATAACATATATTAAAGCTATATTATATTTTAAAAAATAAAAACACCATTTAAATATAAATTTTTTATATTTATTCTTTTTAAATTATAAAACTAGATAAAATATACAAATACGTTATATCTAAAAAATTTTTAAAAAAATCCTTAAAATTGGAAAATTTTTGAATTTTTATTTTGAACTATAAATTTTAATAAAATATATTAAACTATATTATATATAAAAATAAAAAAATTATTCAAAAATAAAATTTTAAAATATTTTATTTTAAATTATAATATTTGAAAAAATATTAAAATATATATTATAATGTGAAAATTATAAAAAACTTATTAAAAAATAAAAATTTAAAACTTATTTATTCGAATTATAATATTTTTAAATATATTAAAATTTATATTATGTTTAAAAAATAAAAAATAACATATTTTCATTTATTTTTTATTTTCAAAAATAATAAATTAAAAATGGCATTTTATTTTTTTTCTTTTTTTTTTCTCCTTTAGCTATCACATTAATCATGCAATCATTTTTTTTGTCAAAGTCACATCAAACACTTAATTGTGAAATTAACTATTAAATTGAGGGAAGGACCAATTTGTATGATATTTGAGAAACAGGAACTAACAAATTATGTTTTAAAGTTTAGGGATCAAAACATATGCGTCTCAAATTTTGGGGACTATAGATGCTATTTACTCTAATATTCTATTTGTCCCTTGATTTTTATTCCTCTTATTGCAGCTTCAAAAATCTCCAATTGAAATAGACCTGCTAAGGGCATTTTATGGTTCAAGAAGGCATAATGTTCTTTTTCAGCAAGAGAATGACTCATTATTAAGCCAAGGTCATTTCAGTCGTTAGGTTTGAGCTGGCAGATGGACCTAATTTCTTAGAGTTCATGTCAGCTGAGCTAGCACAACGTACATCTCCCTTGATAACATTTGAGCATGTTGACTTGTTATTCATCTGTCGAATATTCCCCTATTATGTCAGGTCAAGTTGGTCCGTCAACCCTAAATTCGACTCTCAGAGTTCGATTAGTCAATTCCAGACACTTCATCCTCTCTCATTCCAAGTATAAGACTCCCCATTTTTCTAGATATGAGTATCCCCACTCCCCAATTTTTTCTCTCTTTGTCAAGTATTGTTTTGAGTATCGAAATGCAAACGCTAGAGAACTTTGACCTTAACTGATCTCCAATCATGATTTTAGATTTTACCCTTCTCATCGAGCTTCGCACCAACAAAACCTATCTCCAAATATATATGGCCATGCCTAATTAAGAGAAAAAAAAAAAAAAAAAGCAGGCGCAAATCAAAATAAAACGTCAACAATACAGCTAAGGAACAGTCCATGTTCACTTAGCCAACTAGCTAAGCAAGGGCATGAACTACAACATAGTCAACTTATCTTTGTGGCTGTGGGTCTCCCCTTTTTCCACTTCATTTGATTACTACTGTCTCATTTTAAGGATTTTTAAAGTTAATTTCAGTTCGGGTCTTATTGTATTTAAAATTTTTAAGTTTTTAGGTTTGAATATGATGTAGGTGCGTGTGAAGCACTATGAACTAAATTTAGGGTTCTTCATATATAAGATTTTTCTTCTTTTCTTTTTACTTTCTCTTACTTGATTCTTTTGTTAATTTCTTATAACTAAACAACAAAAATAATAAAAGAAGACCCTTAAAACAAGGCTTGTTATGAACTCTTTCTTATCTGATATATCATATATATATATATATATAGTATTATAGAGAAAGAGAGAAGAAAGGAATATAAAAAAGAAAGAAAAGGTTAAAAATTCTTAAACAAGCTTGACACAAGGAATAAAGTGGAAGGTTAACAGGGTAAGATTTGGAACGTTGTTGTCTGGTTTTATTAGTTCATCAAGAACCTGAAAAAGGGTTTTCTTCCATTGACTTTGACATCCTCAGAGTTTTGTTTTTTGTTTTTTTTTTTACAGAATTGTGGGTAAATATGATTGTTCACAGCTCTTTAAAAATGACTCAAAAAAAGGTAGGAAAACCCAATCCCAACACACAAAAAAAAAAAGTTTCAGTATTTAAAATTAAAATTTTAGAACTCTATCAATAAATTATGTGACTGTCGTCAAGTTTAGCAACTTTAAATATAGTTGAGATTTGGATTAAGGAATATAATCCTCTTGTTTAATTAGCTTTTAGAAAAGAGATGAAAAGCGTAGGGATTTAACTGGTGAAAGCCATGCAATGTGAAGCTAACTTGACTAAGCAGAAACAGACAGTTTTCACGTGGAAAGATTCATTTTTCTTTGATCAGAAGATGAGTTGGTATTTGGTGAAACCAAATCCAACAAATTTCCGTTAAAACAGTGAGGGAAGAGATCTGGTTAGCTAGGAGTATTCAAGGCTCTAGCATGGAATCCAATGTCAAACAGATAAGAGTATTTAAGTCTCCAACATAAACTTGTTTTAACCAATTTCTTTTGTTAATAAAGGAAAGTACAATTTAATAAGAATATTTTTTATTGTAATTGTCTAATCGCTACCATATATATTTAGGTAAGGTCAATTACCACAAGATATCCTTTCTTTATTTATTTATTTTTTACTATGGGTAGGATCCCAATTATGGAAAAATTAAATTTTAAAACTTGGATATAAATTTCCACCTACTAAGAGTATGTTATTAAGGCCTGCTCGGATATATCATATGATAATAATTTGAGAATTATAATATATGGTTATTACTCATTAAAATGCATAAATATTTTACTGGCAATCGCCTAATTTGTCAGAAAAGAGTTAGATTTGTAATTTTAGTAATAACAATTTAAAGTTTAACAATTTTTAAATAAAAAAATATAATAAAAAATACATCTATGTAGTGAAATATACTAGGTAAAATAAAATGTAGAGGATAATCATTATCCCTACTCTTTTACTTTTTTTTTCTTCTCATTTTATTTTATAAGGAAACTTTGTGTCCTATAATATGTAATTAAAATTTTCAATTTTCATAATGAGAAATTTACAATTTGTGATTTTATTTTATTTTATTTTTTTGGATATGGGTGAAAGGGGCTAATCCAGTTTCTTAAGTTCTGAAACATATATACATTTATCATTGAATCAAATATTTCAGTATTATAATTATGTAATTTTAAGCATTAACAATGAAAGTAAAGAATAGGTATACATCTATATGTGCTAAAAATATATATATTTGTAAAGGCTTTATATAAACATTTGAGATTATTAAATGTTATTTTCATTAATTATAGTAAAATTTCATCATTATAGCAAATTATTTACCATAGAATAATTCGTTATCAATCCACAATTTTTTTTTTTTTTTTTACTGACGGTTTAAGTTACATAACTAATAAAACTAGCAAGTTCCTCCTTCAGCTTTATTTGTCATTGTTAAAAATAAATTTATATAATATAAATTAAGAAAGTTGAGGAGTGTGACGGACACGCTCGTTGAAAGAGAGTGGGTGAGTACGGCAGACAAAATAGCTATAACCTTTTGTCTTCGACGGAAGTTTTACGTCCCACGTATTAGAAGTGAAATTCACCAAAGTGAATATATAAATATATATATATATGGGGATTTATTCTCTGTTTTCCATCTCAAAGTAGCGATATAAAAATTGACACGTGTCACGTAAGGACAATTTATAAGGTTGTTGGAAAATATACCTCTTGGGTTATTTATTATTATTATTTTTTGGACATTGTGGGTATATTAAACAGCCTAAAAAGGAACAAAATTAATTTTAATATTATATTTTCACAAATTGACTGTTAAATTTTATATGAAGAAGGAAGTTAAATTTTATATAGTTTCTTTATAATTTCCTGCATAATTATTATTTTTACAAAGTGGCTGTTAAATATAAAAAAATACTAAAAAGTTGTAAAACTAATTTAATTTTAAACGGCGTTATAAATTTCATGTTATTTCATAATTTATGATTTCTAGAATTGAAAAATCACTTTCTTAGCATTTTCAATTATATATATTTTTAAAATGAGAAGATAAAAAATAATTATGAAATTAAATATGGTGAAAGTCAAAAGTAATTTTTTTATCACCCTCTATTAAATTATTAAAATGATGAAACTTTAAGGTTGATTTTAATAATAAGTGGTCATGGATTTTTGTTTTTTTTTTTTTAACAGTATCTTCTAGTGAATGAAGCACGTAAGTCCATGCATTTTAATCTGACTGTCGAAGTAATTTATATATCTTTTAATTTTTCATGCTATTAAACCCATTAATATATTAATATAAACATTATTTAATTCTGTGTTAAATATATAAACACATATAGTGAAAATTAATAAAAATATTAATTTCAACTACTCTAGTGAAAAGTTCTCTTTCATAAATTCTCTGTGACCAAATCTTTGGATAGTCATTTATCAATTGTTTCATAAAATTAAAAGATAAAAAAAAAATTGTTCAACCGTAGAATAAAATGTAAATCTTTAAATGTTCATGAAGCAAAAATCAATAAATTCATGTTGATAATTGGTTAGAATAAATAATATTAAATCTACCGATATTCTTACACTTCCAAATAAATTCTTCAAAGAAAATTTATTATTATTGCTAAAAAAGTTAAGAAATAATAAAAAAAAAACTAACTAAAAGTTAAAATGAAAGATTCCTAACCCTCAGGTATAAAAAACAAAATATTTCTAACCCAAAAATTAACAGCTCCAAAAAATATTAAACCTGAAAAAGTAAAATATTAATGGAAATCAGTTTCTATAAAAAGCCAAAGCAAAATCTTCTATTTCCGCATAGCTACACAAACAAACAGCTAAAAGAAATGAAGTAAAAAAAGCCTAAAAAAGCAACCCACCCAACTCATCGAACCAGCTTAAACAGAAAGTTTTCACAAAAAAAGATAGGCAAATTCAATATTATTATTATTATTCCTTTTGATCTTGAAAACAAACCTTCCAAATTCAACAGTAATTCCTTCATCAGAGAATATAAAAGAATCCATCACCCCCCACTCCCTCAGCCTTTCTCTTTCTTTCCCTTACACGTCTTCTTTTCTCTTTGCTTGACTTCGAATCCACATTTTCTGGTTTGATTTTCAGCAAACCAGAAAATCCAATTTCTTCTGGCTTCATTTCTGGGTCGGGGTCGGTTCTAGTTTTTTTAAAGAATGTCTACAGATCTTGAATTGTTCCAAGATTTGGACAAAATAAAATTACCCAAACTCAAGATTCAATCTTCCAATGAAAATGGTGTCGAGATTCAAGAGGAAAACAAGAATCAAGATGAGTGTTCAACGCCAAACTCGGAAGAAAACAAGATCCCTGTAGTTTCGTCATGTCCGCCTGCACCAAGGAAACCTAGGAAGAGAGCTGTTTCATGCAAAAGAAAGCTGTCTGAACTTCAGTTCTTCGAGATCGTGAACAGGGAAGAAGTTGATGCTTTTTTCAAAGCTGGTTTTGATGGTTCTATCTCTAAAAGAAGGTGGTCATGTACATGAAAATATCAGCTTTTTGCAAGCTTCTTTTTTTTTTTTTTTTTTTCTGGGGTTCTGTTAGTTTCTTTCTCTTTCTTTTTGGTTTTACACATATATAAATATTTCTTTTGTATGTAACTGAATTGAAATTTCATGCAAATCTGCCACTAGGATTCAGAAGGCTTATATAAGACCGTAATTTTCAGACAGATTTTTGGATCCGATCTATACATGTTAAATCTTTTCATTTGCATGATTTGTTTCCACTTTAATTTTTCCAGATCCTATATTGCATTTGATATTTTTCTTTTCAAATTTGAATCCAAATTCTTGATGTTCATTTCCATTTCCATCTCTCTCTCTCTCTCTCTCTCTCTCTCTCTCTCTGCACAGATACCATGAACTTCAAAAAAATTTTATTTTTTTATAAAAAAATCACAGCGTGAAAATAGGGAAAATTACAAGTGTTCAAAAAATTTTAAATTTGTTGTTGAGATAGGCGTAGGTGAGATGGGTTGGTTGTTTCAGTTTGAAAAAAAAAGGTTGTTGTTTCAGTTTGAAAAAAAAAAGGTTTAGTGGTAAGCTTCTAATGAATAATTGTTATTAGTATTTTATTAGTCGGTTTTAAATGGTTGATTTTTCTCGCATTTTAGGAATATTTTTTGGTTGTTTGACATGTGGGAAACTTTGTGGGTGATTTACAAGGCTTTGGGATTTGCCAAAACACAGATTTGAATTTCTCGGAGATGATTTTCCTCGAGAAAGTGAGAGAAAGCGAAAGAGAAAGAGAGAGAAAGCGGCAGAATGGTCCAATGTGCTGTAGCATATGCAATTGTTTTGTCTCATTAGACGAAACGCATTGATTTCATGTTTTTTTTTTATTTTTTAAATGATTAAGTTTTTTTTTTTTTTTTTTAATGGAGCATTGATTTCACGTTGGGACAAAAATTTCTGCGTTTCTTAGGATTTTACTGACAATATACTAAGTACTTTTGATTTACGACTTGCCAACCATCAATTGCCAAATTCTTAGCGAAATTAAATTGATTTTCTTTTCTTCCTTAATGACTAGCTATAATCCTTTTTTTTTTTTTTTAATATTAGATAGATTCGAATTTAATTGCTTTAAGGAAAGAGTACATTTATACGTACAAGAGTTAGTTTAGTTGATATAAAAAAAATTTTTAATTTAATTTTTAATTGTGTAAGATTATTTTTAGAATACTAAAATTTTGAATTTACATTAGAGAATGCATTTTTAAATCATCACATGAAAATAATAATAATAAATGTAGATAAAATCTGAAGATATCACTAACAATTTTACTAAAAAAAAGTGCACTTATCATGAAAGGTCAATAATAAAATGATTTTTTTTCATCAATTTCAAATGGATGGTCCAATAGTTAGAGGCTGAGAATTTTAATTTGAAGATGTCAAATTTAATTTGTAATGATTATATGAATATATATCATGCTTTATGATTTAAATCCAATGAATTTTTACATTTTAAAAAACAAAATCTCTAATAATATATCTTTTTATGGTGCATTGGAAAATCTATTGGGTCTTGTGTTACATTAAGAGTAATTTCTCTGATTTCATAAATTTTACTTCTTCTATTTCAATATTTTTTAATTTAATGGTAATAAGTTTTTTAGTTTCATTTAGTACATCATTTTTTTGGGCAGATTTAAGTAAATTTATTTTCGTCGAATCTAAATATTTTATAAAAAATTATCATCTTACAACTTTTCTAGTGGAATTAAATTCAAACAAAGAGAGGAAGTTACTTCTTCTATTTCAATATTCAAACTTGACGTCTCCAAACTAAAATTCTCAAGACTGGGATATCACCTTAAAGGGCCTCTAATCTGTAAGCAACTTTATCTCTCAATATCTGAGCATAAAAATACTGTGACAAATAATTTGTAATATATATTGCTATTTGGATTTAAAATTCATCAATGTGAATCAAATTTTAAATTAGGGAAGCCAACGTTATTTAAGAAGAAAATGGGTTTATCTTATTTATATTTTATAAACCTATTTTTTCAAATAAATAAATGACTTTAAAATTTACTTAGGTATACACAATTTCAATTATTGTGTCTAGTAGGACACAATTTTAGTTCGGCCATTCAGTATGGGTAAAACTTACATAAAGTTTTTTAAGTAAAATTTATAAAATTTCTTCTTAAAAATGATTTAACAAAAAAATTTTAATAAAAAATCCAAATCATCAAATTGAAAGAGTTCAATGTGAAAATTAATAATATATTAAAAATTGTTAAAAATATTGTTTATAATTCAAATTTTATCGATATTTATTCAACGGTAAAAATTTTATCAATATTTTTACTAAAAATATCTATTTAAAATATATATCAAAATTATTAAATTTTTTTCAAAATTTACATGTTGATCTATATAACGAGACATTTTAATCTATCAATTTTGATTTTTTATTTTAATTTTAATTTTATCAATTTTAATATATATATAAAATTTTATGAATTTTATCTAAGAAAATACATTTAAGTTTTTCCCCTTTAGCATTGCTCATTTTATATGTTTATTAAAACAATTAAATGAGTTTATTTTTTAAAAAAGCTAAAAAGAACAAATGTTATCTTCATTTGAAGAAAGTAAAATTTGAAAGCCGCCATAAAAAAGACCATCAACTTCTACAAGGTGAAATTAATGTTTCATTTAAAAAAAAAAAAAGAAATTAATGTTTCACATATATTGTTCCTATAATTAAATATATTTCTGCAATTGTACTTGAAACTAAAAAGTTGTCCTCCTTAACTTTTTTTCCCCTGAATTTCACATTCTCAAACTCATCCCCCATCCCATTTTGATTCAATTAAAACTAATTCAATTTGATAATCCAATTTGATTAGAGATCTTCGATTCCCACCTTGATATTGGAGTGAGATTTAAAAATATATTTATACAGAACTTTTTTCTTTTTTTTTTTTGAAATATTTTATAACTTTAGACTTTATTTGGATTGGTTGCCAATTTTTTCCCCTTTTTTTTTTTTACAAAAAAATTATCTTAGCTTAATTCAAATAATTAACTATAAAATACAAAATTATTCTAATTAATTTTTTTGATAATTTGGGTATTAATCAAACAGCATGAGATTTTTTTGTAGATCATTTTTCTCTCTTCACTGTGAGTTTGAAGGAAAAAAAAATGATTAGTACTTCAGAGGGGAGTTGACGAAGCTTGGGGTCCATGGTTGAGTGAGGAATGCACAATCTAAGTAATAGTGGCTGCAGAAATAATTATTATAAAGAGTTTATATAGTAAACTCATAAGATATACATTTACTCCTATTGTAGTATTATAAAAATAACGAAAGATATATTACATTATCTGAAGATTTATAATGACGAAAACGACTTCTCTACATGCATATTTTTAATATCTTCTTTTCCTTTTCACAAATTCAAAATAAGAAAGATTTCAAAAATCTTTAAAATACGAATAAGATATGCCGTCACCTATAATAATTGCGCATTTAAGATTACTACCAGTGAAATATTCAATGCTCACATGATTCAAACTCTATATCTTAAATATTAAGCCCTACATCTCCACCTAAATTTTCATATTTTTTGGAAAAAAAAAAAAGAAAGTAAAAGAGGATTATTACTTTTACATATGCTGCTATTTAAAGCATAAGAATAAGTATATGAGCTTACATTTGCAATGACATATTCACTTTGATTTTTATATTTTAAAAATAGTTTTAACATATTTGATAATAACAAAAATAAAATAAAAGTTGATAAGATTGAGATCCGTTTCATCGAAGTTCAAGATTAAAACCAATTATTATATAATGTTTGTTGATCCGAGTGGTAAAAAATTTGATTTCTCTTAAGTAAAGTTTCAATTTTGAATATTGTAAATGAAAATAAGTTTGAGAGAATTTGTTTTTTTTATAAGGTTCGATCCGACTCGATTAAATAAGTTTGAGAGAATTTACCTTTCTTATAAGATTTGATTCAATTAAATTTCAGATTAATCGAAGTACAAAATAATTATCCGACACTGAAATTCCAAATCCAAAAAGAAAATAAAAGCATAAAACTCCGTAGGGTTCACCCTAAGAAAGAAAAATTATTTTTGAAAATTGGAATCGTTCAACTATGACATAAGTAGTAGAATAGTGAATGATTATGCCAATTGTTGAAAAAGGGGATGCAAAAGAATTTGGGGTTGGTGGAACCAAATGAGGTCTTATATTATTATAAAAGAAAAGTCTGGATAATTGTATTCTTATGTATATTTTTTTCTTTTATATTAACCATTCAAATTTTAAGGTAGGCTGATCTCATGAATTTGGGTTTGAATATGTTAACATAAAAAAAATAATTTATATAAATTTATTAAGTTTAGCGTAAATAAATAGTGATGAATCTAAATTTTATTTTTGAAATGTTTATTTATAATATAATAAAAAGGAATCCATAAAAATTTTTTTTTTTTGAGATATCGAACTTGCACCGGCACCGTCTCCCATACAAATTCCATTCTTTGTTGCCGAAAGAAATAAACAAAAGAGGAGAAATGGGAAAGAAACTGAGAAAAGAAAAATCAGGAAAAAGTGAAAAGAAAATCCCAACATATTGTACTTGGAAACCGATCCCTTTAGTCTTTCAAGACAAACATTTGTGTCATTCTGTGAAAGTTTGTTCTCACACAAATGATGCTTGTCATAGGAACCCAATTCAATGGAATTCAAGGTTCTACCTCCAGTTAATGCAGGCTTCGAACTTCCAGTGTTTTATTTTTCTTTTTCTTTTTTTTTTTCAACTTTTTCCCCTTTTAAATATGTGAAGATAACTTTTATTAGTATTAGAAAATGGTCTTCATTCCTTGTTTAAAAAAAAATAAAGACCAAATCCGAAATTTAATCATTGATTCATGTGATTATTTTTAAAAATATGATATTTTAATGAATTTGTGATTTAAATCTCATCGTTTGTAGTTTTTTCCCCTTATTTTATATTACATTCTCTTTTGTAAAAAAAAAAGGAGATTTAGTGGTTTTTTTCTTTTATTGAATATTTCATAATTTTGTTTAAACAAAAGGTAAAATTGACATATTTTCAACTTTCAGTAGAAACTGTTGTAATATGATTTAGTTGCACACGTATTTTCTTCTAATACTGTTTTAATTAATCTACTGAATTTGATCCTCATAGTGATATAGTCTAATCGTAACAGTAAATGAGTAATAGATGAATTTTCAGAACAAAGAAGAATAGAGAAGGAGAGAGAAAATACCATTGGATTCAATTCACAAAAATTATCTGACATACAACGAATTGCACCAGCCTACACATTCTAACCGACCCGACATCAGCATAACTGTTATTTATTGGATGGGACCTTCTAAAGATCTAACAGTCCGCTAAAGCCCACTTAACCAGCAGCGCTACTAATGCCTGTGACAGAGTACACCTTCCCTGAGCAATTCGTATAGAGCCTCCCAAGTTGCATCTTCTGGAAAACTGTTGCTCCACTGAACATGTACTTCGGTAACAAGTCTTCTTTTCTTCTTGTTCATCCTCTTGTCTAAGATTGAAGTAGGTTCCTTAGCTAAAATACCATCTAAATCCAACATTGGCAAAGTGGATTGAATTTTCCAACATATTTCTTTAACTGAGAAACATGGAACACTGGGTGTATAGGAGCACCACCAGGCAATTCCAACTCATAAGCCACGGCTCCCACCTTATCAAGCACCTTATAAGGGCAAAAAAACTTAGCACTAAGCTTCATACACTTTCTGTTCACCATTGATAATTGTCTGTATAGCTGCAGTTTAACATAAACAAGATCTTCTACTCCAAAGTTTTTGTCAGATCTGTGTTTGTCTGCCTGTTGCTTCATTCTATTTCTGGCCCTATTGAGATGGAACTTCAGGAAATGAATGGCTGCCTCTCTGGCCTGTGAGCTTCTGTCGACCTCTCCTACTTTAGAATCTCCTAGTAAATAAGGCATATGGATAGGAGAAGGCTGCCCGTATACAACTTCTTAGGGAGTGGTTTGAATAGAAGAATAATGGCTAGTATTGTACCACCATTCAGTCAATGGAATCCAATTTGGCTAGTCTTTAGGCCTCTCCCCTATCATGCATCTAAGGTAACTCTCCAAGCAACGATTTAACACCTTAGATTGTCCGTCAATCTAAAGGTGGTAGGATGATGATAACTTTAGCTTAGTACCTAACAATTTGAATAACTCCTACCAATAAAGACAGGTGAATATCTTGTCTCTATCAGAGACAATATTGTTAGGCACCCTATGTAATTTATAAATATTGTCCAAGTAACTTTGAGCAAGAGAAATAGCTGAATAGGGATGAGAAAGTGTGATAAAATAAGCGTATTTGCTCAACCTGTCAACAGCCACCATGATTACTTCTTTGCCAAATGATTTTGGGAGCCCTTCAATAAAGTCCATTGATATATCAAACCAATTCTTATCTGGTATAGGCAATGGCTGTAACAGTCCTGGTGATGTTGCTGTGTCATATTTGTTTTGTTGGCAAATGATGCATTGTCTAACAAACTCTCTAATTTCCTTTTCATACCTTTCCAGTAAACTACACCTTTTATTCTCTTCATAGTCGCCTCCCTTCCTGAATGACCACTAGCTACAGAGCAGTTAAAGTACCACAACAGGTCCTGTCTGAGACTTTTATTGGCTCTCACTACCAATTTTCCATTCCTCCTTAACTGACCTGCATTCAAAGTATACTTGGAAGCTGGATCCTGGTTACACTGCAATTTATGACTCAACTTGACCATAGCAGAGTCTTCAACCTATGAGTACTTAATCCTATTAGCCAATTCACTATCAATAGCAGACAAAGTATATAACATAGCTGTAGGTTTCCTTGAAAGAGCATCAGCAGCTTGTTTAGTAGTTCCTTTTGTGAACGCCACTTCATAATCATACCCTATCATCTTAACCACCCATAATTGTTGAGATAGAGTGTTGGTTTTTTTATCAAACAAAAATTTCAGACTCTGACGATCAGTTTTAATCTAAAAATGTCTGCCAACCAAATAAGAGCTCCATTTTTTAACTGCTGCCAATATTGCCAACATTTACTTTTCGTATACTGACAGTATTTGATGTTTTGGAGATAAGACCTTGCTAAATAAGCGATAGGTCGACCATTCTGATTCAACATAGCTCCAATTCCATGCTTTGAAGCATCTGACTCCACCACAAAAGTTGAGTTAAAATCAGGCAGGGCTAAAACAGTGGCAGAAACCATCGCCTGTTTGAGCTCTTCCAATACCTTGGTGGCTGTCTTGCTCCATACAAATCCATTCTTCTTTAACAGAGCTGTTAAAGGTTAAGCAATGGATCCATACCCCATGATAAACCTTCTATAACAACCGGTTAGGCCTAAGAAACCTCTTAACTCCTTAAGATTTCGAGGAATTGACCAGTCCATAACACAAGCAATCTTTTTATCATCAATCGCCACCTCTTCTTTACTAATAATATATCCCAAGTATTCAACTTTGGCTATCCCAAATTCACACTTCGATAATTTAACATTTAATTAGTTACTTCTGAGGACCTCAAATACTTGCTGTAAATGGAACAAATGTGCTTCCCAGCTATTAGAGTAAATTAATATGTCATTGAAAAAGACGAGTACAAACTTTCTGAGGTAGGGTCGGAAAATGTTGTTCATAAGGCTTTGAAATGTGGATGGAGCATTGATTAGCCCAAAGGGCATTACCAGAAATTCATAGTGTCCATAATGGGTGGGAAAGGCAGTCTTGTATATATCAGCTTCATGCATAAGTATCTGGTGAAAACCAGACTTGAGATCTAACTTTGGAAAACAACTTGCTCTTGTCAATTCATATAGGAGTTCTTCCACCAATGGAATGGGAAACTTATCCTTGGTGGTGAACTTGTTCAATTGTCTATAGTCTACACATAAATGCCAAGATCCATCTTTTTTTTCACCAACAACATAGGAGAAGCAAAAAAACTTGTTCTATCCCTCACAATTCTAGATTCTTTCATTTCAGCCACCAACTTTTCTATCTCAGTCTTTTGAATGGAAGGGTACTAATAGGGTCGAATTCTAATACCTTGAGATTCTTCCTTAAATGGAATTCGGTGGTCATGAATTCTTTTTAGTGGTAACTATCTTGGTACTCAAATACCACCGAGTACTGACACAACAACTTCTGTAGTTCCATTGATAATACCTTATCTTCCTGCTTCCTTACTTGTACCAACTAAGTTGTTAAGTCTGATTCTCCTGTAAGCATCATCAGACATGTACTAGTATTAGCGACAATTGTTTTTTTGTTGCCATGTGTATGTTGCTTGCCATCATTCCTTGGAAAGTATGCTACTGACTTCCCATTGCAAACTTCATAGTTAAAGCAGTAAAATCCCTAGTGATAGGTCCCAATGTTTGAAGCCTTTGAACTTCAAGTGTCGTAACGTCTAGATCCGGGGATCTATCGCTAGACATTGATTTTCAGGGAGTCGCCACCAATCTTTTTTATCTAGGTGCGATTGGCCACCTAAGGAATCTGCCCTTTTAGGGAACACCTAAGCTTAAGGGTCCCTAAAAGAATAGGTTCGGGTCTGCTTAACCAGAACAGAGTTCGGGAGTTCGGTTACGTGTGAGGAAGGTTATAGCACCCTCACAACGCCCATCAAAAGATGGTACCAGCTTGAATTTGTGTTATCCAAAAGCCTTAAAATTTTACCAAGTAGTTAGTTGTTGAAAATTATTCTCAATTGACTCTAATACTTTTAGCAGAAAATTGAGAAAATTCCCTCACCTCAAGAGTATGCAAGAAAAACTACTGTTTCACTTGCAGAGGCTCCGTCGTCGGATTATTTAAAGAAAAATCAAGATCAACCAATTAATTAATTATCGAAAATTATTCTCAATTGACTCTAATACTTTTAGCAGAAAATTGAGAAAAATTCCCTCACCTCAGGAGTATGCAAGAAAAACTACTGTTTCACTTGCAGAGGCTCCGTCGTCGGATTAATTAAAGAAAAAAAAAAATCAAAATCAGCCAAGTAATTAATTATCGGAAATTATTCTCAATTGACTCTAATACTTTTAGCAGAAAATTGAGAAAATTCCCTCACCTCAGGAGTATGCAAGAAAAACTACTGTTTCACTTGCAGAGGCTCCGTCGTCGGATTAATTAAAGAGAAAAAAAAAGAAAAAAAAAAAAAATCAAAATCAGCCAAGTAATTAATTATCGGAAATTATTCTCAATTGACTCTAATACTTTTAGCAGAAAATTGAGAAAATTCCCTCACCTCAGGAGTATGCAAGAAAAACTACTGTTTTTACTTGTAGAGGCTCCGTCGTCGGATTATTTAAAGAAAAATCAAGATCAACCAATTAATTAATTATCGAAAATTATTCTCAATTGACTCTAATACTTTTAGCAGAAAATTGAGAAAATTCCCTCACCTCAGGAGTATGCAAGAAAAACTACTGTTTTTACTTGTAGAGGCTCCGTCGTCGGATTAATTAAAGAAAAAAGAAAAAAAAAATCAAGATCAAAATCAAAGTCAAATAAAAAAATTCAAAAAATTCAAAAAAAAAAAAAAAAAAAAAAACCTGGAGCGGCTCGGCTATCGGCTCGGCTCGGCTCGGCTCAAGGAAGAAAAAAACGGCTCGGAGGAGCGGCTTGGAAGCTCGGCTCGGCTCGGCTTGGCTCGGAGGGAGGCTGGCACGCGCGGGTCAGAAGCGGGTCGACGCTCGGGTCGGGTCGGGTCACGGCAAAACGCGCGGATCCTCTGGTTACTTAAGGCCAAAACGACGTCGTTTTTGGAGGGTATTTAAGGCACTCTCCTCTGTTTTTCGGCAGAACGCTCCTCCCCTCTCTCTCTCTTCCTTCCCTTTTCTCTCCCTTCTCTCTAGAAAACCGAAGAACACCGGTGCCGGATTCTGGAAATGTCGCCGGAATCTGGAATTTTAGCCGGAATATGGCCGGAATCTTCGCCGGTTTCTGGGAATCTCGCCGGAAACTGGGTTGGTCACCGGAATCTTCAAGTTTCGCCGGAATTTGTGCCGGAAAATTCAAATGTCGCCGGAATTTTCGCCGGAATCTGGAAATTTCTGAGAAATTTCCAGAAAAAATTTTCGCAAAAAAAATTTCTAAAAAATTTTTTCAGATCCCTACAGCTATCCTAACACTTCTCGACCTTCTTTAGCCTTCGAAAACTCTTTTAAACACTTTTTTTCTCTCAAATTCAGTAGCTTTGCTCACTGTTTTCTGTGTCTTGAACTGTTCCAGGAGGTGCTTTATATAGGGATTGATCAGGAGTTTCTGATCAATCCCAACTCCTCCTTGGACGGGGATTCAGTCTTTGAATCCAATTGGACTCTTTAGATTGAATCCCCACTCCCAGTAGGATTCTTCAGCTTCAATCTCAACCTTCCAAAAAAAATCAAATAAATATAAAAAAAATAATAGATAATTAGAACAGATAAATAAAAAGATATTATAAAAAAAAAAAATCTGATAATCAGAAAAAAATCAGAACAGATAATTTAAAAAAAATAATAATAAAATAAGATAAACCCAAAAATATCTTACAAAAATAATAATAATAATAATAATAATAATAAATATATAACTATATAAATAATATACATATAAATCTAATCTAAATAAATAAATACAGATATACATATATTAATAATAATAATATAAAATACAAAAGAAAAGAAAAAAAAAGGAAAAAAAAATAATAATAATAATACATGATTGAATTGGGCCTTACCCATTTGGGCTAGGCCCAAATGATCTGGGTCAGGCCCAATTGATCCGGGTCAGGCCCAATTGATCCGGGCCCGGACCTGATTGGGTGTCTACATCAAGTACAACATCGAACCCCATCAAAGGAAGAATTAAAAAATCTGTGCACTACAACAGCCCTTGAGCCTCCCAAGCTACCTTTTTACAGATTTGTTTTGCTAGTAACTTATCTTCATTAGCTATTGGTACATTGATACCTTATACCCATAAAGTTTTACACCCCAGCCTTTTAGCAACCGTTTGATCCAGAAAATTGTGAGTGCTTCTTGAGTCTACCAAAATTACCAATAACCGGTTTTTAATTTTTCCCTGTATCCTGATTGTTTGAAGGCCTACAGTCCCAATCAAAGCATGAAAGGTAATTGTTGGTTGACTCATCATGTCACCCCTTGCCACATTGTTATCCTCGAACAATTCTAAACAATTAGAAAA